>BQMB01002392.1:0-376720 GCA_027943415.1 Closterium sp. NIES-67
CTGATTCCATACTTGCTGCATCGTCTTCGCTTTTTTCTTTCCACGTTATCCGCCACTTTCACGCTTGTTTCGTAGAGTGTCTCTAAGTCGGATCCGCCGTCTAATGCATTAGTAGCTATCCCCCCACACCCCGCCGGCCCCTCCTATGCATGTTACATATGAAGCGGAAGGCCGACGTGCCTGACGTTCTTATCGCGCGCGTCGTAGCTGCACGCCTCCACCACGGTCTCCCTGTGCTGTGTCTCCACTCTGACCGTGACGGCGAGTTTGCCTCTGGCCGGCTTGGACAGTTCTATCGTGCGTAGGGCATCACCCAGTCGTACACCCTACCGGACTCCCCGCAGCAGAATGGGGTCGCTGAGCGACGCATCGGTTTGGTCATGGAGGTGGCTCGTACCTCAATGATCCATGCCGGTGCATCCCATTTCCTGTGGCCGTTCGGCGTTCGCTACGCCGCTCACCAGCTTAACCTGTGGCCGCGCTCCCAGCGACCACAGGTTTCGTCGACCCTTCTTTGGACCGGGTTCCCTGATGATGCGTTCGCATTCCACGTCTGGGGCTGCCTCGCTCATGTTCGTGCCTCTGGCACGGACAAGCTCACTGCCCGCACTGTCCCCTGTGTCTTCCTGGGTTTTCCCACTTGACTCGACTGACTGGCACTTTTACAACCCGCCGTCTCACCGCTTCTTTCACTCCCATGAAGCTACTTTCGACGATTCTGTCTCCTTTTACCACCGCTTTTCCCACCGAGGTCTCTTGGGTCCAACTCCCCTCTTTCTGGTTCCCACTCCCCCGGTAGCCCCTGTTCACCTCCCTCCCCGTCCTGCTCCGTCTGGTGTGTCTCACGTCACTCCCCTCTTGTCGGTTGTCCCGATCGAGGAGTCGGCTGACTCTGGTGGCCCCGCGGCGCCATTCTCGCTGCCTGCCACTCCCTTGGTGTCTCCTCCTCCGCCGTCGCAGTTGCCGCCGCAGCAGCCGCTGCTGCCGCCGCAGTTGCAGCCGCTCGTGGACTCTGGGGTTGCTGGCGTTGAGGAGGGTGCTAATCCAGGGGTTCCTGTCGTGGCTTGTCCCGGTGGGCATAGGGGTGGCACC
Source organism: Closterium sp. NIES-67 (assembly GCA_027943415.1). NCBI lineage: Eukaryota > Viridiplantae > Streptophyta > Zygnematophyceae > Desmidiales > Closteriaceae > Closterium > Closterium sp. NIES-67. The sequence continues at coordinate 1,093 of BQMB01002392.1, forward strand.
GGTGCTGGAGAGAGTTCTCGCTCTTAGGGTGGGCGTTTTTGGGGGTGCTGGCGTGGTGTGTTCCGGCGGTGGCCGTGGTGCAGCTGGCGGTCCAGGTGTCGGCGTCGAGCAGTAGCAGCAGCAGCAGTCGCCGCCGGTGTCCGCCCTTTGCCTGCTCGGCCTTCCCTCCCCTGACCGCTCGCTTGCGCCTCCCCCGCCACCTCCTCCTCTTCCTGTCTAAGGCCCTGTGTTCCCTCCACCGAACTCGTCTCCGGCTCGTCTTCCCCCTCGTTCCTCCCTTGTGTCTCCTCCTCTGTCTCCTAACCAGATGCCTTCGTCTCACGTCTGGTCTCGCCGTCCCTCTCGTGCTCGTCCTGTATCTCCTGTTCAGCGTTCTCACCCTATGTTGCTTCGTTCCTACGCGTTTCGTCCTCCCCTCCTGCCTTCGCCTCCTCCGTCGTCGCTCGCTGTCGCGCCTCCCCCTCTCTCTAACTACCTTGGTGCTGCTCGTCCTTTTGTTCCTCGGGTCCTTGCATTCCTCGTTACCGACCCGTCGGTTCTTGTCTCCAGTCGTGACGCTCTTGTCGCTGCTATCGCTGACTTCGCCTCTATCCGCCACCTTGAATACGCCACCGCTCTGGTCTCTGACCGTGTCTGCCCTCTATCCCTTGGGGGTGCGCATGCCCTTGGCAGTGACGTCCTAGAGGATAGGCAGTACGAGCTTGCTTTCCTGTCTGAGGCTGCTCCCCATCTCTGTTCCATGCTGCTAGTCCATGAGGGTGACCCTGACGCCTTTGACATCCCGACCCCTCGCACTTACGCTGAGGCCACCTCGGGACCGTGGGCCTCTCAGTGGATAGCTGCCATGGAGCAGGAGATGTCATATTGGAGATCCACCGGCACCAACGTCGACGCAGTTCCCCCACCTGGGGTGAACGTGGTCGATGGCCGGTGGCTCTTCAAAGTGAAGCGCCCCCCTGGAGAGCCGCCTGTATTCAAGGCACGCTACGTGGCTAGAGGCTTCAGTCAGCGTGAGGGGGTGGACTTCTTTCAGACCTTCGCCCCGACCCCGAAGACGACTACTCTTCGGGCGCTGCTGCACGTAATCGCACAGCATGACTACGAGTTACACTCCCTCGACTTCTCCACAGCGTTTCTCCAGGGCAGTCTACACGAGCAGGTCTACCTGCGCCGTCTACACGGCTTCACCGGTACCATCCCTCCTAGGACGCAGTGGCTTCTCCGGCACCCGGTCTACGGCCTACGTCAGGCGCCCTGTGAGTGGCACGACATGCTGCGTGCTACGCTAGCTGACGTGCAGTTCTTTCCGTCCTCTGCAGACCCCTCGCTCTTCGTTCGTGCTGGCCAGACTCCGTTCTACATCCTTGTCTACGTAGACGACCTGGTCTTCGCTACTGCAGACAGAGACGCACTAGTCTCTGTGAAGGCCGAGCTGCTGAGGAGACACACCTGCGCTGACCTAGGAGAGCTGCGCCGCTACCTTGGTCTGCAGATCTCCAGGGACAGAGCAGCGTGCACCATCACTCTCTCACAGTCACACTTGGTGCGCCAAGTCCTTCAGAGGTTCGGTCTTCAACTCTCCTCCGCACAGCCCACACCTCAGCCAGTAGACCACAGGCTCTCTGCTCCAGTTCCAGAGGAGTCAATAAAGCCCATTGGTCCTTACGCAGAGCTGGTGGGTTGCCTCATGTACCTAATGACTTGCACTCGTCCAGATCTCGCATACCCTCTCAGCATCATGGCTCGCTTTGTGGCCACAGGCAGACACCGACCACAGCACTGGTCGCCCGCTAAGAGAGTTTTGCGTTATCTAGCAAGTACAACGGGCACGGGGTTAGTGCTGGGAGGACGTAGGCCAGTGGTCCTTACTGGGCACACAGACGCATCTTGGGCAGACGACGCTGAGACCCTCAGGTCCTCTCAGGGCTACTGCTTTAGCGTTGGTTCAGGTGCCATCTCATGGAGGTCCACTCGCTCCTCGTCTGTTGCCCAGTCTAGCTGTGAGTCTGAGATCTACGCCGGTGCCATGGCGGCACAGGAGCTCTGCTGGCTGGCCTTCTTGCTCACCGACTTAGGTGAGCGGCCTAGCTCTGCCCCGGTTCTGAACGCTGACAACAGGACCATGATCCTCCTTTGTCAAGAGCCTCGACTTGAGGGCAGAGCGAAGCACATCCAGCTGCGGTACTTCCTCCTGCGCGAGCTACAACAGCGTCGCCAGGCCTGCGTAGTACACTTGGCCTCTGGTGCCAACATAGCTGATATCTTTACTAAAGCGCTTGCGCCTAAGGATCATCAGCGGCACTGTTTGTAGCTTGGTCTAGTTCCTGTAGATTCTCACTTGCTAGGACCTTGATTGTGTACTCCTCTTTATATATACCTTTCAGACTGGCCTTGTGGCTTCTCTTCCAGTGGCCGGACTAGTAGTGCCGCCCTGTTTTGCTCCTGTCTTGTTTATACTCTTGCTGACTGGTTTTCGGACCCCTGTCTCAGAGTTTGGACTAGTAGTGCCACCCTAAGCTGCGTGTTTCTTGCTCAGCACTGTAATAATTTGACAGGTGTTGCAGGGGACTACAGTAAGTGTAGAATCTGCAAACACAGACACTTGGAAAACCTCAAGTGTTAGCCTAGGATCTTTACTGGAATGGTAGACTAGTAAGGCAGCGGAAGTCTTTGTAAGAATGAACCTGAGTATATAATTCAGTTGAAGTCAAGTTTAAAGTCTCAAAGTTGAAATCTCAAGGTTAACAATAGAAAGGCATAACAAGATTTTATAGCTCTAGGAAAGTACTTGTTCGCTAATGTACCTGTTCGTCACTATCGCACTATTTGCCCTAAATGATAATGAAGAGACGCAACTATTCGCGCGACTGAAACGACTGTCCTCATGACGAGTGCTATTTGCTGACGTCATCCTACGGACTTATATTCTACTGTAGGATTCGACACTATCTACCGATAATCGACTTACAGAAATGCTAAGTATGCATTATATCACAACACTCCCCTTCATTTCTGGAAGTTCGACAGTGTCACTTCTTGAAGATCCCGCAAAGCTTGTTACAGTACTGAAACTTCTGTCGTGTCAGCTTCTTCGTGAGGAAGTCGGCAGCCATTTCGTTGGTCGAACAATAGACCAATCGCATTCTCCCCTTCTCGACTTCATCCTTGACGAAAAAATAACGTAGTGAAATATGTTTCGTCCTGTTCACGAAGCCAGGTTGATGCGCGATGCGAATTGCACTCTGGTTGTCACACTGTAAAGTGATATGAGTACTTGTCGTCAACTTTGCTTCTTCCAAGAGCTCCTGCAGGTAAAGTCCTTCGCGTTTTGCTGTGCAGACAGCGATAAATTCAGCTTCAGCAGAGGAGAGAGCAATCCGCTCCTGCTTCATCGAATTCCAAGAAATAGGGCCGATAGGTTCAAGGCGGTAGATGAATCCAGCACGCGAGCGCCGATTAGTAGTATCAGCAGCGTGGTCGGCGCCGACGAAACGGTGTAGGTATAGAGTTTTACAGCCGACGACGTTGTAGACTAAGCCGACGTCAGGAGTCGAGACGAAATACTGAAGCGCGCGAAGAAGATCGAGTTGGTGTTCTTCTTCAGGACGGCGTAGGAACTGTGCGAGTTGACTAGCCGCGTACGCTAGATCTGGACGACAAGTAACAGCGGTGAAGAGTAGACAGCCTAACTGCTGTTGATCGGTCTGTAGGTCGGTTAGACTCAACGGTGTAGTATTCGGTTTGTAGTCTGTCGGTAGTGATCGGTACGGTGTAGTGACTGTAGAAGGAGTGAGGTTGAAGCGGGCAGCGAGCGTCGCTGCGTACTTCGAAGCGGTGAGGTGAATAGACGTCGGTGAGTAGGTAATATTTAAACCGAGAAACTGTGAGACTGTCTCGGAGACGGTAAGCTGTAGATTTTTCTGTAGTTTCAGTATGAAGGTATTGGCGAGCGAGTCGGTAGTACTGACGTAGAGAATATCGTCGACGTAGGCGACAAGTAAAATATAGTTGCTCCTGTCAGTTAAAAGATACATCCCCTGGTCATGCGGTAGTTGACGGAATCCAGCAGTGAGTAGCTGTGAATGTACTGTAGGTACTGCGCATAGCCGGGGTGCCTGTTTAATGCCGTATAGCGAATTTCGGAGACGGCATACGCTCGGTGGGTTAGTAGTATACGAATGTGGGTACTCTACCAGAATGAGTGTGTCGACGGGTGCGTAGAGAAATGCGTTTGCCACGTCGATTTGTCGAAGTCGTAGATTGCGGCAGGCGGCGACACAGAGTAAAATCCGAACGCTCGTATGTCGACCGACGGGAGCAAAAGTTAACTCGTAGTCGATGCCGTAAGTCTGCTCGAACCCGCGGATGACCCATCACGCCTTGAATTTCTCAAACGACCCATCTGCATTAGTCTTGACACGGAAGACCCACTTCCCGGCAAGTACCTTCCTCCCTTTTACTTCTGATGTCGGTACTAACTCCCATGTGCCGCGAGTCTTGAGAGCTGCTAGCTCTCTGTCCATGGCTTTGCGCCATTTTTCGCGGTAAGGACTCGTAAGAGCTTGTCGAACGGTTTTCGGTTAAGATATTTTACTGTCGTTGTACTGTACTGCGACTGCGAATCCAAGTATCTGTAAGCCAGTTTCTGTAAAACGCGGACGTTCTTCGTTTGCACCTGCGAAATTTTCTTCTGACCCTTCTCCCCCCCCCAATTTCGTTAGGTGTAACACGAACTGCTTCGTCGGAGACGGGTGGCATCGGCTGCTGTTGGCGATCGCGTTCGTAGCTGAGGTGGACTTCGGGAACGTCATCCGGGTCAACATCAGCGAGGGGAATAAATTACGGGATGCCTGTTGACGTGACAGGTTCGGGAATGTCAGTTGCGGTAGCTTCGGAAGCTTCAGAAACCGCCTCGTCCTGTACATCAGCTTCGGCTTCGTCAGTTGCAAATGCACGCGAGCCTTCGAACAGCCTGGCAGGGTTTGCAGCTGCTGCCTGGTGGGCACGAAAAACTGGCAAGGTGAGTCTTTCATAGAAGAGATGATCACGTGAAGGGACAATTTGGTTTGAACGAAGATCCAAAATCTTCCATGCATGATACTATTTTTCGATGCCGAGGTGTACCCCCCATTTTGCCCGTTCGGAAAATTTGCCGAGTGCTGCAGTTGGAGGACGAAACTGCACGACACACCCAAAAACTCGTAAAAGTTTTGTACTTCCCACTGTTCGTGTCCACTGCAGGTGAGGTGAAGAAAACTCGGGCAGTGATGTGGAAGACAGCAGGTTGTGTAACAGCACCGCGTGGTCCATCGCATACGGCCAAAAGCGAGGAGGAAGGGCTGCCTGCGTCAGCAGAGCACGCATCTTCTCCTGCAGAGTCCGATTCATCCTTTCTGCTACCCCCATCTGTTGGTGTGCATGTGGCAGTGACTGCTTCCGTTTGATGCCGAGTGTCTGGAGGTAGTCTGTGAAAGCGTTGCTCGTGTACTCCCCTGCGCCATCACTCTGGAATTCTTGCAGTTTTGCTCAAGACTCTCTTTCAGCGACGGCGAGCCATGCGACGAAGACTGAATGGGCGAGATGTCGAGCAGGAAGGTTTGCTGTCCAAACATATCGAGTAGATGCTTCGATGAAGGTAATCACGTACAGCTCTTCTTTAGGTCCTGCTTCAGGTAAGTTAAGAATATCGCTGTAGACCTTCTGCATCAGTTTGTAACGAGTGGAGCCAGGAAAATGACTCGAAAACGGGTCGTGGGTAAGATTGGTGACCGGACACGTGGTGCAGACCGTTGGGCGAGACTGCGGTTTCATCTCCGTGCCGTCAGGTAAGAGAAGACTGTTTTTATCAAGAACTGCTGCTCGGATTCAATGATTTAAAATCCCTTGCGATGGATGTCCTAACCGTTGGTGCCAAATTTCTTATGTGGCTTTGTGTCCTGATGATCGCAGATAAAAGTCGGCGTTAGTATAAAATGAAGAAATGATGAAAGGAGAAAGAGCTGGAGACATGTCAATCTCCCCTTCGACGAAACGGGTAAGGGGTAACTGAACATTTGAAGTGTCTGCTGTATTTGCGACTGCAATTTCTGATACTGCTTCTTTTGATGTTACAGTTTGATGGCAGATGGTCCTGCGACAGCTACTGGAAGACTCGGCTGCTCGGCGACTTCTTCTTTCACGGCTTCCTCGACGACTTCGGGTTCATCAGCTGCAAGTCCACTGATTTCTCCCCAAAGTGGAGCTGGAGTTCCTTGGAAGGCTGCACGGGTGTTATAGAAGGTTCGCCAAGCATTGGCGCCTTCATCGGCGGTATTAAACTCCCAAGTATCCAGTGCGGTAAGAACGGCAGCTACAGTTCTAGAAGCTGTTGGTACAGTAGTTGCCCGAAAAACAATATCCACGTGTATATAATATGTTTCTTCTGGGTGACCCCAGGGACCGAGACCAAGGACGCGTTCAGAATCACCAGAGGTGCCCTGTGCTGTGAACTGAAGAACTGATACTCCATGTTGAGTAGCAGCGCGACCGAGGTAAGTATTTGATAAACTGTGCCATAACTCCTGATCCATTGTATCACAATTCCCTTGTGTGCGAATCTTGTGTGCCAGGAGTTGAGCTGTGGAGAGAAGATTGAAACCAAGGCTGGCGACGATAGGAACATTGGTAACGTGTAAGGAATATCCCGTGTCGACTGATTCAAGTATTACACTCCCAATAGATCTTGCCATAATGGTTTGTCCGTTTGCAACTGTGACTGTTATCGGACGATGAAGAGGACACTGGTTGGTGATGACGCTTGTTTCAGCGGAGCACATGTGCCAACCGCAACAGCTGTCGAGATACCAAGTATTGGGTCCTGAAATGACTCGAGCAAGGTTAGCGTAAACTTGCGGTAAGGGAATGCCCTCTGCACTGGTGGTTTCTTCAAGTTGTGTCTCGAAATCTGTATCTGAAATATCAACTGTTGTAACACATCCAAAAACCCCTTTTCCTGATGTTGCAGATGCAAAGACCGGAGGACGATGCTGTGATGGCGGTGTACTCTGCGGCATCTGCTGCGTCTGGGACGTCGACTGCTGCATTTGCTGATGTGGCTTCGGTAACTGCTGCGAACGATGATATGGTTGCGAAGTGCTGCGACGGTTTTGACAACGACTGCGACAAGTTTGGTAAGTATGTCCTGGTTTCTTGCAGAAATGGCAGAAGGGATATTTCGGGGGAAGTCGTTGCTGTGGCTCTGGATTTGAGTAAAAACTTAATTGTAATCCTTTCTTCTGATTGCGTTGTGACTGCAGGTCAAGATCTTGCTGTTCCGCTTGAAGATACGACGAAATTTCGGTTTCTGAGAGGTTCGGATTCATGCGCAAGAAGGCGCGCGTCTGTCGCCACTCGGGACCAAGTCCAGCAAGAAGGACCATGAGATACATCTCACGAGGGAAGTATCCTCCACTCTTCTCCAGTTGATCTTGTAGTGTGCGAACACGATTGACGTAATCCATGACATTCTCGTTTGTCATCATCTGCACACTTGTCAGCTGCGAAAGAATCTTACTTGCTGTTATTGTGTCTTTTGCCATGTACACCCCCTTTAAGTGGTTCCATGCAGTTTCAGCTGGCGTGAAGCTTGAATGAAAAGATCGAACGCCAAGCTGCTCCTTTGGCGACAGGTTCCGAACTAGAACCGTATACGCCCCGAGAGAGGCGTGCAGGAAACTCTGTTGCTCCAGTTGTGTTCCCATGACAGGATACGTAAACTCGCCGGTGAAGAACGGCCATAGCCCAGCGAACTGCGCCAGAAGCTCAAACTCGAAGCTCCAGGAGTAAAATTCAACTCCGTTAAAAGGTATAGTAGTCTTGATCTGCGTGCTGGTAAGTAGATTTGGCGGTTGAAAAATAATCCCCTGTTGTTGAGGTTGTTGCTGTTGCTGGAATTGCTGTGGATGCTGCAGTTGTTGCTGTTGTTGCTGATGTTGCTGTTGCTGTTGTTGTTGCTGAGCAGGTGATCGCCCGAAGATGTAAAAGGGCTGCTGCTGCTGCGACTGCGGCTGCTGCGTAAACGGCGAGAAGGCAAATGAGCCAGTACTTGGAGCTGAAGCTCCACGCATGTAACTTGAGCCGTCAAGGCTCATTCCACTAAACGCTGACGATATTGACTGTGTTGAAAACTGCTGTGGTGTTGCTTGTTGCTGTGCTGTTGCCTGATGTTGTGCTGTTGCCTGTGTTTGTTGTTGTTGCGCTGTACGTGCAGTCGATGAAACACCTGGAGTACTGACAGAAGGCGGATTCTGCTGCTGCATACTGATGTGCGCATAAGCCAGTGGAAACGGTCCAGAGGCTGAGAGACCAGTGGCGGTCGTGGAGACAGGTACTCCAGTAGTTCCAGAACTGGATCCGGTAGATGGTGCTGGTGATGTCCCAGTCATTGTTGACAGTAGTCTTAAATCCAGATAGCTCTCATACCATGTAATAATTTGACAGGTGTTGCACGAGACTAAGTGTAGAATCTGCAAACACAAACACTTGGAAAACCTCAAGTGTTAGCCTAGGATCTTTACTGGAATGGTAGACAAGTAAGACAGTGGAAGTCTTTGTAAGAATGAACCTGAGTATATAATTCAGTTGAAGTCAAGTTTAAAGTCTCAAAGTTGAAATCTCAAGGTGAACAATAGAAAGGCATAACAAGGATTTTATAGCTCTAGGAAAGTACCTGTTCGCTAATGTACCTGTTCGCTAATGTACCTGTTCGTCACTATCGCGCTATGCGCCCTAAATGATAATGAAGAGACGCGACTATTCGCGTGACTGAAACGACTGTCCTCATGACGAGCGCTATTTGCTGACGTCATCCCACAGACTTATATTCTACAGTAGGATTCGACACTATCTACCGATAATCGACTTACAGAAATGCTAAGTATGCATTATATCACAACAAACACTACCCCTTATCTAGCCTAGGAGGTGTGTCAACTTATACATATATTTGTATGTAGAAGTTATAGGCTAGATAGGGGTGTATTCTTAGAGGGTACAACTCCAACCCTATATCTCCCTTGTTCACCCTTGTTTCTAGTCATTCTTGTATTCTAACAGTTTGACCTGTATTGAAATCTAGCCTGACGATTCAGTTTAATTAGAACGGGCGAAAGGAAGGATACTAATGTGCTGTGAATAATGCGGTTTTTTCCTATGCGCCAATTGCGTGTAATAAGCAGGTGCATTTGTTTAGGCGCAACATTGTTTTATGTAAACACGTGCTTATGCAGAGGTTCTTATACATATTTGTGATTGTATGGAAGTTCCGTTTATTAATACGACTTAGTCAAAATGTAATTTACATTATTCAAGATTGTTATACAATCACAATGTGGGCTTTAAACTGCGCAATAACGAGTACAGCGTACTGTAATCACAAACGAATCGTCAGCAGTACAGCTTGGATTCGCCAATCAATCCTCGAGGAGTGTCCGCGTTCATTCCCCGATGAAACTCCCAGTATGCCGAGGACTGCCCTTGAAGATATTTTTTGTCTTTCTAGGGGATATACTGACGCGTCACCCAAGTGTCAATTTTGTGACTTCCGGCCCGATTTGTTTTGTGACGGTCCTCATACGTGCCAAAGAAGGGCCGAATCTACAGAGGAAATTACTATGTCAATGTAGCATATGATCCATTGTGTGTATCTTTCCGTATTTCGCCATGAGAAGGGACGGAGTGGGCGAGCTCCCTAGGAGATGGCTTCTGTACAAGGCAATGCATTGGTGGGGTTGGAAAATGGGCGCGAGAGATCGAAAATGGGTGGTGGGAGAGTGAAAGGGGGCGACAGGGGAAGCAAAAGGGCGTGACGGGACAGAGGCGAAGGAAGAGGGGAAGGGTAAAGCGAAGTTGAATAATGGAAGAGTTTCATGATGGGTGTTTTATAGGCTAGTAGTGTGCGCCCACCAGGACATGGGTGTGGGACAGGACATGGGTGTGTGACAAGACATGGGTGTGTGACAGGACATGGGTGTGTGACAGGCCATGGGTGTGTGACCGGCCATGGGTGTGTGACAGGCCATGGGTGTGTGACAGGCCATGGGTGTGTGACAGGCCATGGGTGTGTGACAGGCCATGGGTGTGTGACAGGCCATGGGTGTGTGACAGGCCATGGGTGTGTGACAGGACATGGGTGTGTGACAGGCCATGGGTGTGTGACAGGACATGGGTGTGTGACCATGGGTGTGTGACAGACCATGGGTGTGTGACAGGACATGGGTGTGTGACATGCCATGGGTGTGTGACAGGCCATGGGTGTGTGATAGGACATGGGTGTGTGACAGGCCAAGGGTGTGTGACACGCCAAGGGTGTGTGACAGACAATGGGTGTGTGACAGGACATGGGTGTGTGACAGGACATGGGTGTGTGATAGGCCATGGGTGTGTGACAGGCCATGGGTGTGTGATAGGCCATGGGTGTGTGATAGGCCATGGGTGTGTGATAGGCCATGGGTGTGTGATAGGCCATGGGTGTGTGATAGGCCATGGGTGTGTGATAGGACATGGGTGTGTGACAAACCATGGGTGTGTGATATGCCATGGTGTGTGACAGGCCATGGGTGTGTGACAGGCCATGGGTGTGTGACAGGCCATGGGTGTGTGACAGGCCATGGATGTGTGACAGGACATGGGTGTGTGATAGGATATGGGTGTGTAACAGGCCATGGGTGTGTGACAGGCCATGGGTGTGTGACAGGACATGGGTGTGTGACAGGCCATGGGTGTGTAACAGGCCATGGGTGTGTGACAGGCCATGGGTGTGTGACAGACCATGGGTGTGTGACAGGACATGGGTGTGTGACAGGACATGGGTGTGTGATAAGACATGGGTGTGTGACAGGCCATGGGTGTGTGATAGGCCATGGGTGTGTGACAGGCCATGGGTGTGTGATAGGCCATGGGTGTGTGATAGGCCATGGGGTGTGTGATAGGCCATGGGTGTGTGATAGGCCATGGGTGTGTGATAGGCCATGGGTGTGTGATAGGACATGGGTGTGTGACAGGCCATGGGTGTGTGATAGGCCATGGGTGTGTGACAGGCCATGGGTGTGTGACAGGCCATGGGTGTGTGACAGGACATGGGTGTGTGACAGGCCATGGATGTGTGACAGGACATGGGTGTGTGATAGGATATGGGTGTGTAACAGGCCATGGGTGTGTGACAGGCCATGGGTGTGTGACAGGACATGGGTGTGTGACAGGCCATGTGTGTGTGAGAGGCCATGGATGTGTGACACCATGGGTGTGTGACAGGCCATGGGTGTGTGACAGGCCATGGGTATCTGATAGGACATGGGTGTGTGACAGGCAAATGTGGGTGACAGGCAAAGCGTGTGTGACAGGACATGGGTGTGTGACAGGACATGGGTGTGTGATAAGACATGGGTGTGTGACAGGCCATGGGTGTGTGAAAGGCCATGGGTTTGTGACAGGCCATGGGTGTGTGACGGGGCATGGGTGTGTGACAGGCCATGTGTGTGTGACAGGGCATGGATGTGTGACAGGACATGGGTGTGTGACAGGCCATGGGTGTGTGACAGGCCATGGGTGTGTTACAGGCCATGGGTGGCTGACAGGCCATGGGTGTGTGACAGGCCATGGACGTGTGACAGGCCATGGGTGTGTGACAGGACATGGGTGTGTGACAGGCCATGGGTGTGTGACAGGCATGGATGTGTGACTGGACATGGGTGTGTGACAGGCCATGGGTGTGTGACGGGCCATGGGTGTGTGACAGGACATGGGTGTGTGACAGGCCATGGGTGTGTGACAGGACATGGTCAACGCCTGAAACGCCTTGTCGGTTGCATACGCCGGAAACTTTGTCGCGGTAATCTGTCCGCCGAATGAGCACCGGACCTTCAGACGCAGAGCCGCTCTCGAAATCGTCGCTGCCAGCCGGGTACGGAGCATACCCATGCTTGGCGGGCCTAGCCCTAGGCCCTCCGTCCTCCCCTCCTCTCCCTTGCTTCCTCATGTCGCCACGTCCTTGCTTCCCTCTGCTCGCCCCTTTCTTCCTCTTGCCATTACTCCCCCTCCCCTTATCCTTCCCACCGTTGTGCCGCCCGACGCGCCTGTCCCTGCCGCGCTTTTTGCCGCGCTTGCGGTCGCCGTCAGACTCGCTCTCGAGGGACTCAGGCTCGCTGCTTTCGGTGCTCCGACCGTCGTAGTTGGACTCTGACGCCGAGGACTCCCCGAGTCAGAGTCGCTGGAAGAGGACGGCGAGTCTGATTCCTCGGGAGAGTCTTCGCGCTTTTTCCGTTTCGTCTCGCGGACGCAGCCTCTTTCGCGGCGTTCAGGTGATGGGGCAATGGCGTCGCTCTTCGCTCGACGGGTGTCTCCATCGCGACGCTCCCATTCGCCGTCCTTGTCCTTGTTTGACGGTTTCTCTGGGCTGGTCGTCGCGGCCACGGTCGCGCGGCTTCCACACGAGCGGGAGTCTTCAAGACGGGGGCCGCAGCAGCGGCCTGCGAGGGCCTCGCGCGATCCGACTCCGCCACATTGTTTGCGACAGTTTCACCGTTAGGGGAATCATCGTGCGACGGCGGCATGGCGCTAGCAGGGGACTCCACGACGACCATCGCCACTTCCTCAACCGCCTGAGGCGCGTCTGCTGCGGTCGTGGGTGGACAATCGGCGTTCATTGCGGCGCTCATCACGACGCGGTTCCGCGTCGGTGCGGCAGCTGCGGGAATGGGAGCGGCGCTCGCGTCCGCCTTCGCCGGAGGGGTGCCGGCCTCTGGGGCTGCGACCACTTTTGCTGCCTTTGTATCCTCCTCTGCTAGCGCTGCATCCTCCTCTGCTACCGCCGCATCCCTGTCTGCTACCGCCGCATCCTTGTCTGCTACCGCCGCATCCTCCTCTGCTACCGCTGCATCCTCCTCTGCATCCGCTGCAGACCCCTCTACTGCTGCTGCAGTGGCCTTCGCTGCGTTTCTCTCGGCCTTTTCCCTTACGGCCCGTTCTTTTTCGTCTCTGCCTTGGGCTTCTTGGGGGCGTGCGGCGGTCCATCATTCCCTGCATGGCGGCCCGGCAACGCGCAATGTCAGGGAATGTTAAATACGAAGGCACAAAAAAACCGCCACCTGGCGGGTGGAGCATGGAAGACAAGTAGCTCACCGGGGGTGCCGACAAGATCACCTATCGGTTTCTTCCGCTGAGCCGACCTTTTCATTGGGCTACGAAGCCCGCCCGGCGCGACGTCCCCGTAAGGGTCGTCTAGGGCATCATCGTCGCCATCCGGGTCGGAAGAGTTGGCGTCACTTTCCAGCCCGTCGCCCTTCTTCACCGAAAGCTTGTTTGCTTTCCGGTATTCACGGACCGCTTCTGCAGTTTCCTCTCTAGTAATCTTCCGTTTTTTCCCCCTCCGTTTACCCCTGGCAGGCACCTCGCCTGAGCCACTGTCGTAGTCCTTTAGATCTACGCGCTCCTTACGGCGCCTATCTCCGCGTCTGACTTCGTCGCGTGTCATGGCTACTGGTGGAGGGGAAAATGAACGCAATCACAAGCCCTATACCGTAGAGTCTAGAAATGTGCAAACATGCTGTCAAATTGAAAACTGGAAATGCGGATAACCCAATGCTACCTTTCTGGGACGGTCGGACAGGGTGAGGGGAGGGGAAGGGGTTACCTGCTACAGTGATGTGTGTGAACCCTCAAAGAACCCCTATAGTCCTCTTGTGCCCTTTGTTTGGCGTGAGCGACGCGACACCCTCGGATTACATATCGAATGGCGCACAAGCTTCATCATCGATTCGGGCGAACATGCCTGATTGGTGGGGGGAAATGAACATGGCATGGCGTGCAAAATTACATTGTGTCCGACGTGGTCACGCCCTGTAAGATCAATGTATACACCACCCGCTATGTGTAGAAATTGCTTAACCAGTACTAAATCGACGAAGCGTGGAGACTTTATGATTATGACACAGATGCATTACCGAAGAGCCCAAATTTTTGCAAAGCAGTGGTAGACGAGAGGTTATTCATTTGAGGAATTCGCGAAAGAGTGTTTAGGGTCAGTGGTGTGCAATGAACATGAAGCAATCCAATGTGGTTTGTAGGATGTTCCGCGTGTTCATCCTTGAGATGTGCGCTCTGCGGCAGTGGTTAATTGGTCTTGTGAACCCTGTCGGAGTCAATGTAACAAAACAGTGTTCATTGTAGCACGACAATACATGATGCATACAAAAGTGAATGCCAAGGGTATGTCGAAGATGCACTTAACAGGGGTACGTTACCTATGCACCTACGGGTCGGACGTGCCAACAGTTTGGTGAGGAAGTGAGCTGCAATGTCGCCAATGTAACAGTACGTCAGGTTCACTCTCCCGTCGTGGACTTTGACTTTGACGCAACAGTTTCTTAGGGTGATGTGCATAGTGCGAATGATGAAACTGGGTTTGTTGGCGATGTGCTGAGCTTCGCAACTTGCAGCGGATCCTATAGGTCGGAACCTTTGTGAACAGCGGAGGTTGCTGCGATGTAAACGGTTCAACCGAGGTTAGAGCGGTCAGCTCCTGTGCCTGTCAGTTCGAGAAGATGGGTCCGCTAGGCTCTTGTCGAAGTGGAACCTCGCTGTACATCTGGTCGAAACGTGACGCACGATAAACAGCTTACATCTGCGCTGCTGCCAGTAGGGTGCATGGGCAGCAGCATGAATTGTTTAGGTGTCGGGGCTGTAGCCACCTACTGGAGTGCGGCGGGGTGTGGAGAGCGGCCCCATCGTTATGTTTAATTGCTTCGCGATAGTCTGGGCATACTTTGACTCGTACATAAAGATGCCATGTGGCGTGTAGGCGACGTTGAGGCTGAGGAACAGGGTCCCTGTCATGGAGGTGGTGATGTCAACGCGGTGCCGTAGGCTATGCTCGAAGTGATCTAGCAGGTCGGATTATGTGCCGTTGTAGAATACGACGTTCATATCATGATGACTTGGTGAAGTATAACAGAAGGATATAGTGGTTTATAGACGAGGGTGTTGTACCCTCTAAGGCTCAATGTATTGTAGTCTACAGTAACTGTCTAAGTTACATTTGACAGTTCACGTAAACAGTGTGGAGGATGGGGTCTCTGCGGAAGTGGATGCGATACATCCCGGGATGGAGAGGTAGATCGATGTGTTGGCATGCAACAAAGTGGTGAAGGATGAACACGCTGTCGCCCGGCGAAATGCTACGTACAAATAGTAGAAGCAGTGAAAACGGCGTGAGGTTAAGGTATAGGAGGTAGGCGACAATGTCGAGAGAAAAAAGGAGTACAACATAAGAGTGAGTGATACAACAGTAGGTGTGGTACCCTATACAGTAATGCTTAGTAACAACTACCAAGGCTACAGTTATGTAATATCATATACATTTTAACACAACCCTTAGGCTTGGTACCAGAAGGACCCACACACCCCCAGACCCCCTAACCTAGCACCTCGATTCCCATCAGCCACGACAACTCCAGCAGGGGCCAACCCCAAGGCTCTGGAGATGGCGACGGCGGTAGTCCCGACAGTGGCGACAGCGACGGCGACGACGGGCGTGCGGCGGCAACAGGCGTGCGGCGACGACAGCGGCGACGTCGAGGGCAGGAGCTTACGACGGCGGTAACGGGCGAGGCCCCCGCCCTACTGGCGGCGTGTCGTGACTCCGCACCAGGGGAACGACCGGCAGGCAGAAGGATGGCCGCGACGGCGGCCAACAGGGAACGAGTACGCAGCGGAAGCGAGGTTGGGAGCAGGCCCAGGAAGGGCGTCTTGCTCTGAAACCATGTCTTGAAGTTGGGCTAGGTAGAAACAGGAGAACCGAAAACCATGGTGTGAGGTTTATATGCAGAAGGTAGGCAAGAATGTGGAGAGAAAATCGGACTGCAAAAGAAGAGAGAGGGATATAAGGAGGAGTCTTGTACCCTGAACGGTACTGTTCAGCAACAGCTATCAACCATACATTTATATACAAACAGTCCTAAGTTCACACACGCAGGCGTGAAGGCTGAAGGGCGTAAACGTAAGGTCGAAGTGGATGCCCTGGCATTGGTTGTAGCCACGTACGATGTATCGAGCCGTGCGGCAGTAGACGTTTCCCTTGGCCTATGAGTTGAGGCAACTGTGCAATTTGCATGTTAGGATGTTGGCGTTCACAGCCTTGCGCCATTCAGCGCGGTGTGGACCAGTGAGAGCCTGCCATGAGGTCACTGGCTCGATCACGGAGGGATTCTCGTGAACGCTGAGTACCCAGACGTAGCGGGTGGCGGCGTCAATGAAGGTGAGTGTGTACTCCTTATCAGAAGAAGTTAGGACACTAGCTACTTCAGATAGGATACTAGGAGGCTAGGAAAGCCGCCATGGAATGGCGGGAGGAAAGTAGATGTTGGAGCTGGAAGAGAATATCGAGAGAGAAGGGGTTCGATTAGGAAGGGAGAGGTGTACAAGGAGGGGATTGTACCCTCTTCAGAAAGGTTCGGTAACTAGCAAGCCTAACAGTTATGTATAACTTATATAATCTCAACACTGCTCCCCGTGGGGTGTACTCTCTTTTTGGGGTTGAATGCCATGTGAGTATTTATCGGTAATACTGAACTACTATATGATGTTCATTGTTGCCGTGTATCATATTCTTAAACCGTCGTCCCGAAGTTGGCGTATGGAAAGACGTGTACAATCTCGCATGTGATGTACGTTTGGACAGCTCAGCGCAGGCTCGGGCATATGCACGACCATTGAATACTGCCCGATACTGCAAAATCAGTGGTGGTTACGTCTCGTCCCAAACGGGCCCCAGCGCTAATCGGCGAAGGTACCCTCCAGCAAAACATTTCAGTTTCCGCCCGTCTCCGCCTGCATAGTCACAGATATGTGGGCCCATTTGCTCCACGCCCGTATACACAAAACGTAGAACAATGCAACAGCAAACTCAGAGTGCCGCACGAGTGGATGACCTAAACATACAGTAGTCTGTTGCCCCGTCTCACTCAGACGGGTGTAGCGATCGCGTTTTGACAAGTCCTGGACTCTGTATTTCGCCACCGCCGCGGCGCCAAACCAGGGTTCATGTCGGGGCCTAACATACCTTCCTCTACTCCCTTCAAATCGTTCAGTATGCCCCGGCTGAACAGTGACGGGTGGCTCCTTGTCGAAGAGAGAGACGCGAACACGCTTCGGGGGGGAAACTGGATCGCAGGAGCCCTCATCGACTGGGTGGGACTGTGAGTTGGCGTGCCGGTGCAGTGCGTCGCGTGGCTAATAAGACATTATTCATTAATCATGATAGCGTTTTCCCCGCAGGATGCTGAGCTACGAATCCACGGAGAGCGACCCAAAATGGCTATACACGTCAACCTTTTTCTGGGAGGTTGCACGACTCAATGCGGGTGGGCTTCGTAGGCGGGATGGTCTAAAGGCGGACCCTCTCGAGTACTCTTTTGTCTTCATCCCCGTTCATTGGGAGTGAGTCATCTGACAGTATCAGCATGGTAGGTCACACCGGTCATTTGCACCTACCCAGGTCGCAAGGTGTCCAGGTATCAAGTGCTGATGTTGCGCACGTTCACCATGTCACAATTCTGCCAGCAAAGCGTTTGAAAAGTGTTCCCTCGAATGTTCTGCAAATGTTCCACATGTCAAAGGGCTGCAGTTCGTACGCGCACATATGTCTCGTTCATTGGTGATACGGCAAACCCCGCCCCATAATGACGCCTCGCAGATCACACTGGAGCTTGCTGGTGCTCCAATTGCGACACACCCCGCAATCCCCGACGCCTCTGGACGTGCATATCTGGCACGCGGATTCAAAAGACCAGCATGGGGGCGCGGATGCACCTGTGCGCGAGTGAGTTATGTAGGTGCCTCGTTCACCAGATTGCACGTACAGCATGCTCCTCGGTTGTAATGTTCTTCCACTGTCGAACCATCGCAGGTACCTGCGACGCCAAGTCGTCCGCCGTTTTCCCACATTCAATAGGGTGGACGCAAGGGAATGGGCTGCATCCATACCCTTCACCCAGATACAGGTGCGCGCTTGGAGAAGGGCGCCGTTATGCCATGGGTGCATAAGGGATCCCAGTGCTGGTTCCATAGGGTTGCGGGCCAACCTATTCCCAACCCTTGCCACATGCCAACGCACTTTATGCTGCCAGGTGCCCAAACAGGACGGATAGACGACTGCGGGGTCTACACAATGCGTTTTATGCACCATCTAGTGGAGACCAGATTTGCAGATCTCGGACAAATCGAGCTGGAGGGAGATCCAAAAGCGTGGCGGAGGCAGTATCGGCGAGACCTGCGGAAATGGTCAATGTACTACAATGAGTACGAGCAGAAGCTCGCCTGCCTCTCAGATGTCACTGCGCCTACGTGATCTGTCTAGAGGACGCTTAACCCATGTAATGCCGTAAATGGAAGACTGCTTGTTGGTATGTTGCTGTATAAAAGCCCTTATCTACGGGTTTACATATGAGGTAACGTGTACAACATACACCCTCAGCCCTGCTCGCCCGCACCCAAACCTAAAACAACGGATCTCCCCCCTCGTCAGTTTTCAGCACGTCCGCGGTAGCCTCTGCGACACTGGCATTTCCCACCTACACTGTAGCAATGCGGTCCGTTGGCGGTCCTCATTGTCTGTCCGTTCCGACATGAACCAAGGGGTACTTTCAGTGCGGTTGGGTGACGTACCTCGCGGCTCAGAAAGATGTTTACAAAGAAGATATCGGTTGGGATGGATTTCGACCAACAACAAACGCGCTGATCTGAACCACGCTGTCACCACTCACCTAGTTCCGAAACCCTAATCACGCAGTGCGTATAACATCGGTGGCCTCTCGCGATCGGTTCGCTAAGTCAGGTGACGGTCAAATATACTTGTGGAGCATGACGCCCATGAGATGCTCCTTCTGTAAGTTATGCTTCGTATGCTACCAAACACTAAGAACACACCAGATTAGAAGCAAGCGGTGCAAGAGGTTGCAGAAGCTTGCTACGGCACATCGGCAGCAGTACGGCGTTAGCGTACGACGCGAGTCCAATGGAGTATACACGCTCCACGATTGTGGATCTGCCCCGCTTCCCCTTCCGCGCCTTCCAGGGTCAGAGGATGCTCTGCCTCGCGGGCGGCCTGCAGTACCCGTACCACCGACAGAACCCTCCGAGCCACCGCTACCCGACCCTGGCGCTGTCGCGGATGTAGAGGAGAGGGAGCTCTTCGACCTTAAGGCCGAGATCTGTATCTTAGCCCGTAACTTCGGCCTAAGCAATGCAGCCGTCACAGCTTTGATCCAGATCTTCCGACACCCCGACCTCGACCCGCGGCAGATCGACAGCTGGAACAGCCATCGGGATCTTGAGAAGTACGAGGAGGAGTTCGAGGTCGGCGAGGAGAATGAGTGGCTGGAGACCGAGATCCCTGTGGACCATGAGGTTGGGTTCCTCGTCTTCCGACATCGTAGGGTACTAAAGGTAGCACACACAAGCCTGCGAGAAACCTTGTAGCTTCAACACCAATCTAGCACATGTTGGTTCCACTGTGTAAATAGCGCATGCCATGGACACTTATTGGTGTGTAACTCTGTTTTTCCCACCATTGTAGGTGTTGGAAGCCTTGTACAAGCGGCAGTCGGCCGTCTCGGGCTTCCTGCATCGCGCGGAAGAGTGGAAGGTGGACGGGGTGCGTCGATACAGCACGCCCATGAACACGGACTTCATGCTCAAAGCACAGGTACTCGCACGATACATGCATGTTCAGTGACCCCTATGGTTTCCGTCTTCCGCGTGCTGCATCTTTCGGCCGACATCTGTACTCTGCTCTCCACCCTCTGGGACCGCATTATCTAAACCGTGTTTAATGGTGTGTTGAATAACGTAGGAGCACATAGGGGACCGTGGGTTCCCCCTCGGCATCATTCTCTTCAGCGATGCGACGAACCTCTCCAACAACGGCAGGAAAACTGCCCATCCCGCGCTGCTGGCTCTCTCCAACACGCCCGAGTGGGCTCGGTGGGGCGAGGACGGCACCGAGATGCTCGGTAACTTCCCAACCATCCCCGCCGACTTGTCGCCTGAGGAGAAGTGCAAGGCATTCCAGGCCGGCCTTGCTGTCCTGGCAAGCCCCATAATCGAAAAGTCCAAGCTTAGTGGGTGAGCCATCACTGCGTTGCGGTTCTTCCCGCGGTTGCCACTACACCCCACCCTTACCCTCTCCTGTGCCGGTATCACGACGCATCCGCATCCAGGCGCCATCGATCCTCACTCTCTCAGCCCACCACCCCCCCTCCCTCTTCCTCACCTTCCCCCCCACCCCCCATCCTACTGGAACTTCCCTCAGTGGCGGGCTGCTGTTAGAGGATCACGCGGGAAACCACGCGATGGGGTTTCCGGTGCTGTACGCCTACGTCACTGACCACCCCGAGTCCTCCAAGGTCTCGTGCACCATGCAGTGCCAGTCGTTCCGTCCATGCTCCATGTGTCTAGTGGAGCAGAACAACCTGAAGCAAATCTTCTCGACAACTCTGAATCGTACCGTCAAGGGCCAGAAGGCGGTGTACAGGCTTCTCAAACGCTCAGAGCGGGTGGAGACGCCAAGCGCCCTGGCTGCCCTCAAGTCGAAGTACTCGACGCACGCCGTGCCAGTAAGTGGGAGGGTTCTGGTTCTGCCTCTTTCGCGGGAGATGGGGGGTGTTGGTGATCGGAACGTTATGGAACTCGTAACGCATTTGAAACGTTCGCAAAGTGTTTGCGGAAAGGTTTTTCATACATTTCGCGAAGCGTTTGCGGAATTGTTTTTTGAACACTTAGCGAAGCGTTCTAAGATTGTCACATCTAACGTCAACATCTTGTCCTGCATCCACGCCGCATATTTCCCCCAGCCCGATCGACGGGTCACTGTCTCTTGTCAATTCGCGGCCGCGTATTGCCCTTAGCCCGCTGGACGGGTTAGTGTCTTTTAATCATTGCATCTGGATCAACGTTGCTCGTTCTACGGCATTCCATTTGAACATTGTTCCATTATCGGTGTCGATTCCCTTGCGCGCGCGGTACAGCGTACCGCCGAGGTGCACCGCATGTTGATTTGCCAGTCGCACACTGTAACGGCAAACGCCCCCCATCACGGCCACTCGCGTACTCGCCGATTAGTGAGCCCGCGCTGCCCATGCAAGTCCCCGTACCCTTGCCGTCCCTTCTCGACAACTCACTCTCCAGCGCAAGGCACTAGCGGTACGTCGCATCCGTGCTTTTGCCAATAGTTGTGCGCTGAACCATGGCAGACGATGGCAGGCGTGGACCATCCCGCGAGCTTCCCTACCTACCTGACGATGTGTGGCTTAAAATCTTCGAAATTCTTCGGACTGGTCTTTGGGAGAACGGCCGGGATTGGCCAGACATCAAGCCCGACCTCAAACCATTCGTGCGTCAGCAGGCCGTGTGTCGCCGGTGGTACTATCTATCCCACCCAGCGCATCCCCTGGATTTCCCCTGGCCCAACTGCTACATGTTGTTCCGTCCACCGTTCACCGAGAGGGACTTGCGTGTGCCATGGCCGGCACTGGGGCAGCCGCCGGTAGAGTACCTCCGTGATTGGCCTTCTCGGGTCCGCCTCCCTGTTTGCCCGGTGATGGTGCAGGGGGGATCCAGTGAAAGATCCTCTGTTTGGCGAGAATCCAATGGTTGCTCTGCACGATGTCCTGTGCGAACGAAGCCATAGCGTCTGCATGTTGTACCTCTCGTGTTTACTGGAATATTTCAGAGAAGTTACAACTTGCTGGCTAACGTGTTTCTTCGATTTGCGATGCACCACAAGGCCCCACCCCCGCCCCCCTTTCCCTCTCCCCCCGTTAACCGCCGATGTCCGCCCCCCCGCTGTGGCCACGACTCCCTTTGACACATCCCCACCCTCGTTGCCTCTGCCCTACTCCGTGTCCCTCCTCTCTCATCTACCGCACACACGGCCCTTCTCGCGTGCTCGCTCTCCCACCTTTCCCCCCCCCTGTCCTTGCTCTCAGCCGCCACGTATCTTTTCCCAGACCCAAAGCCGTGTCCATCGGACTCTGCTGTCCCGTTTGTTCATGCACCCCCCCTTAACCCAGGACCGTCCTCTCATGTCCCGCCCTTCTCCCCCCCCCCCCTCTCCCTTTCCCCACGGGCTATGCCAACGCGTCCCCACCCCTCCACCCACCCCAAACTAACCCTAATCCCGACCCGCCACGTGTGCCCGCCTCATGGGTAATCCCCAGTGCGCGTTGTGGGAGTGGGAGTTCTCCACGACGCTGTGGGGGAACATCTACCTAGCACTCCCTCCATGCATCATGCACATGATAGAGCAAGGGTGGTGGCTGCATGCCATGAAGTGCCTGGTCGCTAAGCTCACTCCATCGGAGCGCGGCATCCTGCTCAAGTGAGCTGCTGCTTCACCCGCTGTGTGTTGCCTTTTATTTTCTCCAACTCATACTGGTCCTTGTAGTCCGTGACGTCCTTCCACATGTCCCCTGCCTCCCTTGTCTTTCGCCCTCCCCCCAAACTTTCCTTGTGCTCCCCACCCCCCCCCCCCAGCCGATACTCCGCTATCAAGGCAGTGACGCCGTCCTTCCTTCTGCGACTGCCCGGCGGGTGGATGTACTTTTCCACGACCGCCGGGTTCGCGGCGTCTGAGCACCGTGCAATGATGCAAGTGCTCCCCCTCATCCTCATCCTCGACAAGCGGGAGCCACAGCGGGAGGCGGTCGTGCGCATGGTGACATGGTACAAGGAGCACATCCGTGCGGAGTACCACACCGACGAGTCGCTAGTGAAGCTGACGAGCGACGGCAAGGAGTACGTTCACCTTGCTTACCTGCACCCACTCCCCACTCCCTCGAAGCTTGGTCCCCCCTTACATCCGCGGAAGCCCCCCCTGCCGTGCCTTTGTTGTGCACCTTTATGAGTATCACACCTCCTCCAAACCCGCCCACCCACCCCCAACTTCCCCCACCCCCAATCCCCCATGACCCATTATCTGCCCGTCTGCACCGCATAGCATGGTCGACTCCCTAGGCACGGCATTCGAAAACCAGAAGTCGGGGTGGGGGATTGTCAAGATCCATGACATCTGCCACCTCTCCGAGACGATCAAGGCACGTGGGCTCCCCCACGAGTACTCCAGCAACTCCTACGAGCACGCCCACAAGACCACTGTCAAGCGGCCCTCCCGGGGCTCGAACTGGAAGAATGTCGACCAGAGGATTGTGAAGAAGCACATTCAGCATGCGGTCGTGCGGCAACTGACGAGAGAGGTGGGAGGCGACGCCACCTATGAGACGGCAATGAAGCAGGTATGCCCCCTTCTCCCGTACCCCCATTTTCCCCCCCTTCCCTTCCCTTCCCTCCCTCCCCCCCTCCCTTCCGCCCCCACTCCTCCACCCCACCTTTGGGGCTGTCGACCTTGTATTCAGTAGGTGTTCCCCACTCACATCTGCCTCTCGCCGTCCTTGATTTCACCCTCCCCCAACCCCATCCGCCCTCCACCCCCTTGTGTTTCACCCACCCCCCACTGCTGTTACCCCTCCCTGGCATCACCCTTCCCCACTCCCTGACAGCACACTCCCTCATCCCCATACTTCTATCCCCGATCTTGGAAATCAGCCCTCCACTCTCCCACCAGCCATCCTTCTTCTATGCATTCACCCTACACATCTCTTGTCTGCCTTATCACCTCATAGGATTCCCCCTTCCCCACTCCCATCCTCCCCTTCCCCTTCAGGTTGTCCCTTAACCCACCCCGACCCTCCCAAACGCACTAACCACCCCGTGTACCCGACACCGTCCCCCACAGGCGGCCCTCCTTGGCAAGAGGGTCATGACGAAGACTTGCAGGCGCATGGTGGTGGGGGACCAGCTGGACACCGTTTTCTTGTCCTACATACGTACTGCTGGCGTGGAGGCGATGCGAGAAATGGCAAACAAGATGGACCTCGCCAAAATCACGACGCGCACTGTCTGGGTAAGTGCTTAACCATCCCAACTCCCCATCTGCCTCCTCAACGCTCCTATGAACTTGCAAGCCACACTTGTGGGAGGTGCTGGTGTTCATGATTCCATGAAGTGTGCCCTCTTAACCCGTCTAGTTAAGAACTATGCCGGTCTCGACCCTGACCGAAACCCTTTCGCGTATTGCTTTATCTCATCCCCACCCCACCCCTCCCTCCCAACACCCCCATCGCATGTGCATTACCCTCATTTCCGCTGAAACCCTTCACCGCATGTCCCCCCAACCTCCACTCCCTAATCCCGCCTTGCTGTTCCGCCCGTCCATGCCACTCTTACCCGAGTGCATGCAGGTGCACACGGCCATGGCCATCCCCCCCCACGACCGCATGGAGTGGACGGCCAAGGGACAGTTTGTGAAGGCGACCCCGCATGAGTGGCTCTTCTCTGACGTCTCTATCAAGCCCGCAGATGGAGTCGGCCCACCGTGGTACGGCCGGGCCCTCGTGCTGTTCCACTACCTTGACGATGCAGGTGTGGAGGGTCGTGCCGCCTACATTCAGTACTACACCGAGCACCCGCGGCCATGCCCGGACACCGGGTGCAAGCGCCTGAGCCCAACGACGGGCATCGACAACTACGCTGTCATTGACATGGATTGCATCCTAAGCCTTGCCCATGTAGTCCCAAGCTGCACAGAGCCTGAGTACCGGCTTGTTAACCGTTTTCTCTTCTGACTCGACATGCACGTGTCCCCTGCCACCCTTTATAAATTACATTCATTACGACTACCATAAGTATGTGCTAACAATCGCACTTCCAACGATTTTGCACGAGCATGCTAGACTCCGTGCCATCAATTGCTGCTGCACTGTGAAAGACAGACAATGCAGTGCAAAAACCATTTCACCATTTCTATACAATAACCATGGTGAAAATTAACACTTTAATGAGCCTTTAAGTTACGCAAATACAACAATGCAGTATTTTGTAACCTTTCCACAACAATGCATCCGCAAAACATCTCAACCGCGCAACACTCGCAAACCGTTCACATGAATCGAAACGATTAACAAATACTTGGCGAACACTTTGCGGATGATCTCCAACTTTGTGCATCGCCCAAAATGGCGTAAACGTTTTGCGAACGTGACACTTTTTGCGATGGAGGAGGGGAAAGGCAGAGGAGGGGAAGGGGGGGGGCGAATCTTCAGCGAGGCACCATGGCTGGCGCGGCGCTTACTGGCATGCGGGCGAGCTCGACGGCGCTAAAACCGGGTGCTGGCCGCTGCCGTCCGTGCGCTGGCGCGTTGACGCCGCCACGGCAGCACGACGACGCCGCCACGGCGTGGCGTCGATGCCACGGCAGCGCGTCGGGGCTGCCACGGCAGAGCATAAAGGCCGCCGTGGCAGCACGACATGGCTGCACAGCGGCGCGTAAGTGATGGGTGGGGCGAGAGGATGCTGCGGAAGCGTGATGATAGGCAGGATTGGCCAGCTCTGGTACCATGTCAGAAAGAAGCTAGCTAGGAAGCCATGAAAGGTGTCGAGAGGTTTAGCTAAGAGGGAAGAGTTACGAGAGAAAGAGGGGTTGGACTAGAAGAGGAATAGATACAAGAAGGGGGGGTTGTCTCCACTACAGTAGGATCCAGTAATGTAGCACATCTACCAAGCCTAAACAAATATATATATATATATATATATATATATATAATTTGACACGGTATCACTCAAATATTGATCAGGTGTCTGGCGAAGTGAGGTTGAAATTCTACGCACGTGGGGTAGAACTCAATATCCTTGCCATTTCCGCGGATGATGTGCCAGGAGAAGCAATTGTCCACCACTTCCTGCACGCAAGCTAGGAACATGGAAACGCGGCGTTAGAGAGAGATTTCCAAGCACAGGATAACTCAGGGTATTTCAAGCTTCAATTAAATGCGCAGGGTATCTGAAGCGCAGGGGGGAGAAATTGCGACGAGACAATGGTGATAACGCAGGACTTACATTGTACTCGTCGTCGACGAGCAGGCAGGAGGGGAGCTTGAGCTCCTTAGTGAGCGGGTCGGTGGTGATGAGCGATATGTCCACGGTCGGATCGTCAAGATCCCGCACCCGGCCACTCGGTGGACATGCCAGAGCCGCTTCGAGCCGCGCCTGTAATTCCGCGAGCTCGTGACGCATGCGGTCGCCTTCCCCTTCAGCCTGCGTCAGGGCGCCTTGTGCCTCCTTCAGCTGAGTAAAAACCGCCTGCACCGCGTTCTGTGAGTCCTGCAGCTGAGCCTTGAGAGTCCGCGTCGCCCTATAGTGGTAGCTGGAGGTTACAGGAGGGGGAGGGTACGGGTGGGGGGGAGAGAGGGGGGGGGGGGGGGGGGTGGGGAGGGGGGGAGGAGGGGGGTGGGAAGGGAGGGATGCGGGAGAGAAAGGAGAGTAGAGAAGGGGATTAGAGGGGAGGGGAGGAGCAAGGATACAGTTGAACGGTGAGTAAAAGCAGACTGGATTTGCGGAAACATGGTGGGGTGGTTAAGGGGGGGGACATTGCAAACATGGAGCAAGGGCTTCAAACGCGGTCGTACGCTGGGAGCGCTGCCGGCGAAGCAGTTCTTCGGAGGTGCCTCCATCCATGGCGTTCCCCTGCGCAAATTCCGTCGCCCGCGCGGCTCCCGCCTGTGCCGAGAAATGTGCGAGTGCCACCCGCGCCTCGGCCTACGCCGCTGCTCAAACCGCCTCGGCATGTGCCACTGCCGCTCGCTTCTCGGCCTCCGCGACCTCCGCGTGCTGCGTCTTGGCGTCCATGGCGTCGCTCTCCTTGTCCGCGTCCTCGGAGCCCTCCTCGTCGTCGTCGGACTGCGCGTCAGCGTCAATTTCGTTGACACCCTCTACGGCCATGCCAACACCATCGTACACCGCATCAGCTTGCACATCCATTGCGTCTGCAGCAGGATCTGCAGCAACCGCAAGCACAGTGGCGGTCTTAGGTCCTGGCACGTACGGCGCGGCCTTCTCAGCTCCGACTGCGGTTCCCACATTGGTTTGGTTCGACAGGAGTTGGGGTGCGGGAATGTTCACTTGCGTTGGCACGAACGCATGCAGGTGTGTGGACCCGACCGCAGCAAGGAACGCAGGCGGCACCACGGATTGCGCCGCAGGTGATGGCGATGATGGTGCCGCGTTTGACAGCGGCTGGGCGGCTGTTGGAGTAGCGTGAGAGAGTGGGGCTGCGGCGACTTGCGCAGCCGCAGAAGGACTGTGAGCTTCAACCGCGGCTGCTGCAGCAGCTTTGCCTTTACCCTGGCGTTTGGGTTTCCCAGCAGCGGCCTTGGTGCCGCAGAGAGTGTTAACGGATTTCTTAGCGCATTGCTTTCTTGCCCTCCTACGCTAAATTTCTCCTCATAACGTCTGCAGGAAGGCTTGCTAGGGCAGAATAGACTTGAAGATTGAGGGGGGAAAAGGGGTGAGGCAGAGAGACCCCTTTAGGCTCGTTAGGACTGACTCTTTTTCCTAGTCCTGCCCGAGAAACACATCCATCCAGTTCAGCCATGAGACTATGGTTAATGGTGGTAAAGGGGTGGGTTTTTAGGATGGGTTGATGGGGTGTATGGTTGTTTGCGTTACCGCTGCCGTTTCTTTCTCCAATTAAGCTTCATGGATTTCGACAATATGTGGCGTGCGCAACTGTTTCGCGTCATGGCGCATCGGCCTGACGTGTGAAGGGTTACGAAGGAGCAGTAAAACACAACCAATCAGATTTCTGCTCGTGTAGCCAGGAAAGTTAAAGCCCAGGTCCCAAGTTACAAGATGCGGTTGGGTTTGCTAGCAAAGTCGGGGCGCAAAAAAAAGGGTAACCCCATTCACCCTGGAGGGAATTGACCAACTCAGGACAGGGGTCAAAGGGGGCCATGTGATTGGTCGAAGCCAATTAACGACAATCGCCGAGGCCCAACCCACAGCCCTCACCCTTGCTCCCAAAAACGACCAAGGGAAGAATGATAGCAAATCTGTAAATTGGGACCCAGGAAAAGCCATTCTCCCACTCGTATTTTCCTAGGACTATGTGTCCTAACCGCACGCGGAGGCAAGCTAGGTCACGGGCCGTCCATTGGAAGCGCGATCATGCGTTCATTTAGGGCGAAATAGGTTCGGAATAAACCTCTTCCCGCCAGTCCGAACCTTCCGCTCGTAGGCGGTCCCTCGCGAACCGCTTCCCGCTAGGCTTCGCGTCCCGCTTCCCGCTTTCTCATGTGTCACGCTACCCGCTTCCCCCCGCTTCTCGCTTCCCGCTTTCCCTGACTCCCCGTTTTCCCTCGCGTCCCGATTTGCGACGCTTCCGATTCCCTATTTGTCTAGCTTCCACTTCCCGACTTCCCTCGCTGACCCGCTTCCCGCTTTCTCCCTCTACACGCTTTTCCCACGCTTCCCGCATTCCCTCGCTTCAACACTTCCCGGCTTCCCCTCGCTTTATGTCGCATCCAGCTTACCGCGCTCCCGCGTCCCGCGTTTGATCGCGAGTCGCTTACCTCTGTATGCTCCAGGACCGTTTAGCAGCTGCCCGCTTGCCCTCCCTCCCTGCATCCCGCTTTCCCAAGCTACCCGCTACGCGCTTTCCTACGCTTCCCGTTTTCCCAAGCTCTCCCGCTCCCCGCTACCTCTCGCGGGCTCACTTTCCCTCGCTTCCCGCTTCCCGCTTTTCCTCGTTCCCCGCTTTCCCACGCTGAGTGAGGAGTGAGCGCAGGGAAGGGAAAGTGGCGACACAGCAGCGAACGGAAAGAGGCCCGCTGCGGGAGGGGGAGAGGAGGGAGCGCAGGGAGGGGGAGAGGCGTGAGGGCAGGAGAGGGGAGGAGGCGTGAATGCATGGGAAAAAGTGAGGATTGTGATAAGGAGAGGGAGAGAGGCGTGAGAGCAGAGAGGGAGTGAGGCATGAGGGGAAGGGAGGGAGAGAGGCGAGAGCACACGGGAAGGAGAGAAGGGAAGGAAAGAAGGGGAGGGAGTGAGGCACGGGGAGAAAGGAAGGAGAGAGGAGTGAGAGCAGGGAAGGGAGAGAGGCGTGAGAGCACGGGGGGAGTGAGGGGTTCGAGCAGGGGAAGGGGAGCGGAGTGAGAGCAGGGGAGGGGGAGTGGAGTGAGAGCAGGGGAGAGGGAGTGGAGTGAGAGCAGGGGAAGGGGAGTGGAGTGAGAGCAGAGGAGGGGGAGTGGAGTGAGAACAGGGGAGGGGGAGTGGAGTGAGAGCAGGGGAGAGGGAGTGGAGTGAGAGCAGGGGAGGGGGGCTGGAGTGAGAGCAGGGGAGGGGGAGCGGAGTGAGAGCAGGGGAGGGGGAGCGGAGTGAGAGCAGGGGAGGGGGAGTGGAGTGAGAGCAGGGGAGGGGGAGTGGAGTGAGAGCAGGGGAGGGGAGTGGAGTGAGAGCAGGGGAGGGGGAGTGGAGTGAGAGCAGGGGAGGGGGAGTGGAGTGAGAGCAGGGGAAGGGGAGTGGAGTGAGAGCAGGGGAGGGGGAGTGGAGTGAGAGCAGGGGAGGGGGAGTGGAGTGAGAGCAGGGGAGAGGGAGTGGAGTGAGAGCAGGGGAGGGGGGTGGAGTGAGAGCAGGGGAGGGGGAGTGGAGTGAGAGCAGGGGAAGGGGAGTGGAGTGAGAGCAGGGGAGGGGGAGTGGAGTGAGAGCAGGGGAGGGGGAGTGGAGTGAGAGCAGGGGAGGGGGAGTGGAGTGAGAGCAGTGGAGGGGGAGTGGAGTGAGAACAGGGGAGGGGGAGCGGAGTGAGAGCAGGGGAGGGGGAGCGGAGTGAGAGCAGGGGAGGGGGAGTGGAGTGAGAGCAGGGGAGGGGGAGTGGAGTGAGAGCAGGGGAGGGGAGTGGAGTGAGAGCAGTGGAGGGGGAGTGGAGTGAGACCAGGGGAGGGGGAGTGGAGTGAGAGCAGGGGAAGGGGAGTGGAGTGAGAGCAGGGGAGGGGGAGTGGAGTGAGAGCAGGGGAGGGGGAGTGGAGTGAGAGCAGGGGAGGGGGAGTGGAGTGAGAGCAGGGGAGGGGAGTGGAGTGAGAGCAGGGGAAGGGGAGTGGAGTGAGAGCAGGGGAGGGGGAGTGGAGTGAGAGCAGGGGAGGGGGAGTGGAGTGAGAGCAGGGGAAGGGGAGTGGAGTGAGAGCAGGGGAGGGGGAGTGGAGTGAGAGCAGGGGAGGGGGAGTGGAGTGAGAGCAGGGGAGGGGGAGTGGAGTGAGAGCAGGGGGGGTTGTGGAGTGAGAGCAGGGGAAGGGGAGTGGAGTGAGAGCAGGGGAGGGGGAGTGGAGTGAGAGCATCCCCTCTCTCGCTCGGCATCCCCCTATCGCTCGGCATCCCCCTATCGCTCGCTCTGCATCCCCCCCTCTCTCTCTCGGCATCCCCCTCTCTCTCGCTCTGCACCCCCCCCCCCCCCCCTCTCTCTCTCTCTCTCTCTCTCTCTCTCTCTCTCTCTCTCTCTCTCTCCCTATCTCTCTCTCTCTCTCTCTCTCTCTCTCTCTCTCTCTCTCTCTCTCTCTCTCTCTCTCTCTCGCTCTGCATCCCTCCTCTCTCTCGCTCTGCATCCCTCCTCTCTCTCGCTCTGCATCCCTCTTCTCTCTCGCTCTGCATCCCTCCTCTCTCTCGCACTGCGCCGTCGGTCGTGGATGCGTCGCGGATATTCCCCTGCGCAGTCGCTTTCGTTGCTCTATCCCGCACTCTGGTATAACGCCCTAACTCGAGTAGCGCTGCCTCTCCTTCTATTCCAGAGCCATCGCTTGCCGACTTAGCGTGTGATCCTAACTACCCTCGGTAAGCTTAGGGGAACGCATGGGCTGCCGGTTTGCAATCATCCGATATTAGACTTGCACACAATATCCGTGAAAGTTTGGAAATCCGTAATCCGCTTGACCTTCGATCGGGTCTTCTCTGAGTTGCTGGCAAAATAGGAAATTTACGATAGCAGAAGTCTCGATATTTTACACTAAGTAATGGTCTGCGGAAATGCCCGTCGTCTTCGGTTGCTCTCGGTTATGCTCAGCGCGTTTGCCGCAGTGCGACTGGTTGATGCTGTGACGCGTTAGCCTAGTTTGTGTAGTGCTGCTCTGTTGTGCTTTGCTCGTTCCCCGCTTTCCTTTCCCAACCTCGTTTGAGTTATGGTTTGCGAAGTTCAAATTTGTATTCGCGACAGTCGCAAGGAAGTTTTCAGAATTTGAGCTCTCGCCACCCTCGCAGCCAATCGGAAAACTCTCGCCCTAACTCGAGCCGCGCTCTCTTTTCGCGGCTTGTAACTTGGGACCTGGGCTTTAACAGACGCAAACCGACCTTACACGTAGGCAGTAAAACATGTGGAAAACACCAAAAATATAACATGCATCCGGCGTCGGGCATATTCGTGACGTGAAATTCAGGATCTTAATATCTTGCATGCACATAAGCTTTGTGTTGGTGAATCAGTCGAAGCACAACCTCTTCTCTTGCTATTAGACACCATTTCCCCTCATAACGAAGCAGCACAATTTTGCCATTTTTTTGTGGTACTCATGAAAACTCAAAATCCGAGCTGGACAACAGCAAGGCCGCATCAGAGTCGTCGGAGTACCAGATTGAACACATTCGGTCGGTTCCCACAACCTATGCCGGTGGTTTGGTTTTTGAAAATCTGCGTCCTGATCTGTACTATGATGTTCATCTCCCGTCAAACCCAGATGCCAATGGTATAGCTGCTCAATTTTTTAATTCTAAAAATTTTGAGCGAGCTGACCAGGGACGTGGGGCAGAAAATGCGGCGGAGGGTCTAGATCTGGACCTCCGGCTAGACGTGTGAGCATCCGCCAGCGGTGTGATGGGAACCATGCATGGGGTCGAAGCGCAGAAAGTGTAGAATCGTAGATGCTCAGGTGTGTCAAAATCGGGTGGCGGTAGTGCACGCAAAGGGTATCTGGGTCTTTGCACGTCAGCATTGACAGCGAGGCCACTTGCTGGCACGCGAAGATGCAGGTGAACGTCAGCCGCAGTTGACCAAAGCTGTAATCAGATTGGACCATTGGCGTCCACCGACGCGAACAGAACGATGTAAGCGTCAGCAAAATGGTGCAAGGCGATCATGAGCGCTGGCGCACTGACTGAGTACCAGCCGTGGATGGGAGGAGGTCAAAACATCTGACGGTATGTCCACATTTGTCAAGTTGGGAGTATGCAGCAATGCACCTGGCCTTGGTGCATGTATGTTTGGTTTCGGTCTTGCGAGCATCCGATGCCACCACCAACAAAGCCATCTGGCTTTGACGGACGAGATGAAGCCAGCGCAACAAAATAAACAGCACACCAGATTTTTCTTCTTTGGTAGAAAAGGTGCACCGCCACGTCAAAGCTGGGACTAGCAGTGCATTTGGGTTTTCTGTCGAATTGGGTTATCCAATATCCTTCCATGCGTAACACACTTTGTTACATTGAAATGTTTCATTCTAAAACTGCTATTCAAGAGCTACACACAACCCTGCTCGCCTTTGCGACTAGCAAGGGGTGAGCCAAACAACTTTGTTCAATGCTTAATGATAAAGAAGTTTCACCTAGTACTCACCATGCAAACCGGTTTACCAGCCATGCATCAATATTGTCATCCATCCCAGCGGAGTACCTTGCACCTAGTTACAGGGTCAATTAACGGTTCTTCCTTATAATACTTGATGAATGCATAGTTCTTGATGTGCTCCCTGAGCCCACATGGAACAAGAGAACGGTTTTCCCAAACCACTCCTCATCCCCATGCTTGCCTGTTCCGCGCAACGCGACATCAGAATACCACTGGCGCCAGTAATGCATAGGCAGTGCTTGCACGCAGTGAGGAAGGCGACTATACGGCGCATCAACAGCTACAGGCATGGCCAGCTCCCAGTGCACCTGCATGTGCAGCCACATGGCTTTGTCAATATAATAAGCGTTGGGACCAGGTGAGGCACGTGTGTATGCGGGTTGTATTATACGTACATGGACCTCCTTGAAATCGCGGCCCCTTCCCCCACACTCTGGTGCCGCGTCCAAAGCGGCTCGAAGGTGCTTTAACTCCTCTCCAATAGCCAGATCCAATGCCCTGTCGCACTTGGGGTCAGGTGCGTTCGGAAATGGGACTGCCTCGCGGCCAGCAGGCACATGCATCGTCCATGAACTCTTTGAGAGGATTCGCCTGCAGTAGATAATGGGGTAGGGGGTTGGAGCCAGTGATGTTGGATCTATGGGATCAGTAATACACAGGGTTTTGGGACATTGTGAAAGTTCCGCATCTTAAATTGTGAAGGTGGATGGATGTGTGAGGTGAGAGGGCAGTTGGGAGGTGGGGGATGAAGGGATAAAAGGGGGATACTGGGTGGGAGGATGAGCCACGTGTGGACAAGGCGAAGTCGCGAGAGAATATGATGCATGGAATGAGCGTGCAACACAAGGGCAAAAGGGGGGACATTGATGCGTTTGAACGGGCAGCCATAGTGGGGAAGGGGCAGTAGCAAGGGGGATTGGGAGTGGCCCCGGCACAGAAGTGACAAATCATTCAGAAGTGGCCCCAACACCATGGCCCTATCATACTTCTTCTTGGCCCTGAGGAGCGGAACTAGATACTGTAGGCACAGACGAGCCTCCTCACTCTGACGACCTGCGCATTGACCGACCTCTTGTTCGACGACCGAAAGGGATTCTTGGTAAACTCTATGTGCAAATGCTCATAGAGCTGTGCAGAGTAGTGCTCTGGTAGTCTGTGACTACCCCGAGTCATGCAAGGTGACGTGCACGATGGCATCAAACTCCTTCAAGCCGTGCTCAAAATGCACAGTCAACAGATGGGAGCTGACCAACGTGACAGCCATCCCACAGCCCCGCGCTGTGGCCGATCAGAGGCTGGCGTACAAGCTGATGGAGCGAGCCTCACCCCCGGAACGGGACCGTCAGCGACGCGCATGGTCCACACACTTTGTGAAGGTTAGTCCCTAGATCCCCTCATCCCTCACAGCATTCACTCCCTTGGTTTGAACACATTTGCAGGTGGACGATGCACGCGACCCGATATCGTGTACACGTTCCCTACACTTCTCACACATGTGGCAGTGCTCTCTTTGGAGCTGGGGATTTGTGGAGACAGTGTGGGGCAACCTGTACGAGGCAGTGGGAGTGTGCCTGCTCCATGTCGTGGATGAAGGCCTGTGGCTGCACACCATGCGTTGCATCTCAGGCCGCTTGACGGGGGAGGAGCGTCATACTCTGCTGAGGTGGGTGCCGGGACCTGTCGTGGGATGCCTTGTGGCAACGGGCTATGGAACACTGCAGGTGATGAGCCTGTATTCCCTAGATTATCTCTGGTGTGCAGGTATTGCCGCATGGTCCGCCTGTTGTTTTGCCATCTGCCCGGGAGGGAGGATGTGGGGCGGGTGGTGGTCTTGCTCTCAGACAGGTACCGCACGTTCTTCCTGGTCGAGTATCACATGGACGCATCGCTCGACCAGAGTGTCGTTCAATCAGATACGTACGTCTTAGGTGGGAGGGTAGCGATGGGCGGGAGGTGGCGGGGCAGGGGGGTGAGTGTTGGGTTTAGGGGAATAGAGTGCTCGGTTCAGGGGACTGGAGTGCTATGTTTTAGCGACCTGAGCGATGGAGTAAGTGGAGTTGGGAGCCACTCACCCAAGGGAGAAGAGTCATAGGGTACGAGGGGTTGAGTGGTACTCAACCGGGGGAGTTGAGTGCAACTCAACCGGGGGAGATGAATGATGGGGTAAGGAGAGTTGAGTGCTACTCAACCAGGGGAGTTGAGTGATGGGGTAAGGGGAGTTGCGTGCCACTCAAATAGGGGGGTGTATTGATGGGGCAAGGGGAGTTGCGTGCCACTCAACCAGGGGAGTTTGTTGATGGGGTAAGGGGAGTTGCGTGCCACTAATCCAGGGGAGTTTAGTGATGGGGTAAGGGGCGTTGCGTGCCACTAAAACAGGGGAGTATAGTGATGGGGTAAGGGGAGTTGCGTGCCACTCAACCAGGGGAGTTTAGTGATGGGGTAGAAGAGATGAGTCCAACTCAGCCAGGGGAGTTCAGTGATGGGGTTAGGGGGTTTGCGTGCCACTCAACCAGGGGAGTTGAGTGATGGGGTATGGGGGGTTGAGTGCCAATCAACCAGGGGAGATGAGTGGTGGGGTAAGGGGAGTTGAGGGCTACTCAACTAAGGGAGACGAGGGGTGGGGTAAGGGGAGTTGAGTGCTAATCTACCAGGGAAGTTAAGGGATAGGGTAAGGGGAGTTTAGTGCTTCTCAACCAGGGGATTTGAGGGGAATTGGGTGTTTGGGTACGGGGTGCTGACTGCTGGGCCCAGGAAGTTTAGTGCTAGTGTCCAGGGAGTTAAGTGCCGGATATGGTGCCGAATGCAAAGGTAAGCAGGCTTATACTGGTATATGTCAGTGTGGATGTATTGCACGTGAGAAGTACATTTTTTAGGTGTGGCACTAACAATTTGGCCAGCTGAGGGTATGGCTGGTCTTGGGGTGAGCATGGCTGGTGTTAGCGAGGGTAGGACGGGTGTTGGGGTGGCCATGGCTGGTGTCGGTGAGGGTATGACTGGTGTGGCTAAGGGTATGGCTTGTGTCACTTTGGCCATGTCTGGTGGTGATAAGGGTATGGCTGGTGCTGGGGTGGCCAGGGGTGGTGTTGGTGAGGGTATGGCTGTTGTGGCTAAGGGTATGGCTGGTGTCTCGTTGGCCATGTCTGGTGGTGGTGAAGGGAAAGGCTGGTGTAGGGGTGGCATGGCATGCGTGGACCAAGGGTATGCCCGAGTGTGGGAGAGGGTTGAGGAGTTGAGGCGCGGTTTTGAGTGGGAGTTGCTACGGTGAAGTGATTGTCAGGTGGGAACCCAGAGAGTCTAGTTCTTGTTGAGTGGTTCGGCTCGTTTGACACTTGTTTGCATGTCGATGTGTTTGTTTGTTGAGTTGCACTGGTGGGATACGGCGGGCACAGTCTGGTTGACGACCTCGTGGACACGTTTCCAAATCAGAAGTCCAAATTCGAGTTGATGAAGGTCCACCTGACGGCCCACATGAAGCCGACCATCTAGGCGCAGGGCATGCCGTGGGAGTATTCGTTGAACATGTACGAGCACAAGCACAAGGTCCTTGGCAAGTGCCTAGTTCGGAACACGAACTAGCGAGATGTCGGGCGCGACATTGCGTTCCGGCAGGAGAGGCTAGCAGCTATCAAGCAGCTTCAAAGGAGGAGTGCCCCGAGCCCGTGTACAAAACCGCGATGCGGCAGGTGGGTTGTGACCCTGTGTTGAGGTTCTCATTTGGTCTGTGCAGTCCCCTAAGCTCAGGTGTTTACTACAACACACGGTTTCTGGTACGCTGTGGCTCGCCCGTTTGGACAGCACCTCTTTGCTGGCTGTTCCTGTGGTGAGTTTGGGGGTGTTGGCAGGGGAAAAACCCTTCATGCGCCTACCACCCCCCACCCCCACCCCCCCCCCCCCCCCCCCACCACCCCACCTGCCGTTCTTACATGCGTTGCTTTACAACGTGCGCGTCATGACCCGAACCAGCCGGCGTATGGCCATCGGGTCCATGCACGTCCCCATGTAAGCGGCCTAATGTGAGGCAGCTGGCGCTGATGCGATGGAGAGGTTCACGGCGGAGATGACACGGGAGGGGTTTGCCGTGTCGGCCATCCAGGTGTGTCAAAGGGGTTAGTAGAGCCTGTGGACCGCATTCTGCCCATAGGTGGCTTTTGTGCCTTTGGGGTCGAGCCCTAAATCCTCAGACTCTGTTTGTTGTTTGCCTCACTCTCACCCACCAACCCCGGCCCGATGCGTGGCCTTCAGCCCACGGTTGGGTGGGTGACCGTGCTGGCGATGTGCTTACCAATGTGTGCCCCTATCCCTCTTTCGTGCGTGACCCCTTGGCCATCAGGTCCACTCCATGGTCGCCATCCCCCCCCACGACCGCATGGACCGTGGCAACACGGGGCAGGTGGTGAAGGCAAGCCCCAAGTAGGGATGGTTCAACCATGTCCGCATCGATGGCACATGGCGAGCAGAGTGGTTCGACCAGTGCCTTGTCCTGTTTCATTTCATAGATGGGCAGCAACAAGTGGTCCGCCAGGCGTTCGTCCAGCACTTCACAGAGTTGGAGGGGCAATGCAGATACACGGGAAGCCGGCGCCTTCGACCAGTGGGGGGGGGGGGGGGGGGGGTTTATGTTTACTGTACGCCATCACAGACGTCGACAGCATACTCTCTCTGGCACACATTGTTCCTAGTGTAACCAATCCTGGGCTGTATTTGGTGAACCAGTTCCTCTTCTGAGAGAGGTTCCGTGTTCAACTATGCCAGTGCTATTGGAAATTGTTGTTGTCTGTCGTACAACTGTTGTGGGGTATACTGTGCGCATTCTGTTTATTTGATTGGAAACATTCTAGGGGCTAAGTGCTCCTGTAGCTGCGCGAAGAATCCTGGATGGCTTGATGCTGCTTGTATTTGTTATTACAAGCTTCTTGATCAGCCATGTCACATTTGCCCACTGTGAATTACAGTATAATGCATCGCGCGCCCGTCCGAGAGGCAGGCTTGCATGTTGCGGTTCCTGTGTGTGTTAATTTGGGTGTGATGTTGTGAGCGGGTATTGAACCCGAGTCTTCCCCGTGGGAGCATTGCACAGGTGTCCTCCAAGATAGTTGCACCTTTTGGCTAGAGGCGAGGTGAGGTTTGGGATAGGTGGCGCGAAAATGTCTCGCATCTGTCCCAAATGTGACAGTGTGGACGTATGCGGGACATACGGTTTGACGGACCAGTTTCGGGACATTTACTTTTTGCTGATATAATTAGCGGGTCAACATGCCCATAGCCCCCCAGGCATTGAAACCTGTGGCCTTTCCGAGGATCTCTAGTTCAACCCCAATCAGGCCCCCAGATTTCAGGCCATGTACCTTGATTCAGGGTTTTTTCAGAGTGTTTGCTTGTACCAACCCTGAACTGCTAGCGTTTTTTTGGCACCCAACCCTGAAATTTCAGCTTTTTTTATAAGAGTGAACTTTGCCTGTACAACGATGTTAGTGTTATGGACCCTATTTCCTCTGCCTACTCTTGGAGGACTACCCTAAACCCTGCAATGCCGTGATATGGGGACCCTTCCGTAACCTCCGCCTGTTTCCCCTGCTCGATGTGCGCTGGGGGCTGTATGAGGGCACTTTTTTACCTTGCCAAATTTATGGCCACTATGTGCTTAGGGCTGTGTGAGGGCACACATTGGCTGTTAGACAAATTTTGGGCTAGTTTATGCTCGGGGCTCTGTAAGGAGGACACGGGTGGGTTGGGCCCTCCCTTAGCCAAATTTACGGCCCGTAATTCACAAGGGGGAGGGGGGGGGGGGACCCTGAGCAATCTGGGTGCCTTGAAACTGTTGTGATAAATTCGTACTTAAGCATTTCTGTAAGTAGTTCCGACAGATATTATCGAGTTCTACTGTAGTTAGCATCCGTAGAATGACGTCAGCAAATAGCGCTCGTCTGGATTATTACGACAACAGGCTGTTTCAGTCACGCGAACAGTCGCGTCCCTTTCAGTAACGATTAGAGCGCATAGCGCAAATAGTTTTGAACAACTATATTACCGAACAGGTACTTCTACCAGATATAAAAGTAGCATGTCTCTCTTCTATTGTTAACTTGTTCCTCAGTAAATTCTGGTCAACACTTCCAAGTTCTAAGACTTCCGTTGTCTTACTAGTCTACCATTCCAGCAAAGATCCTTGCTCAAGTCTTGAAGTGTCATAAGGCTGTCACACTGATTCTGGTGTTACAACTTGTTAATACTGGTTGTTACTAGAGGTACTTCCTGTATTATTTTCTACTTCAAGTACTTGTGTCTGCAGATTCTCTACTTAGTCTTCTGCACCGTTTTACAATTTCTTACAGAAACCAATCTTAAGCCCTGACCCCAAAGTATCAGTCGACAAAAATGCCTGAAAATGACAAGAGTAATAATTCTCAACTTATACATATGTTTATATGTAGAACTTATAGGCTAGATAGGTTTGTGTTCTTCGATGGTACAACTCCAACCCTATATCTCCCCTGTACTCACTTGTTCTAGTTCATTCTGCTATTCTAACATGGTATCATAGTAGGTTAGGTCCGCCCACCCGCTTCCACCCTAGCCCTAGCCTACCGCCTAGTCGTTCCCCTTAGCGCGCCCCGTCGGCCCTTAGCTCCCCGACGACCCCTCTCGCGCCCGCTGGTCCCCTTCGCGCCCCGCCGGCCCCTAGTGTCCCGCCAGCCCCTCGCGTACCCCGCCGGCCCCTCGAGCACCCGGCCCTTAGCCCCCCGCCGGCCCTTACCGCTCCGTCGGCCCCTCGCGTACCCCGCTGGCCCCTCGCGTACCCCGCCGGCCCCTCACGTGCCCGCTGGCCCTTAGCGCCCTGCCGGCCCTTAGCGCCTCACAGGCCCCTCGCGTACCCCGCCGGCCCCTCGCGTGCCCGCTGGCCCATAGCGCCCCGCCGGCCCTTAGCGCCTCGCAAGCCCCTCGCATACCCCGCAGGCCCCTCGCATGCCCGCCGGCCCTTCGCGCTCCGCCGGCCCCTTAGCGCCCCACCGGCCCTCGCGTGCCCCGTCGGACCCTTGCGTGCTCGCCAGCCCTTAGCGCTCCGCTGACCCTGCTGGTCCCTTTAGCACCCCGCCGGCCCTAAGTGCCCCGCCAGCCCCTCAAGCGCCCACTGGCCCTAGCGCTCCGCCTGGCCCTCGCGCTCCGCCGGCCCTTGGCGCCCCGCCGCCCCATTCGAGCCCCACCGGCCCATCGCGCCTCGCCGGCCTACTACGCGCCTCGGGCCCTATGCGCCCCGCTCGGCCTTCCGCTCCATCTCCCCGCCGGAGAGTTATGCCGCCACGCCGCTGTGCCGCCGTGCCGCTAAGTAGCTGTGCCGCTGTGTTGCTGTGCCACTATGCCGCTGTGCCGCCGTGTCGCTGTGCCACCATGGACCTGTGCCGCCGTGGAGCTGTGATGCTGAGGCTGCACGATGGAGGACGCCGTACTCTACCTCGACGCGGAGGGGCACGCGATCGACTTCGTCACCTGGCTTGTCGATCTCCGCCGTCACCTGACAGGTCAGCGCTAGGTTGGGCACTCCCTGGCTGTGCATGTTCATGGTTTACTTCCCCGCCCCCCCGCGCCTGATCCCCTCCCTGCTAACTCCACCACTGCTGAGCGTGAGGCCTTTTCTGCTGCTGCTCTTGCTCGCGCTGTCTTGGATTCCCGCGATGCCGTAGCGCAACTAGCCATCAGTCATGCTGTTCCCCTGTCTGAGCGTCCGCGCTTCACTGCTGTCACGAACGCCAAGGATTTCCTAGATGCAATAGTTGACCGCTACTCCATGCCCGCCTCCGCCTCTGCTGGCTGCCTGATCCTCCCCATGCTGTTCCCAGATCTTGCGGCGTTCCCCACTGTCGCTGACCTAGCCACTCACCTCCGTGCACTAGAGACTAGCTACCGCGCTGCTAGCACTGATGCCCAGCTCACTGCCTTCCCCCCACCGTTCTGCGCTACCCTGTACCGTATTTCCATGCGCCTTCTCGACCACTTAGAAACTGCTCGCGACCACTTCCTTAGCCAGCACCCCGGTGACCTCACCCTGACCGCCTTTGTCACCGCCCTGTCTGAAATAGAGACTCGCCAGCGCACTATCGCTCAGTCGAGCACTGTTGCGGCAGTCCCTACCTTTCAGGGCTGTGCTCCCTCCCAGTGCACGTACGCTGATGTTTCAGCCGCGGTCGCTTCGGCTGCCCCTGCTGCTCAGACCGCAGTTGCGGTGTCCCCGCAGCTGCGACCGCGTCGGGGCCGTCGTGGTCCCAAGGGAGGGCGTGGTGGTGGTGGTGGCGGGGATACTGGTTCTGACGAGGGGCTTGGGGCTGGTGTCCAGGAGCAACAGCACCCGCAGCCGATGTAGCAGCAGTCGTCACAGCAGCAGCAGCCGCAGCAGCAGCCACAGTAGCAGCAGCAGCCGTGGGCCCGCCTCCCGCCGGGGTGGCCAAATGCCTCTAGAGGTGGTGGCCGCGGTGGCGGTCCTCGCAGCTCGGCGTCTACCAGCAGATTCGGTGCTGTGAGCTGCCCGTACTAGCTCCAGACCGGCCTCCTCCACGACACTGTGCACCGCCGTCCGCACCCGACCGCCCGCTCCTTCCGCCGCCTCGACGACCTCTTTTGTCGCCGCTTCAGCTCGGCCCCGGACCTCCCTGATTGGCCCAGTCTGTTGCGCCATGGTGTGCCAATTTTTTACTTAGACATGGATCAGATTAGTTTTGCCCAATATTCTCTGCATGCTGACGCTTTTAGTGTGTCCAGATCTTATTACCATGTGTTCTCTACTTTAGGCGTAGTACTTGTGTGTAGTACAGAATCCCCTGCTCCATCTGGCGTAGGACCGATTGCTTTGTCTAGCCTAGACTCCACACTTGCTCCTCCTTCCGCAGCTGCCTCTGCCTCGCTGTCCTTCACTCTTGACTCCGGTGCATCTGCCTGCTTCTTCCGCGACCACGCCACACTCATGCCGCTTGCCACGCCTGCCGCCATTGCACTTGCTGACCCCTCCTCTGGTCCCGTCATTACCCGTAGTTACACTACCGCGGTTCCCTCGGGTTCGCTTACAGGCCGGCACATCCCCTCGTTTTACAGGAACTTAGTTGGTGTCGGTTGTCTTCAGGACCTTGGCGTCACCACTACGTTCCCTGGTCACGAGAGGTACGTTGTCTGTACCGAGGCCGCCTCAGGTGCCCCCCTTGCGACGTTCCCCCGGGAACCGATGTCTGGCTTGTTTACGCTGGACACTGCTTCCCCCCTAGTGGGTGCATCCTCCCCGGGTCCTGCGTCTACCCAGGTCACTGTGGCTTGCTCGTGTCGGTCGCTCACTCACCCGTCTCTTCTATGGCACCACTGCCTAGGTCACCCCGCACTCCCGCGTCTGCGTCACATGTCTCAGCACGGTCTCGTCCTAGGTCTCCCTGCGTCGCTCCCTGCCCTCCCTCCCTCGCCTGCGCCGCCGTGCACCCCCTGCGTTGTGGGCCGGTTGCGCCCTACTCCTCACTCCTCCTCGCTTTGCCCTACCATCGCACCACTCCATACCCTGCACCTGGACGTCAGGGGCCCAGCCCCCGTCCCTAGGCCGCGTCGCGAGCACTATTTTCTCGTGCTCATTGACGACTGCATGCGCTATACCACGGTGTTTCCCTTGGAGCGGAAGGCCGACATGCCTGACGTTCTTATCCCGTAGATCGTAGTTGCGCGCCTCCACCACGGTCTCCCAGTGCTGTGTCTCCACTGTGACCGTGGCGGCGAGTTCGCCTCTGGTCGGCTTGGACAGTTCTGTCGAGCGGAGGACATCACCCAGTCATACACCCTACTAGACTCCCCGCAACAGAATGGGGTCACTGAGCGACGCATCGGTTTGGTCATGGAGGTGGCTCGTACCTCCATGATTCATGCCAGTGCACCCCATTTTCTGTGGCCGTTCATCTCTCTACGCCACTCACCAGCTTAACATGTTGCCGCACTCCCAGCGGCCGCAGGTTTCACCGAC
Source organism: Closterium sp. NIES-67 (assembly GCA_027943415.1). NCBI lineage: Eukaryota > Viridiplantae > Streptophyta > Zygnematophyceae > Desmidiales > Closteriaceae > Closterium > Closterium sp. NIES-67. The sequence continues at coordinate 43,593 of BQMB01002392.1, forward strand.
CCTACTTTGGACCGGGTTCCCTGGTGACGCGTCCGCGTTCCACGTCTGGGGCTGCCTCGCTCACGTTTGTGCCTGTGGTATGGACAAGCTCACTACCCGCACTGTCCCCTGTGTCTTCCTTGGTTTCCCCCTTGACTCGTCTGATTGGCCTTCCCTCCCCTGACCGCTCGCCAGTGCCTCCCCCGCCCCCTCCTCCTCTTCCTGTCTACGGCCCTGTGTTCCCTCCACCGGACTCATCTCCAGCCCGCCTTCCCCCTCGTTCCCCTCTTGTGTCTCCTCCTCTGTCTCCTGACCAGACGCCACCGTCTCACGTTTGGACCCGCCGTCCCTCTCTTGCTCGTCCTGTCTCTCCTGTTCGGCATTCCCACCCTCTGTTGCTTCGTTCCCACGCGTCTCGTCCTTCCCTCGTGCCTTTGCCTCCTCCGTCGTCGCTCGTTGTCGTGCCTCCCCCTCTGTCTGACTACCTTTGTGCCATTCGTCCTCTTATTCCTCGGGTCCTTGCCTCCCTCGTTACCGACCCGTCTGTACCTGTCTCCAGTCTTGACGTTATTGTCACTGCTGTCCCTGAGTTCGCCTCTACCCACCGCCGTGACTACGCCACTGCTCTGGTCTCTGACCCTGTCTGCCCTCCGTCCATCAGGGGTGCTCTTGCCCTTGGTAGTGACGTCCTAGAGGACATGTAGTACGAGCTTGCTTTCCTGTCTGAGGCTGCTTCCCATCTCAGTTCCACGCTACTAGTCCCTGAGGGTGGCCTAGACGCCTTCGACATCCTGACCACTTGCACTTACGCTGAGGCGACCTCGGGACCTTGGGCCTCTCAGTGGATAGCTGCCATGGAGCAGGAGATGGCATCTTGGAGATCCATTGGCACCTACATCGACGCAGTTCCCCCTCCTGGGGTGAACGTAGTCGATGGCCGGTGGCTCTTCAAGGTGAAGCGCCCCCCTGGAAAGTCGCTTGTGTTCAAGGCGCGCTACGTGGCTAGAGGCTTCAGACAGCGCGAGGGTGTGGACTTCTTTCAAACCTTCGCTCCGGCCCCGAAGATGACTACTCTTCGGGCGTTGCTACATGTAGCAGCAATGCGTGACTACGAGCTCCACTCCCTCGACTTCTCCACTGCTTTTCTTCAGGGCAGCCTACACGAGCAGGTCTACCTGCGTCGTCCACAGGGCTTTACCGGTACCTTCCCTCCTGGGACCCAGTGGCCCCTCAGGCGCCCGGTCTACGGCCTGCGACAGGCGCCCCGTGATTGGCATGACACTTTGTGTACTACGCTGGCTTACCTCCAGTTTTTCCCCGTCCTGTGCAGACCCTTCGCTCTCCGTTCGTGCTGGCCAGACTCCATTCTACATCCTTGTCTACGTAGACGACCTGGTCTTGGCTACTGCAAACAGAGACGCAGTGGCCTCCGTGAAGGTCGAGTTGTTGAGGAAACACACCTGTACTAACCTAGGAGAGCTGCGCCGCTACCTTGGCCTGCAGATCTCCACGGACAGAGCAGCATGCATCATTACTCTTACACTGTCACACTTGGTGCACCAGGTCCTTCAGAGGTTCAGTATTTAGTTCTCCTCTACTCAGCCCACACCTTTGCCAGTAGCCCACAGGCTCTCTTCTCTAGTTCCTGAGGAGTCAGTAGAGCCCAGTGGTCCTTACGCAGAGCTGGTGGGTTGCCTCATGTACATGATGACTTGCACTCGTCCAGATCTCGCATACCCTCTCAGCATCCTGGCTCGCTTTGTGGCCCCAGGCAGATACCGACCACAGCACTCGTCGGCCGCTAAGAGGGATTTGCGTTATCTAGCAAGTACATTGGGCATGGGGCTAGTGCTGGGAGGACACTGACCAATGGTCCTTAATGGGCACACTGACGCTTCTTAGGCAGACGACGCCGAGACCGTCAGCTCCTCCCAGGGCTACTGCTTTAGCCTTGGGTCAGGTGCCATCTCGTGGAGGTCCACTCGCTCCTCAATTGTTGCCCAGTCTAGCTATGAGGCTATCTACGCTGGTGCCATGGTGGCACAGGAGCTCCGCTGGCTGACCTTCTTACTCACTGACTTAGGTGAGCGGCCTAACTCTGCCCCACTCCTGTACGCTGACAACAGGGCCATGATCCTCCAGTGTCAGGAGCCTCGACTTGAGGGCACATCCAGCTGTGGTACTTTCTCATGCACGAGCTACAGCAGCGTCGCCAGGCCCGCGTAGTACACTTGGGCCTCCGGTGCCAACATAGCTGATATCTTTACTAAGGCGCTTGCGCCTTAAGTTCATCAGCGGCACTGTTTGCAGCTTGGTTTAGTTCCTGTAGCTACTCAATGCTAGGACCTTGATTGTGTACTCCTCTTTATATATTCCTTCCCGACTGGCCTTGTGGCTTCTCTCCTTGTGGCTTCTCTTCTTGTGGCCGGACTAGTAGTGCCACCCTGGTTTGCTCTTGTCTTGTTTGTACTCTTGCTGACTGGTCTTCGGACCCCTATCTCAGAGGTTGGACTAGTAGTGTTACCCTGAGCTGCGTGTTCCTTGCTCAGCACTGCCTCTTATCTAGCCTAGGGGGTGTGTCAACTTATACATATATTTATACGTAGAAGTTATAGGCTAGACAGGTTTTTATTCTTAGAGGGTACAACTCCAACCCTATATCTCCCCTAGTTCATTCTGCTATTCTAACAATAATAATGGATAAACAAGCATTGATAGTCCAGAAAGTACTGTCGAGTGACCCGCTGGGGAAAGGCCGCTGTCCAGAAAGTATGCAGAGCCTGGGGAGCTATGGGCGCACTGACCTGCTATTAACAAACCCTTAAAACTCAGTGGTTAGTGGTTGAAATCTAACAAGTGTGGTGATATATGAAGGTTTGCATTCCTGCAAGTTCCGTTTTTGGTGTAGCTAGCAGTATCGAGTTTCTCAGTAAGCAATTATGCCCAAGTGCTGATGCCAGCAAAGCATCGCGGGTCTAGGGGATGGCGTCAGCATACCGCTTCCGTTACGCGAATAGGCGTAACGAGTCGTTTCAGTCTTGCGAACAGTCGCGACCCTATAGTATGACGAATAGGTCGCATAGCGCGCAACTAGCTGAACAGATACTTTTCCTAGAGCTATAAATCCTTGTAATGCCTTTCTATTATTAACCTTGACTTTCCACAGAATTTTGTGCTCAGGTTATTCAACCTTCAACTACCCACAAGTTCATGTGCTCAAGTTCACTCTAATAAGACTTCCGCTATCTTACTAGTATACCATTCCAGAATTACGATCCTTACAAGTACTATCGAGTAGTAGAGATACTACTATACCCAAGGCTTGACTCAAGCAGATTCTATACTTAGTCTCCCTGCAAGTCGAGCACCACTCATCAAATTCTTTCATGGTATGAGAGCTGTCTGGAATTAAGACTATCGTCAACTCTACAAATGACTGGACCATCATCAGCTCCAGCATCTGGTTCCTCAACAACTGGACCCACAGGGACTTCCTCTTCTGCATTTGCAACACCGCAACCAACATTACAGCAACAAGCAGCAGCATCGATATCAGCGGCTTTTAATGGTATGAGTACGGATGGCTCCAGCTATGCAAGAGCTGCAACCGCTCCAAGCTCCAGTTCTTCGTTCGCGTTTTCACCTGCTCAACATCAACAGTTCCAATTTTTGCAATAGCAGCAACAAGCGCAACAACAGTTTCAGTTTCAGCAGCAAACTCAGCAACAACAACAATAGTTTCCACAGCAACAGACTGGTTTTACTGGACCTATTTTTCAGGCTCCAAATCTTTTGAGCAACACACAGATCAAGACAACGATACCTTTTAATGGCGTTGACTTCTACTCCTGGAGTTTCGAGTTTGAGCTCCTCACGAAATCCGCTGGATTGTGGCCGTTCTTCAGTGGTGATTACTCGTATCCTGTAACGGGAACACAGATGGAGCAGCAAAAATTTCTTCATACTTCACTCAGAGCTTACACAGCTCTTATCCGCAATCTGTCGCTGAAAGAGCAGCTCGGCATACGCTCGCTTCACACCAGCTTTACTCCAGCTGAATCTGCGTGGAAACATCACCATTTCCGTGAGTAAAATTCTCTCACAACAGATAACTGTACAGATGCAGGGCAACGAGAACGTTTCGGATTATATGCAGCGGATACTTCCCAAAGGACATATTTATAACAGTTCTTCTTGCCGGCCTTGGAGCAGAATGGCGGCAGTGTCGATCGCTTCTTCGCATTCAACCAAATCTTTCTGAAGCAGAAATTTGTTCAATTCTTCAAGCAGAGCAGCAAGATCTTGATCTTCATGCTGCACGCAACAAAAAGGGGGAGGTACAATTCAGTCTCTACTCAACAACGCCTCGACGTCCTCAATATTTTTGTCAAAATTGAAACAAGGGAGGTCATTCTACTGACTGGTGCTACTTAGAGAAGAAATATTTACCTCATGAAGTATCGCAAGAGTCGCAATCATTACGGCAGCTACAACTGCCTTAAAACCAATCTTTGCACTAGCCTGCACCTCCAAAAGCAACATCTGCAACATCGACAAAACCAACGACACTCAGCTGTGCTCCTCCAAGCACGACATCAAAGCCGCTCGATATTAATTCAACCTCTACCAACAAAACGGTAACCTCAAAATTATGCTTACCGACTGCAAACACTCACATGGCTGGTTGCAGTTCAGATACCAATACTTGGTACTTGGATAGTTGTTGTGGCCATCATATGGTCTCTTCAACAAACCCTTTCATCTACAACCGTCGTCGACTTCTTCAACCCTGCCCAATCACACTCGCCAATGGTCAAACAATTGCAGCAGAAAATATCGGCAGTCTACTTTTGACATCAATCGATACGGGGAACTCTTTATGCCTTACCAAGGCTTTGCTCATCAACAACCTCGGCTTCAATTTAGTGTCAACTACTCAACTCTTGAAGAAGAAAATCCGCACGGTCGGAAACTGCACGACACAAGAGCAAGAGTTACTACATGATGTAGACAACACATACATTGGAAGAGCACTAACCGAGAATGGCGTATTCGTGTTACGATTTAAAGCAGCAAAATCTTCCGAAGATGTCACTTCTCAAGCTCCTCCAATCATCACAGCAGGAGCTTTGGTAACCGCTCCACCAATGGACTTCAGCAGCAGCGAAGAAGAAAATTTGAGTAGCGGCACCACCCACGTCCTTGCCGACACACCTGCCATTGATATCGATGAAAATATTATTCAAGAAGACGAGGAAACTCTGCAACTCGCTCCTGAAAATTTCTTCGACGCTACAACTACTCTCGACAAGCCTTCTGACAATTCTTCAACTACCAGTCTCCCAGAAAAAGGTTATTCAATCTCAAGGTTTTTACTCCCTTCATATTTCACCCTCCTGATTCTTGCTTGGCTGAGTATAGCAGCAAGCGAGCTCAATACCACGCTGCAAGCAGCCGATTATCACTCTACGAGCTCCAACGTTTACGAGCAAGGCATGGGCATCGACCATCATCAAACCCTTCATCATAGCGTTCAACAATGCAACGGAGCAGAATGGTTGAGCAGTACCCTACACGAGCTACGTGAGCAACTGCGTGCACTACTGACTCAACATATTTCCCTGCCCGAAACTACACCATCAGATATGCCCGTCACTTCATGGTTCTTTGTCAAGCCTCCAGACGATGCCGAGCCTCCTCTCAACCACATGCCATACTCTCGTGGTTTTGCATTCGTCCCCTTCGGCCTTGCCACGTTCATTGACGCAGCCCCAACCACTTGTCCCACCAAACCCGACTCATTTTCGCTCCGCCAAAGTGAGGGGGGGGGGGGGAGGATCTATGCGCACTTTGTCAAAGCCAAAAGTCGTCATCAACAAGGGAAGAAAGCGATTGAACTACCATTTGACCAATGGAATGACCGCCGACTACTTACAGCACATGAAGTTGACACGTCACAAGATTCAAAACTCCAAACCTCATTCGCGGAAATCCAACCACGACGTGACTACATCGAACTTCCAGGAATGAAGGGGAGTGTTGTGATATATGAAGTTTTGCATTCCTGCAAGTTCCGTTTTTTGTGTAGCTAGCAGTATCGAGTTTCTCAGTAAGCAACCATGCCCAGTGCTGATGTCAGCAAAGCATCGCGGGTCTAGGGGATGACATCAGCATACCGCTTTTGTTACGCGAATAGGCGTACCGAGTCGTTTCAGTCACGCGAACAGTCGCGACCCTAAAGTATGACGAATAGGTCGCATAGCGCGCAACTAGCCGAACAGGTACTTTCCCTAGAGTTATAAAACCTTGTAATGCCTTGCTATTATTAATCCTGACTTTCCACAGAATTATGTGCTCAGGTAATTCATGTCAACAAATATAATTGTCTATGCTAGGTACAGTATATTTTTTATAGCCTTAGTTAGGTCAGTTCTTAGAGGGTACATTCCCACCTTTGTAACCCTTAGCCTTCCTCCCTTAGTCACTTTTCTCTCGACATTCTAACATGGTATCAGAGCTAGGTCTCGCCCTCAACTCACACTTCCGCCCTAGCACACCCTAGCCTAGCGCGCCTCGCCCCTAGTTGCGCGCCTTGTAGATCGTCCCCTCCCCGCCCTCCTCTGCTCGTCGCGTAGCTCGCGTCGGCTAGCGCCAGCCGCCACCAGCTAGTGCCGACCAGCGCCAGCCGCCGCTAGCCCGCACCACATTGGCGCCTTCGTTAGTTGCCGATCCTGCCCCCCCCCCCCCCCCCCCCCCCCCGCTCGATCATAGCTCCTCGTCCCTGACACCAGCGCCAGCCAGCCCGCCAGCTCGCCAGCGCCAGCTCACCTGCGTTAGCCAGCACCAGCATGCCAATGCCAGCTCGCCAGCATTAGCTCGCTAGCCCCTGCCAGCAGTTTGCCGCAAGTGCTAGCTAGCCAGCCCCCTGCTCGTGCCAGCTAGCTTGTGCCAGCTAGCTGCTAGCCGCCAGCGCCAGCTCGCCAGCGCCAGCACGCCAGCGCCAGCTTGCCAGTGCCAGCAAGCATTCACAAGGACCACCCAGCTAGCCAGCGCCAGCTCGCCCGCTGCTAGCCGCCAGCGCCAGCTCGCCAGCTGTTAGCCGCCAGCGCCAGCTCGCCAGTTGCTAACCACCAGCTCATCAGCTACTAGCCGCCAGCGCCAGCTCGCCAGCTGCTAGCCACCAGCGCCAGCTCGCCAGCTCCTAGCCGCCAGCTGCTAGCCGCCAGCTCGCGAGCTACTTGCCGCCAGCTGCTAGCCGCCAGCTCGCCAGCTGCTAGCCGCCAGATCACCAGCTGCTAGCCGCCAGCGCCAGCTCGCCAGCTGCTTGCTGCCAGCGCCAGCTCGCCAGCGCCCGCTCGCCGCTTACCCCCACTAGTCAGCAGTGCCAACTGACTCCACTGCCCGCCAGCTGCCACTGCCAGCGGCGCCTCTCCGCTGCAGCCACTGCCTCTGCCACTGCTGCAGCTTGCTCTGCCGCTGCAGCCACTTGCAGCACCGCCACGGCCACTGCTGCAGCTGCTGGTGCCACTGCCGCTGCAGCCGCTTTACCTGCTGCTGCTACCACTGCCACAGCCGCCACTGCCGCTGCCGCCACTTCCCTTGCAACCGCCGCTACAGCCGCTGCCCTTGCAGCAGCTACTGCCGTTGCTGCCCTTGCAGGTACCATGCCGCCCCCTTTAGCTGCCTCTGCCGCTGCAGCCCACACTGCCACTGCAGCCGCTACTGCCACCACTGCCACGGCTCACCCGTACCCACGTAGCCGCCTCCGCTAGCCAGCTCACTGCTGGCCTGCTGCCATCCTCACCTCGCTGCTAGCTAGTCGCCCTCGCTGCCACCGGCTCCTGTAGCAGCCGCCCCAGCTGTTCCTGCTTCTGCCGCCACTGTCTTTCCGGTCGCAGCTTCCAGCATGGCGTCGCCTAGCGTCTTCGTTCTGCACCTGGATGGGGAGGGGAGGGCAGTCGGTTTTTCCACCTGGCAGGAAGCAGTTCTCCTTCAGCTGACGAGTCAGCGCGTCGACGACGAGTCTTTGGACGCCCACGTCTCGCGACGCCACTGCTCGAGTCGCCATCCTCAGGTGCCTGCCGGTTGCCGAGCACTCCCACTTTGTGGGTGCTGCGTCAGCCCGCGCCCTCTGGCTGGCTATCCTAGCTAGGTACTCCACCCCGTCGTCTGCCCTTCTTGGTTGTCTCCTCCTCCCTTTCTTTCACCCTGACCTGACGTCGTTCCCCATAGTAGCAGACTTAGTCGAGCACCTACATTCTCTCGAGGCTCGCTGACGTGCAGCCTGTACTGAGTCCCAGCTAGCGCTCGCCCCGCCCCCCCTCTTCGCCACTGCCTACTTCCTTGTCACCTGCCTCCCTAACCGCCTAGCCCCTGCCCGTGACGCGCTCCTTGCTCGTCACCCCTCTGAGCTCACCATTGACCTCTTCTCCACCTCCCTGACTGAGATAGAGGACCGCCTCCGCGCCATCGCCGGTTCCACTGGCGCGCCGGTGGTCCCTATTTTTCAGGGCAGCGCTCCCTCCCCAGTGACAGTCCCTGCCTCCACCTCTGTAGTTGAGACAGCAGCGGCTACCTCTGCCCCCGGCCGCTCATCTGGTGGCAAGGGCAAGGGAAAAGGGGGCAAGGGTCGTGGGGGGTCGGCAGCAGCAGGTGGAAGGGGTGAGGGTGCGGACGGAGAGGGTGGTTAGTCGGAGTTGGGGACTGCACAGCAGCAGCAGCAGCAGCAGTAGCAGCAGCAGCAGCAATCTTGGGGGTCGGCGGGCCCTGGGGGTGGTAGTCGTGGTGGAGGCCGTGGAGGTTGGGGCCCAGAGCTGTCGGTGCCCTGGGGGTCGCATGGCTCTTCTGGGCGTCAGGGTGCTGGTGGTTCTGATAGCGCGGTAACCTGCACGTACCTGCTGCTGACTGGCCCACAGGCGGGCCAGGTGTGCGGGCGCGTGGGGCACACCGCCGCTCGCTGCTTCCGCCGCCTGGACGACCTCTACCGTCGTCACTTCGGCCCGCAGATGCAGGTTCTCCCCTGGCCGGTCTTGCTTCGTCGTGGAGTTCCTATATTTGATATGGATATGATTCAGATTGACCATGCCTTATATTCTCTGTATTTTGATGCTTCTAGTGTTGCTAGCTTTTTTATCCTGCTATTTTGTAGCCTTGGAGCTATTGCTGTGTAGTCTAGGATTCCCTGTTGCGTCAGGCATAGAACCTGTTAGAGACTCCTCACCGGGCCCCGCCTCGTCGGCCCTCTCCTTTGTCTTGGACTCTGGAGCGTCTCAATGCTTCTTTCGAGACAATACTGCTCTCACCCCGCTTCCTACGCCTGTCCGCGTCGCACTAGCAGACTCCTCCGCCACAGCTGTCACACGTAGCACCACCACTCTCCCCTGTCCGGCTGTCCCTTCTGGCTCCCTCACAGGTCTGCACATCCCCTCGTTTGCTAGGAACTTAGTGGGTGTCGGTCACCTCCAGGACCGAGACGTCACCACTACGTTCCGTGGCCGCGAGAGACACACTGCTTGCACAGACACAGTCACCGGTCGACACTTAGCTACCTTTGAGCATGACCCTGGATCAGGTCTCTTTACCCTGCAAACTGAGTCCCCGCTCACTTCAGCGTCTGCCGAGGTCGTCACGTCTTGCTCCTGTACAGTCTAGTCAATGGTCTCCCTGCGTCGCTCCCCGCCTTGCCTCCGTCAGTAGCGCCACTATGCACCTCCTGCGTCGAGGGCTGGCAGCGCGCCGCCCCTCACTCCTCCTCATTTCTTCCTACCACAGCACCGCTACAGACACTGCACATGGACGTCTGGGGCCCTGCCCCGGTCCATGGTCTCAGTCGGGAGCGCTACTTCCTAGTCGTCGTTGACGACTTCTCGCGGTTCACCACAGTTTTCCCGTTGGAGCGAAAGGCCGACGTGCCGACCGTTCTCCTCCCGTGGCTTCTCACTGTTCGCACCGCCCACTGCCTATCTGTAGGTCGCTTACACTCTGACCGCGGTGGCGAGTTCGCCTCTGGCTCTCTAGGACGGTTCTGTCATGCGGAGGGCATCCGCCAGACGTACACACTGCAGGACTCCCCACAGCAGAATGGGGTCGCTGAGCGAGGCATCGGCCTGATCATGGAGGTGGCTTGCACCTCCATGGTCCACGTCGGTGAACCCCATTTTCTGTGGCCGTTCGCCGTGCGCTACGCTACTCACCAGCTTAACATGTGGCCGCGCTCCCAACGACCACAGGTTTCACCGACCCTCCTCTGGACCGGGTCTCCTGGTGATGCGTCTGCGTTCCATGTCTGGGGCAGCCTTGCTCACGTCCGCGATACTGTCGCGGACAAGCTCTCAGCCCGCGAGTTCTGGGGGTGCTGACTCCAGAGGTGCTAGTTCTGTAGGTGGTGAGACCGAGGGTGCTAGTCTTGGGGGTGCTGTTTTACGATGTGTGGGTGGCAGCTGGGGTGCCACTGGAGGTCCTGGAGTGGACAGGCAGCAGCAGCAGCAGCAGCAACAACAGGTGCAGCCGCCGCAGTCTGCCCTTCATCTCCTTGGTCTTGCTCCAGGTTTCCCTGTCAGCCCGCCCGTTCCCCCTCTGGTGCGTGACCCTGTTTTTGGCCCGTTGTTTCCTCCTCCGGACTCCTCTCCGACTCGTTTCCCCCCACGCTCCCCTCCGTTCCCTGACCTGTCCCCCATCCCCCCTCGTCCCCAGTCCCCAGTTCTTCCCCACTGGGTTCGTCGCCCCTCTGGTGCTCGTCCTGTCTCTCCCCGTCCTAGTGTCCACCCTATGCTCCTTCATTCGCGTGCTCCTCCCGTTGCCTCCCCTGTCGTCGCTACCGTCGTCCCCCCCTCCTCTCTCCGACACTGTTCGCACTGCTTGTCCAGTCCTGTCGCTCCTGCTTGCGTCGCTTGTCACTAACCCTAGTGCTCCTCCTGAGTCTGTCTCCGCGCTGGTCGCTGCTGTCGCTGACTGCTAGCCACCGCCTTGACTATGCTGCCGCTCTGGTCTCTGGTACTGTCCGTCCTCCGTCCGTCGGGGGTGCACCTGCCCTTGGCAGTGACGTACTAGAGGACAGGCAGGACGAGTTGGCCTACCTTGCTGCCGCTGTTCCCCATCTCTGCTCCATGCTTGTATCCCCAGAGGACGACCCAGACGCTCTCGACATCCCTGTTCCACGCTCTTACGCTGAGGCGGTGTCGGGGCCCTGGACAGCCCAGTGGATACAGGCCATGGAGACTGAGATGGCATCCTACAGATCCACTAGCACCTATGTCGTCACAGTTCCCCCGCCTGGGGCGAACGTAGTCGATGGCATGTGGATCTACAGGGTAAAGCGCACACCTGGAGAGCCGCCGAAGTTAAAGGCGCGTAACGTGGCTAGAGGCTTCACTCAACGTGAGGGAGTGGACTTCTTCCAGACCTTCTCCCCGACCCTGAAGATGACTACTCTTCGGGTCCTTCTTCACATAGCCGCACAGCGTGACTACGAGCTTCACTCACTCGACTTCTCCACAACGTTCCTGCAGGGTAGTCTGCACGAGCAGATCTACTGTACCTCCAGTGCCTTCTAGGCTTCTCTGGGTCCTTCCGACCTGGGACCCAGTGGAGCCTGCGCCGTCCTGTCTACGGCCTTTGTCAGGCACCCCGTCAGTGGCACGACACGCTTCGCACCACTCTTGCTGAGCTGCAGTTCTTTCCGTCCTCTGGTGACCCCTCTCTCTTTGTTCGCACGGGTCAGACACCGTTCTACATTCTAGTGTACGTAGACGATCTTATCTTTGCTACTCCCGACAGAGTTGCACTGGCCTCAGTGAAGGCCGAGTTACTTAGGAGATACACATGTACAGACTTGGGGGAGCTGAGGCGCTATCTGGGTTGGAGATCTCTCGTGACCGTGCCGCTCGCACGATCACACTCTCCCAGTCCCATATGGTGCTGCAGATCCTCCAGAGGTTTAGTCTCCAGTTCTCCTCAGCACAGCCCACCCCCCTGCTTGTGGATCACAAGCTCTCTGCTCCTGTTCCGGCTAAGCCGGTCGAGGCTAGTGGTCCATACGCAGAGCTGGTGGAGTGCCTCATGTACCTAATGACCTGCACTCGACCAGATCTAGCGTACTCTCTCAGTCTCCTGGCTCGCTTTGTCGCGACAGGCAGGCACCGACCAGTCCACTGTTCGGCTGCCAAGAGGGTAATGCGGTATCTGGCGAGCGCATCAGGACTGGGGCTTGTGCTAGGAGGACGGGAGCAAGTGGTGCTCACTGGACACACAGACGCGTCGTGGGCAGATGACTTGGAAACGCACAGGTCGACTCAGGGCTACTGCTTTAGCCTTGGTGCTGGTGCAGTCTCGTGGAGGTCAACCAGGTCGTCGTCTGTAGCTCAGTCCAGCTGTGAGGCAGTGATCTACGCTGGGGCCATGACTGTTCAGGAGCTCCGCTGGCTGACGTTCTTGCTCACTGACTTAGGTGACCAGCCTAGGTCTGCCCTGGTCCTGTTTGCTGACAACAGGGCCATGATCCTCTTGTGTCAGGAGGCACGACTTGAGGGCAGAGCGAAGCACATCTTGCTGCGGTACTTCCTGATGCGAGAGTTGCAGCAGCGCGGTCAGGTTCGTGTAGTACAGTTGGCCTTAGAGGCCAACACCGCTGATATCTTCACCAAAGCACTTGCGTCTCGTGACCATTAGCGACTGTACTCAGCTTGGTCTAGCCTCATTAGCAGCACCTCTCCTTGTATCCTGAGTCATACTATACCTGCTTGTACTTGTTGTGTTATACCTGCTTGTCTTGCTACACTTGCTGACGGACCTTGTGGCCTCTTGTCTCAGTGGTCAGACTAGTAGTACTGCCCTGAGTTTTCTTATTGCACTCATCAGAGGTTGGACTAGTAGTGCTGCCCTGGTGTACTTTTCTTGTTAGGAACTGCCACTATCTTGGCTAGGGGGTGTGTCAACAAATATAATTGTCTATGCTAGGTACAGTATATTTGTTATAGCCTTAGTTAGGTCAATTCTTAGAGGATACATTCCCACCTTTGTAACCCTCAGCCTTCCTCCTTTAGTCACTTTTCTCTCTACATTCTAACAATTTAACCTTCGACTACCCACAAGTTCATGTGCTCAGGTTCACTCTTATAAGACTTCCGCTGTCTTACTAGGCTACCATTCCAGAATTACGATCCTTACAAGTACTATCGAGTAGTAGAGATACTACTATACCCAAGGCTTGACTCAAACAGATTCTATACTTAGTCTCCCTGCAAGTCGAGCACCACTCGTCAAATTCTTTCAACAAGTACCTCTTCGGAATGTATCTATTCGTAGTGTATCGCGACTGAAAGGGTCACTTGACTAGTGACTCTTCGTGTGGCTGAGAGTGGCGTGACCCTTCGGACGGCTATACGTGCAAACCCACTATTCACGCATTGGCTCGATACTGCTGACGTCTTCACGCTCGTCCTTCCATATGAGGTATCACGCTACTAATGCAGTTCAAATATTCTCAGGAATGCTCATGTGGTAACTCTGTCGAGTATACTTCAACTCTATTGGCATCTCTTTAGGATTGCATCACACCACAATCATAAGAAGAGTACAATTGCTGCTGCACGAAACCACTAGCTATGAGTGCATCCGCTCCTCGATGTTAGGCTCTAAGTATCAGGTATGATTTGCGTGAGTATTTACAGCATGTTTTTCTGATGTGGTTGGCAGTTTCAGAGTATAGCATATAGACATATATATATAAATATATATGTATTTATGTAAGCAAAAACTTCACAAGCTGTAGGATCCAAGCAGTAGCACTTTATGTGTAGACCTGCCTTTCAATCGCGTACGAAATCACCTTGCTGCTTGCGGCCCACCCCTTCAGCCTTTCCGTGGTCTCCTCTCTAGTCAACAAGGCTCTCACAAGTTCTGAAGGGGTATGCGTGAGTAGCCTGGACCTCTCATCTGCGAAAGCCGCCTGGTTCGCCTGCTGGAGCATCCGCTGCCGCTTAACGATCCGTCAAAGGCCTCGCTACAAGCACCGCGGCTAGGTTTTGCCGCTGTGAGATCGTGGCATGGCGGGAAAGGCTGCGGCTCCCCAGGGCCTGCCAGATGGCATCGACAAAGACGAGGTGCCTCCCTCTCTCTGTCGCCACCCTCCCTGTCGCGACCCTCCTTTTCGCGAACCTCCCTTTCGCGAGCCTCGCTAGCCTCCCTTTTGCGAACCTCCTTCTCGCAAACCTCCCTTTCCCGAACCTCCCTTTCGCAAACCTCCCGTACGCGAAGCTCTCTTTGTCAGTCTTTCCTTGCGTACTTTCCGTATCGCATCGGGGTTCCACGCCATGCCTCTAGGCACATGAGTGTTCAAAGGGCGTCCTCTCTAGAAACAATTCCGATTAGGTGTCTCAGCAGTTCTCGTGACCATGCGGCACGCGATTCGTTGCTTCAAAGGTAAAAAATTGGCTTAGACGCTGTTGTGTAGGCAGCGATTCGCCCGCGGAATGCTTCAACCCGATGCCGCGGGATCTGAGTCTCATGCCGTGCCATCCACATTCTCGATCCTCGTTTAAATATGGATTCGTTATCGTTTTCATGATCCGCGTGCAGATCTACGAGATGGCAGCCCAACAAATGGAGTACCGAGTGGGCCTCTTCAACTCGTGAGCATCCACTTGCCACCTTCCCATTCAAAACCCCGCCCTTCATGTCCGCGCCCTTCATGTCCCCGCCCTTCATGTCCGCGCCCTTCATGTCGCACATCCTCCACCCCACCACCCCCCCTCCCCCCCCTCCAGCCATCCCCTCCTCCTCCCGTTTTCCTCCCTCACAGTCCTCTCGTTCTCTCCCTCCGTCCCGCCGTTCCTCCCTCCTCTCCCTGCTCCCTTTCTTCCTTCCTACCTCCGTTCATCCTACCTTTCTCCCTCACTCCGCTGGGGTCTCCTCTACTCCTTTCTCCATACACGTGCTTGCGCTGGCGTGGCCGCCTGAATTGCGGTTGCTCCACATGTTCGTCCTCTGCCACTCCCTCTCCTTGCGCTTACCTATGTCTCCCTCGTTTTGCACTTATCAATCTCTCCCCCGTTTTGCACTTATCAATCTCTCCCTTCTCATCCGGTATGCCTTCATGGCCTTCCTTCTCACCGGCTCTTCCTTCACACCGGCTTCTTCCTTCTCTCTTCTCCCAACTCCGCTCCTCCCTCGACAACGCGCCAGCATGGTGGCAACGTGCTTTGACA
Source organism: Closterium sp. NIES-67 (assembly GCA_027943415.1). Classification (NCBI taxonomy): domain Eukaryota; kingdom Viridiplantae; phylum Streptophyta; class Zygnematophyceae; order Desmidiales; family Closteriaceae; genus Closterium; species Closterium sp. NIES-67. The sequence goes on from BQMB01002392.1 coordinate 58,775, forward strand.
AGTGCTACGAGAAGAAGTGAGTTGTTAATTCACCTTTTGTCATCCCGGTGCTTGTAGTGAACTAGTTCTGAAAGTAGCTCTTTTGCGTGGATCCGTAAATCCCATTTGAAGGCGGTTTCATGGGTGTTGTACGAATGTATGCTTCATGCTGTTTGATTGAGTTCTGCTGCATCGACTCCGCCCTTTCGTGTCAGGTACAAGGAGTCAGAATTGAACCTTGGAGAGACTAGCTGTGTTGACCGATGCGTTTCCAAATACTGGCAGGTGAGTTGCGTGCACCAAGGGCCTGCTGATCTCTGTAGAATTAAGTGTGTCTGTTGCTTCCTCTTCGTAGAAATGAAGGGTGCCCGTTTCTTGCAAGCTGTTCGCTGCACGCGGTCAGGTTTTATACTCGAGAGTCGAGTCGAGACACATACGGCGTGGTAGCCTTCCCTGTTCCCATCACGGGTTCTTTGATAACAATGATGGGATGGAAGTTGGTATAGGCTGCAAGTGGTGCCTGCCTGCATGTTGCTGATGATACTTTTATCCCATCCTACACGCCATGTTTCCAACAGGTTCGGGGGATTATCGGTCAATACCTTGGCGTTTCTGGTAGCGGGATGTAGTGCCTTTAGGGGTGTGTGTGCTAAATGTATTGCTTTCTAGTATGAAGTGGTAGCTTCTCTATTTCGTGTAAAGAAACTCTTACCTACGCGTACAGATGGAAAGGCTGTCATGACGTGTATCGAGTCGTCTCTAATCGCGCTGCCTGCCCTGTCCGGAACGTTTACTTCTCCCTCCGTCCTGTACTCGCCTGCCCACGCGGCGCTGCCGCAAATCTCAAGGCTTGTCTGTCTGTGCCCCAGTCGCACTGCCGTTTTTCCCCCATCACTCCCGCTGCCTCCGTCCGTTCCCTTCCATCACCCACCCCTCCCACCACGCTCCCTCCCACCCAACTTGGGTGTGTTTCATCCACCCAAGCTCCGCTCCGTCCATCACAGCGCAGCGTCGTGACTGCCGCCTGCTTTCCGGCCGTAACCGCAATCCAGCTTGGTTCGGCTGTTCCCCCTGAACCGCTGTTTATCGACTTTAAAGCCGGCAAAGGCATCAAAGAGAGGCTGTCGGGATTTTTTACGGGAGCTAACGGGCAGAGATGTCTTCTGTCCAGTGCAGTAACGCTGCGAACAACTACTAGTTGTTTAGCGACACGTGGCATCATACACAGCACGTGCCCCCCTTCGTTTTGTCGTCGTCGTCCGGCGAGGGCCGACTCCTCTTCATTCTGACAGGGATATCCACCCCCGCCCGTACACGGCGCCTGCCAGTCAAGCTGAAGCCCCATTAGTCGCGCAACGAGCACCGAGCACGAAAGTTCTCATATGGCACAGCCGATTAGCAACCAGGAGCAGCAGCAGCAGCAGCAGCAGCAACAGGCATCGCAAGACGAGGGCGGTGCGCCGCAGCTGATCTCCGCGCTCCCCGTGTCCCCTCCGCCGCTGGTGACCGGCCCCAGTAGCGCGCTCGTGCGCCTGCTCTTCGCGGACCTGTCGGGGCAGCGCCGCGTGCGGGTGAGTCTCTTGGGCAATTCGGACGGGTCGTTTCTCTCGATTGCGCACGGCGCTCCCTCTAATCCCTCAAGCGCGCTCGTGCACCTGCTCTTCGCTGACCTGTCGGTTTAGCGCGGCGTACGGATGAGTGGTTGAGAGCGGTTGCGCGATGTTCGCGTGGTTGCGGTCAGCGAATCCAAAGGTGCGCGGGACAGCTCTCGGTTCCCCCCCTCCAGTAGCGCGCTCGTGCGCCTGCTCTCCGCGGGCCTCCTTGGCCAGCGCCGCGTGAGGTGAGTGGAAATGCAGCGCTCAGAGCGGCGACGCACCCCTCGGAGCGGGTGCGCATCTCCCACAGTTGCGTGCAGCAGTCCGTGCTATGCCCCCCTCAGCTTCTGGAAACGAGGGGTTCTTTCCCCCACCGCGTCCGGCCCTCCCTCGTCTCTTTCCGTTGCCTGAATGGCTTCAATATACACGTTTCTCAAGCCATGCATGGCCATATGGCTTCACGTTTCTCAAGCCATGCATGGCCATATGGCTTCACGTTTCTCGAGCCATGCATGGCCATATGGCTTCACGTTTCTCAAGCCATGCATGGCCATATGGCTTCACGTTTCCGCCGCTCGTTCCCCTCATGGCCTCTCTGCTCACCCGTCTCCGTCTCAGTCCACCTTCCTGTCTCCGCCCTCGCTCCTCCCCCTCTCAACAACCCCTGCGGTCTCTCCGCCAATCAGGTCGTTCCCTGGGACCGCTTCCACACACTGACGTGTCAGCAGGGGATAGGCTTGGCGCGCTGCATCTACGCCTTCGCATCGTTTGTGGATGGGCCCGCCCCCGGGTGTGGCCTGACCGCCGCGGGGGAGGTGCGGCTCATGCCTGACGTCAGCACGCTGCGCACGTTGCCCTGGTGGGTAGCTATCGAGTCTCAAAGCACCCCGTGCACCCCGTGCACCCTTTCATGGATGGGCCCGCCCCTGGATGTGGCTTGACTGCCGTGGGGGAGGTGCGGCGCATGCCTGACGTCAGCGCCCTCAGGGCCGTCCCATGGTGGGCTCGCCTGGCTCTCGCCCATGGCGGGCTCCTTGTTTCCTCTGCCCTGGCCTGGCGGGTCAGTGCGTTCGATCATACCTGCACGTTGGGAGTGCCACGCCCGTGCCATGCGCATGGGCTTGGCGCTGGGATGCGCGGGTCAGAGCATGCTGTTGCTGCTCTGTTGTGCGGTGCTATTCATTCATGCCCATGGTGGTCTCTTCGTGGCATCCCTCCTCTGCCTCGGTGCTAACTAAGCTCCCCACCCCCCCCCCCCCTGTGCCAGGTGTCCCAATCAGATGCTCGCATTGGTGGACGCACACGTGGCGCCAGGTCAGCCATTTGCCGTGTGTCCTCGCAGCACGCTGAGGAGAGTGGCAGCATCTCTCAAGGACAGGTTCGGACTGGTGAGTGCAGTAGGCAGGAGTGGTGAGTGCAGCAGGCAGGAGTGGTGAGTGCAGCAGGCAGGAGTGGTGAGTGCAGCAGGCAGGAGTGGTGAGTGCAGCAGGCAGGAGTGGTGAGTGCAGCAGGCAGGAGTGGTGAGTGCAGCAGGCAGGAGTGGTGAGTGCAGCAGGCAGGAGTGGTGAGTGCAGCAGGCAGGAGTGGTGAGTGCAGCAGGCAGGAGTGGTGAGTGCAGCAGGCAGGAGTGGTGAGTGCAGCAGGCAGGAGTGGTGAGTGCAGCAGGCAGGAGTGGTGAGTGCAGCAGGCAGGAGTGGTGAGTGCAGCAGGCAGGAGTGGTGAGTGGAGCAGGCAGGAGTGGTGAGTGGAGCAGGCAGGAGTGGTGAGTGCAGCAGGCAGGAGTGGTGAGTGCAGCAGGCAGGAGTGGTGAGTGCAGCAGGCAGGAGTGATGAGTGGAGCAGGCAGGAGTGGTGAGTGCAGCAGGCAGGAGTGGTGAGTGCAGCGGGCAGGATTGGTGAGTGCAGCAGGCAGGAGTGGTGAGTGCAGCAGGAGCGTTGAGAGCGAGTTGTGAGTCCACGGATAGCCACATTAGCCATCTGTCCTCGCAGCGCAGTGAGGAGAGTCGCTGCTTCTCTGAAAAGCAGGTTCGGACTGGTGCGTGCAGCAGGTTCGGACTGGTGCGTGCAGCAGGTTCGGACTGGTGCGTGCAGCAGGAGCGGACTGGTGCGTGCAGCAGGTTCGGACTGGTGCGCGCAGCAGGTTCGGACTGGTGCGTGCAGCAGGTTCGGACTGGTGCGTGCAGCAGGAGCGGTGAGTGCCACTCGTGAGTCAGTGGATAGAGTCACATTTGCCGTCTGTCCGTCCTTGCTGCTTCTCTTAAGGGCAGGTTCGGACTGCTGAGTGCAACCTGTGAGTCAAGTGATAAGCTACATTCGCCGCTTGTCCTCGTAGCGCGTTGAGGAGCGCTGCTGCTTTCCTTGACAACAGATTCGGTTCGGCCTGGTGGGTGGAGTAGGAGTGGCAACTGAAGTGGAATCGCTGAGTGGAGTATCCGTGGTGACTAAGTAGGAATGGTGAGTGGAATTTGAGGGATTTGAGAGCGGTACTTGCAACGCGCGACGTCATGCTCCTTCCTTACCGAATCTCATCTATCCGTCACTACTGCGCGTGCTTGTGCGTGTCTCTCTGTCCTTATTAAAGAAGCCCAAGTGCTGTTTCTGTTCGTGCATGCCTCAACACATGCATGTTCGTGCATGCCTCAACACATGCATGTTCGTGCATGCCTCAACACATCCATGTTCGTGCATGCCTCAACACATGCATGTTCGTGCATGCCTCAACACATGCATGTTCGTGCATGCCTCAACACATGCATGTTCGTGCATGCCTCAACACATGCATGTTCGTGCATGCCTCAACACATGCATGTTCGTGCATGCCTCAACACATGCATGTTCGTGCATGCCTCAACACATCCATGTTCGTGCATGCCTCAACACATCCATGTTCGTGCATGCCTCAACACATGCATGTTCGTGCATGCCTCAACACATGCATGTTCGTGCATGCCTCAACACATGCATGTTCGTGCATGCCTCAACACATGCATGTTCGTGCATGCCTCAACACATCCATGTTCGTGCATGCCTCAACACATCCATGTTCGTGCATGCCTCAACACATGCATGTTCGTGCATGCCTCAACACATCCATGTTCGTGCATGCCTCAACACATGCATGTTCGTGCATGCCTCAACACATCCATGTTCTGATTGTTGGATTGGAGACGGTAGTGACTTCTCATAGTGATAAACAATAAAGCACGCGACCACCCTGCAATATTCTAAACTACCACCGTTCCTCAAACTGCTACTCTGCTACTCTACCAACACAACTGTGCTCGCAGGTGCTGAGAGCGGGGTTTGAAAGCGAGTTCACTCTCCTCCAGTCCACCACCCCATCGTGCGTACCTCCCTCCTCCACCCCATCGTGTGTACCTCCCTCCACCACTCCATCGAATATGCCACCCCTTGCCTCTTCCAGCTATTCTTGGTACTTCACATCCACCTGTCTTTTCGATGCTGTCCTCCTGCTGTCCTCCCCGCATACCCTTGTGAATGCCATCGCCCATTGCCTCCCCGTTGCCCCCATACCCCCTCCCCACTTCCTCCCCCCCAACACACCAGCCTGGTGCCTTCTGAGCGCACGTTGTACTGCCCCTCCTCCTCCATGGCGTTTGGCGAGCAGGCAGAGCTGATGGGAGCCATGGTAGAGGCACGGCATGTGTTGACGCCACTGTTTGAACATGTGCGGCCCCTTTTTCTCCCCCTTCCCCGCCTCCCCCAACAGCCTGGCTCCTGTGGACCGCACCCTCTACTGCTCCTCCATGGGGCTTGGCGAGCAGGCGGAGCTGATGGGAGCCATGCTGGTGGCACTGCATGTGTTGACGCCCCCTCCCCACTCCCTCCCCCCCCCCACCCCACCCCCCCCCAGTGTAGTGCCTTTAGACCGCACGTTATACTGCTGTCCCATGGCATTTGGCGAGCAGGCTGAGCTGATGGGAGCCATGCTGGCGGCACTGCATGCGTTGACACCCTCTCCCCACTCTCCCCCATCCCCACCCCTCCAGCCTTGCGCCCGTAGACCGCACGCTATACTGTGCCTCGGCGGCGTTTGACGAGCAGGCGGAACTGATGGGGGCCATGGTGGCAGCGCTGCATGGCATGGGGATACCCGTGGAGCAGGTGGGCGGGTCGGAGTGTGGGCATGGTTCAAGAATCGTAGCGTAGGATAGAAAGGGAGACAAGGGTGCGTGGCGAATGGGGTGATGGGGGCGGGCTCTGCTCTGCACGGCACGGCATGGGGGTAACGGTGGAGCTGGTGGGTTGGAGGGAGAATGGCGTCAGTGTGATGTCAGGGGTATGGCATGAGGGCTTCTAAAATGAATCAGTGGCAACAAGTTTTTATATAAAGAGAGCATCAGCTGAGCAGTCAAAAGCTTGGAATGAGTAAAGAGAAGCATATATGGAGTGCCTTTGAGTCCACTGAAAAGCATATATTGATGGCAGGCTCAACCAGGGTCACGGGGTGGGCGGTTTGGGATAGCAGCGTGGCACGGCATTGCGCCATGCTACAATCACCTGCCCCCATCACGTGAGGAGTCTATTTTTGAGGCGCCTAAAAAAAAAACTCGGCACTGCGCCGTGCTACAATCACCTGCCCCCATCACTCATCCCTCTTCTCCCGCTTCTCCCCTTCCCTCTCCCCCCCCTCGCTACCCCCGACCCCTCTTCCCCCTTTGCAGCTTCATCCGGAATCTGGTGGCGGGCAGTTTGAGATAGCTGTGGGGCATGCAGCTGACGTGGCAGCCGCTGATAGGATCCTGCTGGTGCGGGAGGCGATCTCGGGGGTGGTCAGGCAAGCAGCAGCATCAGGTGGAGGCAGTGCCGGGATGGAGGGAGCCAGCAGCAAGCGGAGCACTGTGCCCACTCATGTCACTTTCCTTCCCCAGTTAGTTCCCCCGCACCTTTTATGTAATCATTACCAATCTTTATGAATTCCTCTTAGAACCCCTCCCTTAGTGGACCCAATTACCCTCCCTTAGTGGACCCAATTACCCTCCCGCACTGAGCCCTGCACTCTATTTATCTCCTGCTGACGTGCCTTTTGCCTCGTTCTCTCTCCCCTCCTCCACCCCCTCCTTCAATCAGAGTCGTCCCTCTCGACTCGATTGGTCCGCGTCGTATGAGCTTCCAGCATGCGTCCCTCTCTCCCTGCCCCCTACTCCCAGCATGCATGCGTTGACTGATAAAGCAAGCATTCGAGCTAGCTACCGCCCGGCGTCCCTCTCCCTGCTCCCTACTCTCCACGTCCGCCCAGGGCCTTCCCGCGTGATGCTGCCGACGGCAACCACACGCACGCGCATGTGCACGTGCAATCAGCGCGCTCCTCTTCTCTCCTTGCTGCCTATTCCCCATCAAACCATCCATTTATCATTTTCTGCCCTGCCCTGGCGTTACTCGAGTGTTTTCAAAGGATGCCATTGAACCGTCCTGCCATCTTTCTCCCTCTCGCCCTGTCCCAGGGTCTTCCCTCGTGATGCAGCCAATGGCAGCCACGTGCACGTCAGCATATGGCGGGAGGTCGCTGATGCTGATGCTGATGCTGATGCTGCTGTCACACAGCCATCAGCAGCATCCGCAGAAGCAGAAGGGGGACCCTCCTCCGCTCCACGTGTCGTGCTGTCAGAGGGCGGGCGCAGCTTTGTGAATGCCTTTGCAGCAGGCGGCGGATGTGGCTCTGCCAGTGAGGCTGGTGGTGGTGCTGGTGAGCCCAGCGAGCAGCACGGCATGTCCGTGGAAGGGCAGCAGTTCATGGCAGGGGTCATGCAGCACCTGCCGTCCATCATGGCCGTCTCGTGCCCGCTGCCCAACAGGTATCAGTGTGCATGTGTATTATTGTAGTGGGCATGCGCCCACTAAGCGCACGTGGTACTACCATGTGCCCTTGTTCTGCCATGCACCACCAGTGCCACAGGCAGATCCATTCCCTCATTCTTCACATCCCTCCCTTTCCCATGTCTCATCTCCCCCCGTTCTTTCCATCCACCATGCATCTCTCCTCCAACTTCACGCATGGCCACTCTTTTCCCTTCCATACATTCTGCCCCACGACCCCCCTCTCTTTCAGTCCCCTCTTCCTCTCCCTGCTTCTCCATGTCAAAACCTTGTCATGTATTTTCAGAACCCCTCCCTCCCCACCTCCATTCCGTCCCCTTCACTTGCTTCGTCTTGTTACTCACGCCTGCGCCCCAACAAGTGGGCGAGCGCCTGCCAGTGGTGGTGGGGCCATGAGCACCCAAAGGCTGCTGTCAGGGTTGCTGCTGCTCCTGCCAATGCTTTTGCTACTAATGCTCATGTTGCTCTTCTGCTCTGCACCCCCCCACCCCCTCCCCCCCTTACACTCGCCTTTACAGCTATGAGCGCCTGGGGCCCAACAAGTGGACGGGCGCCTTCCACTGTTGGGGGCATGAGAACCGCGAGGCTGCTGTCAGGCTTGCTGCTCCCCCCACTGCTGCTGCTGCTGCTGCTGCTGCTGGCGGCCCATCTGCTGGCGATGTGCCGCCTGCCTTCCAAGTGACCAACTTCGAGGTGAAGGCGTGTGACGCGTGCGCGCAGCCGCACCTGGTGCTGGCGGCCATCATCGCTGCTGGCATGGACGGGCTGGCGCGCAAACTGCAGCTGCCGGAACCCATTGGTACGTGATGGCACAGCTGCCAGTATGTCATGTACATGTGAGCCCACCCGCAGTTGACATGTGTGCGCAGCACTGCCGCACCTGGTGCTGGCTGCAATCATTGCTGCTGGGATGGACGGGCTTGAAAGAAAACTGCTGCTTCCAGATCGGATTGGTATGTAGTCTTTGGTGTGCCAATCCATGTGAAGGCGTGTGAAGGCGTGTGAAGGCGTGTGATGCATGTGATGCATGTGATTCGCACGCACTGCCACATCTGCTGCATGCCTGCGGTCATAGGGTCATCATGCGGCTTTCCCCTACAAATCCCTCCCGTCCCCCCCTCCCCCCCGCCACCCCTTTTCCCAGACGTGAACCCGGCTGCTGATCCACCTCTCGGCTCTGCCCCCCCTCGTCTGCCCCCGTGCCAGGGCGCGTCAACTGATTTCCCTCACTCCCGTCTCTCAACAAACCCCTCACACCACCCTTGTCCCCCTCCCCACCCTTCCTCCCCCCTCCCCCTCCCCACCCGTCCTCCCCCCTCCCCCTCCCCACCCTTCCTCCCCTCTCCCCCTCCCCACTCGTCCTGTCCAGACGTGAACCCGGCTGATCTTCCTCGCGACTCTAACCCCCCTCGCATACCCTCCCGCCTCGACGAGTCAACTTCATTCCCCTCAAACCCCACTCCTAACAAACCCCTCACACCTCCTTGCCCCCCTCCCTCTTCCTGCCCACTCCCTCTCTCCACTCTTCCTGCCCACTCCCTCTCTCCACGCTTCCTGCCCAATCCCTCTCTCCACTCTTCCTGCCCACTCCCTCTCTCCACTCTTCCTGCCCACTCCCTCTCTCCACGCTTCCTGCCCACTCCCTCTCTCCACGCTTCCTGCCCACTCCCTCTCTCCACTCTTCCTGCCCACTCCCTCTCTCCACTCTTCCTGCCCACTCCCTCTCTCCACTCTTCCTGCCCACTCCCTCTCTCCACTCTTCCTGCCCACTCCCTCTCTCCACTCTTCCTGCCCACTCCCTCTCTCCACTCTTCCTGCCCACTCCCTCTCTCCACTCTTCCTGCCCACTCCCTCTCTCCACTCTTCCTGCCCACTCCCTCTCTCCACTCTTCCTGCCCACTCCCTCTCTCCACTCTTCCTGCCCACTCCCTCTCTCCACTCTTCCTGCCCAGACGTGAACCCGGCGGATCTTCCTCCCGATGCGGCCCCCGCTCGTCTGCCGTCGTGCCTGGACGAGTCTCTGGCGGCCTTTGAGGCGGATTCTGTGATGAGGGACGTGCTGGGGGACGTCATGGTCCAGGCGATTGTGGCCGTGCGCAAGGTGAGACTCCTTCACCAATGCCACACATACTGCAGCTGATGAGCCAAACTTTACACTGTAGCCTGGACGAGTCCCTGGCTGCCTCTGAAGCAGATGCTTTGATGAGAGAGGCACTAAGGGACGTCATGGTGCAGGCGATCGTGGCTGTGCGCAAGGTGAGACCTGGGGAGGACGGACCAGGGGAAGGGTAATTACTGAAGGTGTGTTTTCGAGGCAGATAGTGCAGTGACAGAGGCACTAAGGGATGCCACGGTGCTGGCGATTGTGTCTGTGCGCAAGGTGAGACCTGGGGAGAGCGGACCAGGGGAGGGTGTCCGCTTAAGTGGTGCCCTTGACGCAGACAGAGAGAGCAGACAGGCGCTGGGGATGCGATGGTGAAAGCCATTGTGGCAAAGGTGAGATTCGTGTGTGCTGCCATGCTCTCCGCAGCACCCACTCGCCGCCTGCTTCATCCCTTGAGGAGTCAGTACCTGCCTTGAGGAGTCAGTACCTGCCTTGAGGAGTCAGTACCTGCCTTGAGGAGTCAGTACCTGCCTTTGAATCAGATTCCGTGATGGGGGGGAGGCACTGGGGGGTGAGAGCAATAGTGCTCTGCGCAAGGTGAGGTCTGGGGAGGGTGGAGCTGGAGGGCTCGTTGGCTGCCATTGAGGCGGATGTTGTGATGCGGGAGGCGCTGGGGAGTGCGATGGTGCAGGCGATCATGGATGTGCACCAGGTGAGTTATGGTGGATGCCTAGTGAGCTTACAGGTTCTGCGTCCCCTCGTCTAAGAGCATATTCCTACGGAGTGGTGTTCAGTACCCGCAACGGGAAACGGGTCCTCAACACCGTGATTGACAAATCTTACCGAGTCCAGTACCAGGACCACGAACCCGCATGTTCGCGCACGTGCGGTGTGATTGGCTGACCGACAAAGTCACATTCGCAAACAGAACCCCCCGCGTCCATGCATGCCGCGTGTCACTCCGTTTCGTTGAGACAACAAGCCGTCGTGCCACACATTCGTGAACAGAAACGTGCGCATGCTTCAAATTTGGCGTATGGGTTGCAAATTTGGCTTTCTGGGCAGCGTTGTTCACTTGTTTGGCACCGTCCTGTAAATCGGCAATTACAGCACGGTGTTCAAGAATGGGATTCCCTATGCTGGTACTGAACACCATAGGGTAGGAATACGCTCTAAGTCTCCTCACTTTGCATTCAACCCCTCATTGTATTGCCGGTCCCTTGTATCTGTTCGACTGCCCTCTGCAACAGGCTGAGATTCAACATTACACTGGAAGAGCGTCCATGGTTAGTCAGCTCATAACCAAGTACTGAGTTGATGTAATTATTGTGTTGGTTCGAAGTTGTAGGTACCGAAAATGCTAAATAGTTCCTCTGAAGGTGACTTCATTGGTACATTTTGTATAGTTTTCCCCAAAGGAGCGCGGATGATTTTTAAAATGCCATAGTGGGATGTTATGTTAACCAATCTACTTTAGAATCATTAACAATAATTAGCACAATAAGATATGCTTCCGTGCTTCCCAAGTCTCTTCAGAGTCATCCTTCAAGGGCCTAACTCGATCATCGAATTTGGTTGTAGCGAGAATAATTTGTGCCAGCGTGGCTCATTACGTGGCCGAATTTTGTCGTGGACCACGTCGTTCCTCCTAAAATTTCGTCAGTCCGGGACAGATCTTCAGAAATTTGAGGTGTTTGCTGCTGCTGGAGATGTCTTGTCCAGCAGTGTAGTTACGGCAAATCGGGATGGAGATTGAAAATCTTCCCACACGTGCTGAAAGCAAGGGTCAAAAGGACGTAATTACAATTGAAATTCGCTAAACATTTCAGTTGTCAACGTTGTTTGCATGACTTAGAAAGGAAACGTTTCACTGTTTTTTTGGGGAGAACCTTCAAAACGCTACGCGTTCTGAGATTCCCACGTACCCAGACTCCAATCAGAACGCTTCATAAGTACGCCCTAGAGAAAAGCTCCTGGCCAAACCAAGCCTGCTCTATTGTGATGTTTGGTTGAGGCATGGTCTGGTCTGGAGGAAATCTGGAACTCTGGGAATCTGACTGAATGCCAGGAGAAGACTCCATTTCCTGTTCCATATCGTTCCCCATTTGGCTCTCAGCATCTCGTCGATTCACACAAGGATAAGCCTTTCTTCTCCTAACAGCGAAAGCTGCCACTTTTCCACTCCTCCCGCTCTTCCCAACCTCCTTCGTCTAGTCATGGAGACCTTCTGCCTCGCTCGACCAGCCCTTGTGGTGGCTCCCCGCACCGTCCGCACCATCCGCACCCTCCCGGTGCGGTCACAGGCGAGAGTAGTCTGCGCCATTAAGTTCCCCGGATTCGGCTTCAATGGCAAGAACGAGAGTGAAGACAACGAAACCTACGCCGGAGCCGACTCTGCCACGACGTGAGTTTTTCCAGAATCTCATATATTTTTCTGTCCGTGCTTATCGTTGCTGCATTTAATTCTCCGATCCTGCTGTACGAGCTGCACGGCATGCTTGTTTTTGGGAATTTAATTACTCATGGCCCGCTCGCCATCCTGTACCGTTGACCATTTCCAGTGTGTTCCCAGCGGAGGCGTGCGACGAGCTGGGAGGCGAGTTCTGCAACGCCGAGGGCGTGTTCGCCGAGGTGAAGCTGGAGTCGAAACCCGAGCCCGTCAAGCAAGTCGTCGGGAAAGACGTCGGCACCGTGGACTACGACGGCCCTAAGACGTACGTTCGGAGTTGCGATATATTCCGCATTCAACCTTACTTGATATTTACGACAGTGCGATTTAACGTCATGAAGTCTGTCGACTATGACGGTCCTAAGATCGTCCGTCTGAATCTGCAGCATTTTTCGCATTCAGTCTTGTTCTTAAATCCGGGGAATATACTCGCCACAGAAAAACAGGGTGAAGAAACCAGACATCTGCTTTTATTCTTCATCGTGTGAGGAGATAAACATCTACATATTCATGGTTCTGGCACTGTAGCTTTAAATCTGACCAGACATTGCGAGTAGTGTCGGCTTACTCGTGATTTCTGACTGGGCTTCTTTCTTCTTCGCGCGTTTCTGTCCATGCAGCGTCTTCCCCGGCGAGGCATGCGACGAGCTAGGAGGAGAGTTCTGCGAGCCGGATTACCAGGAGGGCGTGGGTCCCGAGAAGAAGCTCTGAACGCGAAATAATCCGTTCACTGGTTTGTACACGAAGCATTATTTATCAATCATTTTCATGTTTAACGGCGTTTTTCTTTGTGCTAGGAGGCCTTAGTGAGATTGTAAGTACCTGTGGTCATATGGAGCTGTTATTTCCAACCAACAGGGCGTTCAGGAAACACCAGGGACAGATAGTTCGAGCCTGCCCCTCTTGTGGACTGATGTCGAACCGACCAGTTCTTCAGTGTCACACTCCGAACCCCTCACTCCTTCCTGCTCGCCCCTCTCCCCACCATTCATCCCTCCCACTTCTCTGTGTCGTTGAACTCCTCTTTTCCCAACTACCCTCTTCCTCTCCCATCTCCGCCTAAGCCTAGGTGTTCCGTTCCGTCCTCCCGCAGCCTTGCTCTGTCTTCCCCTTCCGCCGCACTTCCGTCCATCCAATCCAACCTGCCTTCTCGCCTCGACTTCTCCCTTCCAAGACGAACCTTCGATTCCCCATCACTTCCGCAACGAGTGAGATGCATGCACATTCAGTTTTTTTATGGGGGACCGTAGAGCCTGCTACCGTGAGGTCAGCTAAGCCCCTCCCACCAAGTTCGGCCCAAATAACACGATGTTTCCAATGCACCTGAAACTGGGGCTGTCTCAGGACGTAAAAAGGAGAAATTATTAGTGCTAACTTGAAATGAACTCGAAATGAAAATATTAGGCTGCGGATTTTGTTCCACGTTTGTTGGAGGACTTCCAGGGCTCAACCTGAGCCTCTTGGTATGAGTAAGGAGGATTCCAATGCCCCTTATGTGCTACAGTATACTATCAAACATTTTTGTACATATTATAATAGGCCAGATAGGTGCATGCTCTTAGAGGGTACAACACTCACACAAAATTAACATGTATCGATTTGTCACATTCTTGTCAAGGTTCTACTCAGAGTTGGGATCACGCGCTAGGTTAGGTCCTCCTCTCCCCGCACGTCCGCTCTCGCCCTAGCCCTAGCCACCCGCCCCTAGCCACCCCTTAGCGCCCTGTCGACTCTGTGCGCCCCACAAGTCCTGTTCGCCCTTAGACTCGTTAGCGCCCCGTCGGGCCCGTTCGCCCTCACGACCCTGTTAGCGCCCCGTCGGCCCCATGCGCCCTCACGGCCCCGTTACCGCCCCGACGGCCCTGTGCACCCTCCCGGCCCCGTTAGCGCCCCGTCGACCCCGTGCGCCCCACTGGCCCTGCTCGCCCCGCCGGCCCATTCGCGCCCTCACGGCCCCGTTAGCACCCCATCGGCCTCGTGCGCCCCTCTGGCCCCACTCGCCCCACCGGCCTGTTAGTGCCCTTCCGGCCCGTTAGCGCCCTCCCAGCTCCGTTAGCGCCCTCCCATCTCCGTTAGCGCCCCGTTGGCCCGTTAGCCCCGTGCGCCCCTCTGGCCTTGCGCCCTACCGGCCCGTTAGCGCCCCGCCGGCTCGTTAGCGCCCCGCCGGCCCGTTAGCGCCTTGTTGGCCCCTTGCGCCCCCTCTAGCCCCACTTGCCCCGTCGGCCCCTTAGCGCCCCGCCGGCCCGCTCGCGCCCTCCCGGCCCCGCTCGCGCCCTCCCGACCCGTCGGCCCTGTGCGCCCTTAGCGCCCCGTCGGCCCCGTGCGCCCCGCCGGCCTGTTCGCGCCCTACCGGCCCTGCCTGCGCCCCGTCGGCCCTCGTCAACCAGTCAACTTGCCAGCCGCCCAGCCAGCCGGCTCCAGCCTCGCCGGCCCCCCGCTTCAGCCGCCGCCCGCCGGACCGTTGAGCCCCAGCGCCGACCCATCGGCTCTGGCTCCCTTCAGCGCCAGCCTCCCTGCCGGCTGTCTCCACCGCTCTCCACCGCTCTCCACCGCCCTCCACCAGCACTCCACCGCACTCCACCACACCCCACCATACTCCACTACACTACACCACACTCCATCATCTTTCCCGCTTCCTCCACATGTCCTCCTCACTCTGTCAGCGGCCATTAGCAGCTGCACAAGTGGCGATGGCGGAGTTACAGCTCCGTCTGGACGCTGAGGGTCGGGCGCTCGACTTTGAGGCGTGGCTCGTCGACCTTTGGCGTCACCTTACAGGTCAGTGCCAGGACGGTCACTCTCTGGCTGTTCATGTCGATGGCCTGCTTCCCCGCCCCCTGCCCCTGCTGCCCTCCCTGATGCCCCCCCGACTGCTGAGCGTGAGGCCTTTTTTCGCTGCTACACTTAATTGTGCCATCTGGGACTCGCACGACGTTGTCGCCCAGCTTGCCATCAGCCGTGCGCTCCCGCAGTCTGAGCGTCCTTGCTTTACCACTGTAGGGAACACCCAGGACTTCTTAGATGTTGTCATTCCGCACTATTCCACCTCCGCTACTGCCTCTGCTGGTCGCCTGATCCTTCCCATACTGTTCCCTGATCTTGCGTCCTTCCCCACTGTAGCCGACTTTGCCACGCACTTCCGAGTGCTTGAGACGAGCTACCGCGCTGCTAGCACTAAGGCACAGCTCACTGCCTTCCCGTCGCCATTCTACGCTATCCTTTTATCTCATCGCCACACGCCTCCCTGATCGCCTAGCCACAGCCCACGACCACTTCCTTAGTCAGCACTTGGGTGACCTCACTCTCACCGCCTTTGTCACTGTCCTGTCTGAGATAGAGACCCGCCAGCGCAGTATCGCTCAGTCTAGCGGTACTGCAGCGGTGCCTATCTTTCAGGGCTGTGCTCCCTTCCACTGCACTTACTCTGACGTCTCTGCTGCTGTTGCTGAGACCGCTGCTGCGGCCTCAGCGCAGAAGCATCCGATTAAGGGTCGCCGACCCAAAAGGGGGCGCGGTGGAGGGAAGGGGGTGGCGGTGGGGAGGGTGGCGGCGGTGAGTCTGGGGATGGTGGTCCAGACGAGGAGACCGGGGCTGGTGCCCCGGAGCAGCCGCAGCCTCAACAGCAGCAGCAGCAAACTCAGCAGCCGCAGCAGCCGCCGCCGTCGGCGCAGCAGCAGCAGTCACCATGGGGACCGTCGCCGCCGTGGTGGACTGGCGACGCTAGCGGCGGTGGTCGTGGGTGGGGCGGGCGTAGCTCGGTGTCGGGTGGCAGCTCCGGCCTATTTACGCTTGACACTGCATCCCCCCTGGTGAGGGCGTCCCCCCAGGTAGCCACGGCTTGCTCGTGTCTGTCGCTCACTCACCCGTCGCTGCTGTGGCACCATCTCGTAGGTCACCATGCACTCCCACGTCTACACCACATCTCCCAGCACGGTCTTGTCATAGGTCTTCCTGCGTCGCTCCCTTCCCTCCCTCCCTCGCATGCGTTGCCGTGCACGCCTTGCGTCGAGGGCCAGTTGCGCTGTGCTCCTTACTCCTCCTCGCTTCGCCCTGCCACCACGCCACTCTAGACCCTGCACCTGGACGTTTGGGGTCCAGCCCCTGTCCCTCGGCCGCGTCGAGAGTGCTACTTTTTGGTGCTTGACGACGACTACATGCGCTACACTATGGTGTTTCGTCTGGAGTAGAAGGCCGACGTGCTGAACCTGGTATTTTGCATTCTTGTAGGCTGCTTCCCTGCTGAATACTATGTACAATCAAACAATGCGAAAACTATTAACATTAGTTGGTGATGCTATGTACATTCCCCACAAGACTTAACAGAGGTGTCAGAACACACTTTGATGGAGCCATCTTTCTTGAATCCTACCATGGAGGGAAATAATGGATGAGAAGTAGGATAGCACTTTTGCACACCGGTAGATGCTACGGTACAGTAAATCCGCTCTGACATGGCACGACGCGCGAAGCGTTGATTTCGCATTTCCCAGGCAGTTCACCCGACCTGGAGAACTGATCCCCTAAAGGGCAGTTCCTCCAACCTCCAACTCCTCGAGCCTTTCCCCTCACCCTTGTTTTTGCAGAGCTGCATCACTGTCAGGAAGGCCTGGCTCGCAGGAGGAAAGACCTGATGGAGCTTCTGGAGGTTGAGCTCCGTTGCCATGATAAGCGCCACTCAGTTGTTATGCTTCCGGTGTATCTGAGGTAGCCGACCAAAGTCACATGCACGCTCGTCGCTTGCTAAGGGATTCTATCCAGACCAAGCTCGCAGTTTAGGTTTCGGTTCTCGAGTTTCGGCCAATATGCTGGTCAGGACGTACCAACGGAAGCGCAGAGGGGTACCGAGCGGTTCGGATGACTCCTTCGCCGATTCAGCGTCGCAGGATTCGCAAACGTTTTTCTCGTCCCAGTCGCAGGATTTCCAAGCAAACGGCCTTACATCGTCGCAGGTACGATATTGTCCGCTTAGGACAGAGTTGCGACCACGAGTTGCGACCAAACTTATGTTTCGCAGCTGTGATAATTTCCTGGTGCCTCAGCCGCCCTCGTCTGATCACATCTCTTCCGCATTCGTGACTGGCTGTCTCTCCCGATTCACGCTCGTCCTCGTTTCGTTCTGCAGAATTCAGATTGGTCGCTGGTCGGCAGCGATGATCCCGAGGCCATGCTGCACCGTCCAGGTTCTTCCCACCGCAACGCCAACCCTCCTGGTGGACTCTTTTCACCGGATTCCGAGCCTCTCCATCACGCCTGTTCCGAACCTGATGCTATTTGCGGGTTTCTTTCCCAACCGACTCGTTCCAGCCTCCCACCCCCCGGCCCCTCGCGCACTAGAGCCGAAAACAACCGAGCAGAACCGCGCCGACGATCAGCTGCGAGCTGGAGAAGCCACGTGGACGGTGGAGATGGATCCAGCTTCCTGAACCACGTCAGGATGAAGAAGGGCGGCAAACGGACCCAGAGCCAGGGGAGGAAGCAAGGCAGGGGCGTCAAGACAAAGGGTGAATCACAAGAGGCGGAGGTGGAACCCCTAGAACGGCGCAGGTGTGGCAATGGGAGGCGTGAGCACGAGAGCCAGCACGAGAGTGATGCGGAGGAGGAGGAACTGAGGGAGCTAGCAGCGCTCTTCAAGTCCCCTGTCCACCGCAACACGTTCTCCACACAGAAACAGAGCACCGCATTCATGCCTCCTGCTGGAATGGCAGCCACTGCAGCCATAGCAGCGGCCACAGCAGCAGCAGCAGCAGCAGCAGCAACAGCGACGGCGGCGGCCGCTACTGCTGCTGCTGTCCCAGCAACATCACCATTTGCCTCCAGGGAAACCCTAATGGAATCACAGGAGCTGTACTCCCAAGACTCATATTCCCAGGAGGCCGGTTACCAGGAGGACCGTTTCCAGGGCCCTCGCAGCACGACCCTGATGGAGGCGCAGGAGTCCGGCGAGATGATGGCGAGCCTGGATGAGGCCATGTTCGCGCTAGACGGGCTCAAGCTGCGGCAGCCAATTAGGGTGCAGCGCTCGGCCGCCACGTCACTGGCGTCCATCTGCTCTGCTGTGGACCGCCGCCGCCTGCTACGCTCGCAGGGGTAGGTGAGGCGCACCGCGCACGGGTATTTTCGTTGTCGGCGTGAATGGCTCGTAGGGGTCGGCCTTACAGGTGACTTTTTTGCAGAGTTTCTGGGAAAGGATGGTCTGAGTAATCGATTGTTAGACTAACAACACACTTGTCCCTCTGTCTATCTCTGTCTGTTTCTCCCCTCACAGGCTAGTAAAGCAGATCATGAACGCTCTTCTGCTGCTCCCACTAGCGGATCGCCCCCTCGCACTCGCTGCAGCAGCTATCTTCTTCTTCATCGCCTCTGATGTGAGTAGCCATGCGCACTTCGTTCTCTGCCCGGGGCTTTGGTGTTAGCTGCAAAGGCTTCACTGCACCTGTGTTTCTGCTCTACTCCTTCCCCCACCAGTATAAAATGTTTCTGGGCCCTTGCTTATTTTCTTGTTCTTTCTTTCTTTCTTTCTTTCTTTCTTTCTTTCTTTCTTTCTTTCTTCGTCTTCGTTAGTTCTCTTTCCAAATTGGACACAATAGCTGATCCCCTCAGCTTCCGCAACTTCTTTGTTCTGTTCTTTGTCTCTGGCATTTCCATATGCTTTTTACAACCACCCTCTCTTTTCCAAACTATCCTTTTTCGCACTGAAACCCCTTTGACCCAGGACGCTGAGAGTGACTTCCCAGACCCCTCCCACGCGCTCAGCTTCCTCCTCGCTCTCCTCAAGCACCACAGCGCCCCTCCATCTCCTCATGCCGCCTCAGACAACCCCTCAACTGCCTCTGCTACTCGTAGCCTCCCTGTGTCAACCCAGGCAATCTTATCACGGAGAGACTGCCCTCTCAAGGGGGCGGAAGGGCGAGAGGCAGAAGCAGCAGCAGCGGCAGAGTTGAAGGTCAGGAAGCTGTTTCCCAGTGGGCGGTGTTGCGGGGGGGGAGGAGGAGGAGGGGGAGGACGAGGAGCAGGTGGGAGAGAAGGGGTGTGGTGCTGCTTGTGCTGCTGGTGCTGCTGCTGGTGTTGGTGGTGCTTCAGATGTGACAGTTGTCGCGCTGGTGCTGGCCACGTTGAAGAGGATTTGCGCGTCTGTGATTGCCCTCCAAGGTCTCTCCACTGCCTGTTGTACTTGATGATACTGCAATGTCGTCCTTGCCTTTCTCGTCCTTGCTTTGCCAGTGCTTCCTGTGCATTGCTTTGTGGTGCTCTGCTGTGCTGTGCTGTGCTGTGCTGTGCTGTGCTGTGCGGTGCTGTGCTGTGCTGAAGACTGCAGTGCCACCATCACATTGCTTCGTAGCAACTAACTTGCTCTCCCCTTCCTTTCGCATTGCACGCGGATCCAGCAGCAGCCATCCAGCAGACAGCTTCTAATCCCCCTCTGCTGCCATGGTGCCTCAAGGGGCTGGGCGGTTACAGCTCATGCGCGTTGTTCGCTTGTCACGCCTCCATGTCTTCTCACTCAACTCAAAGGCCGCCCCAGCTTCCCCCCTTCGTTCTCGTCCCTCCCTCCCCAGCAGCTGGCCTGCCAGACGACAGCAGCCTGCCTTTCTCCTCTGGCGGGGCGGGCCGGTCGCAGCTCATGCGCTATTATTTGCGTGTTGCACCTTCACGCTCGTCCCTCTCAATTCAAAGGCCGTCCAGCTTCTCCCCTTGCTTCTTGTCGCTCCCTCCCCCAGCAGCCGGCCTGCCAGACGACAGCAGCCTTCCCTTCTCTGCCGGGGCCGGGCGGTCGCAGCTCATGCGCTTCGGGCTCAAGGACGAAATGCGCCGCCTGGGAGGGCTGCACCTCGTGGCGGCCTTAGCTGGCAGCCACATGGTTCAGTTGGCAAAGTATACACACGAGGTGAGGGATGGGAAGGGCTGCCTGGGGGGGCTGCACCTGGTGGCGGCCTTGGCTGCAGGCCACATGGCGCAGTTTGCACACGAGGTGAGGGATGGAAAGGTGGCCTCTGGATCAGATTAGAAGGGCTGCCTGGGGGGGACTGCACCTGGTGGCGGTTCTACCTGCCATATGCTGCAATTGGCGCGATTCATATTCAGTCACGGCTCCTTCAAAGGGAAGGGAGAGCTGTAAGGCAGGGAAATGAATGCCGTTGGATTAAATCTAGGATGGAGGCAAGAAATAACACTTTTTCATTCTCAACTAGTTTGCTGTTTCCCAGCCGTATGCAGACAGGCTGGAAGGAACGGGAGCAGGGAGAAGCAGAAGCGGATTGAAGGTGCTGAGCGAGGAGAACCCGTCTGGGCACAAGAGGCGCCCCTTGCAGCAGCGCAAACAGGCAGCTACTAGCACCGACGGGGCGGCTGTTGATGGCATGGCGCAGGGCACAGCCTGCAGTGGAGCCAGCAGCGTTGATGTGGCGACGAGCTGTCTTGGGGTGTTGGAGCATGTGACGTTCATGAGCCGCGATAACCAGGTGCGTTGCACTCCCATGCGGATGTTCCCTCCAGGGCTCAAGCCCCATGGCCTGGCCCATGCGCCATGAGAAGGCCATCAGTGGTGAGGCGGCAACGCTGCCTTGAGGGGCTAGAGTATGTGCCGTTCATGGAGTATGTGCCGTTCATGGAGTATGTGTCGTTCATGGAGTATGTGCCGTTCATGGAGTCTGTGTCGTTCATGGAGTATGTGCCGTTCATGGAGTATGTGTCGTTCATGGAGTATGTGTTGTTCATGGAGTATGTGTCGTACATGGAGTATGTGCCGTTCATGGAGTATGTGCCGTTCATGGAGTATGTGTCGTTCATGGAGTATGTGCCGTTCATGGAGTATGTGTCGTTCATGGAGTATGTGCCGTTCATGGAGTATGTGTCGTTCATGGAGTATGTGTCGTTCATGGAGTATGTGTCGTTCATGGAGTATGTGCCGTTCATGGAGTATGTGCCGTTCATGGAGTATGTGTCGTTCATGGAGTATGTGCCGTTCATGGAGTATGTGCTGTTCATGGAGTATATGCCGTTCATGGAGTATGTGCCGTTCATGGAGTGTGTGCCGTTCATGGAGTATGTGCCGTTCATGGAGTATGTGCCGTTCATGGAGTATGTGCCGTTCATGGAGTATGTGCCGTTCATGGAGTATGTGCCGTTCATGGACCGCGATAACCATCAGGCCCCGTGGAACACCTCCCCGTGGCCCATGCCATCTTGCTTAGGCCTGCTCAATGCCTCCTTCCTCTTCTTGTCATGTGCCTGCCAGGGTCCGTTTGCCTTTGCTCCTTCCTGGCTTTTGAGTGTCAAGGAGAATCGCTTGCATAAGCTTGCAGATAACACCCCTTCTCCCGCCTCTCGACCACTCTCCATATCTCCTCCCCAGGACTATCTCATCCGCCTCTCTTTGCCCGATGAGTCCCTGACTGGAGCGAAGAGGAGAAAGCTGTCTGCCGGTCACAGCACCTCTCCTGCCATGCCGCTCATTGCCACAGCAGCCTCATGCGGGGCTGTGGGTGAGGGGGGCAGGGACTGTGGCAATGGCGACGCAAGAAATTGTTGCGAGAGCAGCGGTGGAAGGTCGTTTCTTGCCCTCCTGTTGGAGTGCCTCCAAGGGCTCTCAGGTAAGCACTCTCAACAGAAGCAGGGGCTCTGTGGGAGGGGAAGGGGAGTCAAAGGGAGTAGGGAGTGCAGCGGTAGCAGCAGCGGAAGGTCGTTTCTTGCTCCTGTTGGAGTGCCTTCAAGGGCTCTCACTCACGTACGCTTATGCACTCAACAGAGCCCAACGTTTCTCGTCCTTTGCTAAGACGGCGTCTTTTGTTCTTGTTTTCCGTCATCTTGTCCTTGGTAAGTCGTCTTCATGTTTACCCTCCATACACTTCGCGTGTCTTCGCGACCCTTCAGGTGGTGGGAGCGCTCAGAGCTCTCGAGCCGCGGAGAACATTGGCGCGTCAGGAGAAGACTCCGAAGGGGAAAAGAGAGGGGGGCTGGGAGGTGGCGATGGGCGCATGGTGATGCTGGGCGACGCTGTGCGTTTAGACCTGGAGGATGGGGTGGAGAGCGGGGAGGAGAGTGGAAAGGAGGAGGGGGGTGGCAGAGGACAAGGAGGGAGGAGAGCGTGTGGGTTGGCTGCAAGAGGGAGGTCTAGCGGCGTGGAAGCTATGAGAGAGCCGGGTGAGGAGGGAAACGACGCCCTAGGCAGTGGTGTGAACCAGCGAGGTTATGGTGGGGTGACAAGGAAGGGGAAGGGTGACTGTGCCGTGTCAGTAGGGCGAGGGGGAGGAGAGATGGCAGATAAGGGGCGAGGGGGCGTGAAGGCAGGTACAAAGACGAGGGAAACAGCAGACCCGTTCTCGTTTGACCCGTGGGAAGAGGAGAGCGGAGGGAGGAACGCAGGGAGGGCGGGTGCAGGGAGGGCGGGTGCAGGGAGGGCGGGTGCAGGGAGGAGAACAGCAGGGGATAGGGGACAGCGGGGACAGGCGTCTCGAAGATTGGTAATGCTGGGTGAGGATGTGGCGGAGGAGGAGGGACGACGCTTGGGACATGGCAAGGCTGGCGCTTGTTCTCGGAACGCTGGCGCCATTGTGCTGCTGGGTGAGGATGCTGGGGAGGAGGAGGAGGAGGAAGATGAAGTGTTGCGAGATTTCAAGGCTTGTACCGGTGCTGCCGCTGTTGTTCTGGGAGAGGATGTGGGGGAGGCAGAGGAGGAGGAGGAGGAGGAGGAGGAGGAGGAGGAGGAGGAGGTGGAGGAGGAGGAGGCGTTGAGAATTTGTAAGGCGTGTGACGGCGCTGGCCCTGTTGTACTGGGAGATGCAGTGGGGGAGGAGGAGCAGGAAGGCTGTGGTGTGGGTGAGAAGGAGAGAGAGTGTGGGGCGAGAGCAGAGAGAGAGCAGGGCCGGGGAGGGAAGGGGCGAAGCGAAAAGGTGGAGGAGGATCCGTACGAGTTTCTGATGGACTCGCAGGTGGAAGAGGAGCTGCTGGTGGGGGAGGACTGGGGGGGGCTTGCGGGAGGGGAGGGATGTGGGGAGATGTTAAGGAATGGCTTGTGTGGGTCAGGCGTTAGGCTGGGAGAGGACGTGGGGGGAGAGGGTAGTGGGAGTGAGGGTGAGTGCAGGGAGCAGTGCAGGCTGAGATGCGGGGGGGTGCATGATGGGAGGTTGCATAATGGAAGGCTACGAAATGGGAAGAGCAAGGAGCAGCTGAAGCACAAGGAGAGCCGAAACAGTTCCTTTACTGCGAGTGGTTGTAACAAGCGTGATAACACTGGGGGAGACGGTGCTGGTGATGGCGATGGCAGGCTGTCAGTGCGGTCAAAGCAGGGCCGCCGGTTCGTCCTGGCAGCATGCAAGGTGCTCATGAACCTCACCAACCACAGTGCGGAGGGGTGCAGAGCGGTGGCAGGGGCGGATGGCATCGCGGTGGTAGCCTCCCTCGCTGCTGCCTGCTGCTCGGACCAGTGCTGGCAGCAGGCTTTGACTGCTGGGTCTCTGGGTGAATCTGGTAGCGAGCAGCAGCAGCAGCAGCAGCAGCAGCAGCAGCAGCAGCAGCAGCAGCAGCAGCAGCAGCAGCAGCAGAAGGCAACAACCGTGGAAGCAACTTCAGAGTTGATTCAAGGGTCAACTTTTGGTGATGGTTCGGCGGCTGAAGCTGGAAATGGTGACAGGTGGAACGGAAGAGCGGAGCGCAATGGGAGTGACTCGCCAGCTGCTTTTGGTGTGAGGTGCAAGGAGGGTGGAAGAGAGGGGAGAGGGGGGGGAGGTGAGGCGGAAATGGATGACAAGTCTGGAAGGGATGGTCAGGGGGGAGGGAGGCGATGGGAGGGCGATGCTGACGTGCTCGTGGTGCTACTGGGGCTCATAGTCAACCTGGTGGAGGCTGATCACACCAGGTACGGCTGATCCACGTGACTGGCTGATGCTGATGGGGGTAAGTGCAATACCTGGTACATCTTTGAATGTCCACGTGCTCGTGGTGCTGCTGGGGCTCATAGTCAACCTGGTGGAGGCTGATAGTGACACCAGGTACGGCTGATCCACGTGACTGGCTGATGCTGATGGGGGTAAGTGCAATACCTGGTACATCTTTGAATGTCCACGTGCTCGTGGTGCTGCTGGGGCTCATAGTCAACCTGGTGGAGGCTGATAGTGACACCAGGTACGGCTGATCCACGTGACTGGCTGATGCTGATGGGGGTAAGTGCAATACCTGGTACATCTTTGAATGTCCACGTGCTCGTGGTGCTGCTGGGGCTCATAGTCAACCTGGTGGAGGCTGATAGTGACACTAGGTACGGGCTGATGCGTATATTGGTGGGTGCAATAGCGAGTACATCTGGTAACGCCATCTGCTGTGTGCTCGTGGTGCTGATGGGACTGTTAGTCAGTAACGTGGAGGCTAGCCAATCGTGTGGTGGCTGATGCGGACACCAGGTATGCTGGGAGATTTTACAGGTGGCTGATGGCCAATGTGATACATTGATGCTTATGTTGGCCACTGCAATAGCGCGCGCAGCTCCGTGCTCCTTATATGTGCATGTGCTGGTGGTGCTGCTGGGCCTTATAGACAATCTGGTGGAGGCTCATGATGGCACCAGGTAGGGATGGGCGCCAATGCTGAAATCGGTAAGTGCAATGGTGGTCACAGATTTGAAGCTTTCTTTTTGCATGTGCATCTGCGTGGGCCTGTGGTGCGTCTGTTTTCATGGTCCATTCTGTGAAAGCTGGTGGCGGCACCTGGGAGGGCTCATGCTGCTCATGGCAACTTTTGAGTCGACTGAAAAGGCAAGCACGTGGAGGGGGGAGGGTGCAGATCTGAGCTCCCCTGCTCCTTGCGTGCTCATCTGCTTGTGCTTGTGCCTGGCATCTCATGTGGACTGGTGCAGGGTACATCTCATCTCCTGTACTTGTGTGTTTCTGTGTATGCAATGCACCCAAACCTTTCTCTAGATCGCTTCTGGCAGAAGTCACGTGCACGAGGCCTACGCAAGGGTGGCAGAAATCCAAGCAGCACAAGCCCCATGAACCCAGCACCCGACAACTGAAGCACCATCAGCAGAGGGCGGCAAAGCCAGGGGAGAGAGTGCCAATGGTGTCGCTTCTGTGTGCCATCTTCGCTTCACGGCAAAACGCTCACGTTTTGCGAAATGACGGCAAGAAAGAACAAGAGTTCGACAACAAGTGTCGGATCTCTGAGCCCTCTAGCCACAGGGGCTTGGGCAGTGGCGTGGGAGAGGCAGAGGCGATTGCTGGGGAGGGGGGCGCAGGGGAGCGTGGTAAGGGGAGGAATGGAGGGGAACGCGCCGGAATGACGAGGGGGAGTGCGGGTGGGGAGGAGATGGGGATGGCGGAGGAGAGGCGCCGGGTGGAGAGAGAAGTGGAGGAGCTTCAGAGGAGTGTGATGGGGGAGGGGGAGGTGATGGGTAGGGCGGAGATGATACAGGGAGGTTTGAAGGGGGGATTGTTGGGTGAAGGGGAGAGAGGGGGGAAGGAGGTGGGGGAGGGCGAGATGCTGGTGTCAATGATGGTGGAGGGGACGGTGGAGGCAGAGCAGATGATTATGGAGTCGCATGCTGCTCTGCTGCTGGGGCTACTGGCACAGCACAGGTGCGCCTTCCCTGATCACAGGTGTGTCAAGTTGCTGCCAACGCAGGTGTGATGGCATGCGGGCAGCTCAGGTGTGCGGATGATGGTGGAGGGGACAGTGGAAACACATGCTGCCCTGCTCTGCTGCTGGGGCTACTGGCACAGCACAGGTGAGATGGCAGGTGGCATGTCGCTGTGGTGCTACCACCAAACCTTCTCACTCCAACTGCCGCCACCTGCCATTTTCGTGAGGCGCCTAAAAAACGTCCCCCCCTGTCCCCCCTCCCCCCTCCTTCCCCCCTCCCCCCAGCGAGTCTGCCTGCCAGTCCATCTGCCGCCAGCTGCCCGGCTCCTCCCTGCAGCCGCTGGCGCCAGTCCTGCAGCAATTCATGGTGGGCGCATGTCGATGTAGACTTACTGTCTCAGACTTACTCTCTTCACCTTACTTTCTTAGAGTACTGTCTTGGTCTCAATTTTGTTGTCCCAGTTCCGTGGCTTGCGCAAGTGAAGCATACCCGAACTTTCTGCGGGTGTGCCTCTCTTCGCGCATAGACAAGCCTCTGTCTCTTGGAAAGCAAGCTCCTCTCTACGTGCATTTTTAGATGCTTACGCTTGCACGCTTCACGCTTGTCGTCTTACCCTTGGTCGTTAGATGAGGAGGTTACAGTCTCCCTCTCCCTCTTCTCTGAAAGCATGTTCCTGCTGATTTGGCCTCAACATTTTAATTCTTTTTGGCGTGATCTCAACGTTCCGGATCAATTTGCCATGCTGTTGCGATACCAATGCTCCTATAATCTCCCCTCTATCACCACTTCGACATGCCATGTACACCTCAGGCGTTTCATGACAGTGTGGGGGCGCTCACTAGCGAGTCACGGCAGTTGCTGCACCAAGTCATTGTCCTCTGTGCCTCTCATGGGCGGCAGCAGCAGCAGGGTGAGCTGTAGCAACAGCAGGGAGAGCTGTAGCAGGGTGGGCAGCAGTAACAATGTGGGCGTGACACCACGACAGTGCTTTCCAATCAGTCACCACAGGTTGGGCTGACGACGGGTTGGGCGGCAGAAGCGGTGTGGACTGGGTTAATATGCGCGGCAGAAGCAGTGGACTGTAGTAGTACGGGTGGCAAAAGCAGTGTGGGCGTGACAGTGTGTACAACAGCAGACTAGTCTGTAGCCGCAGGAATTAATGGTGGGGCTGACAACAGTTTGGGCGGCAGAAGCAGTGAGGTGGACATTTGGATGGGCAGGTGGGAAGCAGCATGGTGGGTTCAGCAGCAAGGTGGGGTCAGCAGCATAACATGATATAAGGGGAACATTAGCACTGACAGCAGCACGGACCAGCAGCAGAGCATTGCCACAGGGCAGAGCAACACATGGGAATGGAGCAGCTGAGCATTGCCACAGGGCAGAGCAACACATGGGAATGGAGCAGCTGAGCATTGCCACAGGGCAGAGCAACACATGGGAATGGAGCAGCTGAGCATTGCCACAGGGCAGAGCAACACATGGGAATGGAGCAGCTGAGCATTGCCACAGGGCAGAGCAACACATGGGAATGGAGCAGCTGAGCATTGCCACAGGGCAGAGCAACACATGGGAATGGAGCAGCTGAGCATTGCCACAGGGCAGAGCAACACATGGGAATGGAGCAGCTGAGCATTGCCGTGGGGAAAGCAGGTGGGGAAGGAAGGCAGCAAAACACACAGCGCAACTTGGGTTGGAAGGCAGCATGAGAGCTGGAAAACAGGCATGGAAAGGGTATGTTGGTGGCACTGTGTGGCTGATTTCGACAACTTCAGAGCCCTGGTCTTCCACTCCACATTGTGTACATCCAAGCTGGAACGGGCCACTGAATTGTAGGGGACATAGGTTGGTGCTAAGCTTGCACATTCTACCAGCAACGTTATCAGTGTCCCATACTTGTGAACAACAGGATTCTGCTAGTAGACACATCCATTCAGATCCTTATATACGCACTAATGAAGTCAATCACCTACCTGGTTCTCTTATTGCATACACAGCTTGAACCAACACTAAGACACACATCAGCAAAATATGCTGAACAAACCATGCATGAGCCATAAGCTAGTACACCAGTATGAGCTGCACCCCTGGCATGTTATTACCGGTACATGGACGTAACCACCAAGCTGAGCTGCACAACTCATTCATGAGCGAGGGGTGACACAGTCCTGAAGAGACGACACAAGCTCTCTCCTCCTCTCTGCAGGAACATCCCCCCTCATCTCCACAGCTGTTCCCTGCATGCTTGACTCCCCTCCACCACCACCACCACCACCACCCTGAGCCACCCTCCAGTACATGCAGGCCAGCTCAGTCACGTACTGGTCATACACCACAGTGGCATTGGCCCTCTTCTCCTTGATAGCTGGCCAGTCGAACCAGTCCATGGCGTACTGCCAGATCTGCCGCTGGGAATACTTGCTCACATCATCACACCCTGGGAGCTCCCCTGCAGGCACCGCGTGGCACACACCCTCGTGCGAGTAATACGCTGCCAGCTGGACGTACGTCTTGATGACACGTGGCGCATCGTCCCGGTGCTTTGTGGCGACACGGAACGGCTGCGAGTACGGAACGTGCACGCCGACACGAGGAATGGGCGTGTGATTGGTCCATTCCAGGGCCCAGTGCACCTCATCATGGGCGTACGCCCACATGTAATTCCCTATGGTCGTGTGGGCGATCTGGGTCTTCTCGAATTTGGGTCCGTGGACGGAGAACCACTCGAACGCCGAGTCGAAGCTCCCGCCCTTATCCTTGTGCAGATTCGCCACGTGGCTGCGGAACCGCGGCAGGACGCTCGTCGGCATGACGAAGGGCAGCTGAACCATGAAATTCGCGAAGTACTTGTCCTCGCCAACGAAGAACTGCGTGGAGGGTAACCAGTGGTTCATCTGCTTCTGCTTGCTGCCGATCACGTACGGCTTGCCGTCCGTCAGGTTGAACAGTAACCGGGGCGTTACTTTCATGTTGAAGATGACGTCATCGTCGATTAAAGCCACGTATGGTGCTGTTGTGTAGTTGTCAGCCCAAAGGTAGCTCCACTGCTGCAGGATCTTTCCTGGAAGCTTCAGGGGGTTATGCTCGTAGTAGACCTTGATCCACGTGGGTATGAGGTCCTCGGCCAATCGCTCGTCGCTGTCGAGGATGAGGATGACGTCACCGATGCCACGTGGCCACATCTGCTCGATGCTGGCGAAGAGCATCTCGAGCAAGAAGAAGGTGCTTGACACGTGGCTGCGGATTACGAGGTCCACGCGGCTGGGCCAAAGCGATCTGTCAGTAAGAGGCAGGAAGGAATTTCTGAGACTCGTGAGGGACCAGGGGGGGGGGGGGGTAGTAACTATCATGGCGGTTTTGCTGGAACGAAGCAAACCGACAACTGTGAGCGCAACAGAAGGGGAGAGATCCGAGAAGCTTCACGGCCGCAACGTCGTCCAGAGAGGCCTACCGATAAGCGTCGTCGTAGACGCTGAACAGCTCCGACAAACAGTGGCCCGTTCGCGTGCGTCGCTTGCAATCCCTCCCGCCTCCGCCGCGTGGCATGGGACTACTGCTCGTACTTCCGCCAACAGCCGCGAGCGCAGCGTCATTCGTTGAAGCATCGGGCCGATTATGCTCCGAAACGGCGACGCTGCTCCCCAAGCTCTGCAAAGATTCGTCTTCCGCCGTATCTGTAACAGGAACGGCCCAAGCTCGTGACGGCGCGTCAGTTCCTGCCGATGCGGTGTCGCCGTCTCCTTCTCGATTGTACTCGTCCGAACGGCTGCCGACGATCAATGCGGGGGAGTCGTCGCGTCGTTGCGTTGAAGACGCGAGGTCGTCGCGGTAATCGTACGGCGCCCCCAAGAGCTGTCGCAGACCCGTTGCGCCACGGACCTCTGGCGACGAAACGTTTGTGCGACTGCCGGATTGTCGCACGGCGGAGGCGAGAAGGACGAGCGAGAGCACCGTGGCGAGGGGAAGGAGACCGAAGAGGGCCTCCCGGCGAGAAATCACAAGAAAAGGCGCGTCTTTGACGCCGCCTTTGCTCCGAATCTCCCCTTCGAGTCGAAGTGACGAAGGGCCATCTGCAGCTCTGCTCCTGGGACTTCTACAACTGTCAGACCGAGCGGAGCTACTGGTACTACTGCTGGTGTTGCTACTAGTGGTCGTTGGGGTGGCAGAGCCGCTGCTGCCGTTGCTAGTGCTAGTAGTGCTGCTGGATCGCGAGACGGGTACCGATCGCGACGATGGCCCCGCGTCGGCCGCGGAAGATGTGTCCACGGAGATGGAGAGGTGGCAGGAACGGGGTGGCGCCGCCATGATGGCCGCACGTGCTTCGTAATTTCCAACTTAAGATCCTCGGGCTGCTCTCGTATTATCGAGAGCTCACGATGTCGTCGGCTCGAAAGTAATACCTCACTTACCGATGCGATTTCAGAAGGGCATAATTCTGCGTCACGAGGTGAAACACAGCCGGGTGACCGTCGCCCTTCTGGGATGTCAGCTAGACCAACTGGCCACGTTACTTGAGGCAACGATCTTGCAGGTTTTCAGATCCTGTCGGCGCCCCTGCTGGTGCGAGCCTCAGCACTTCCCGGCGCAGGATGGGGCGGGAGGCGAACGGAAACACCACACGTACATAATACTACACGCTGGTGGAGACACCAAGACAACATCATAAAAGTGGGACGAAACCTGACAGCTCGCAGCAGGTTAGGGCGCGTTTCCTGTAGTTCAGTTGGTAATGTGCAGGTCGTTTTCGTAAGGCAGGTTCGGATGTCAGGTTGACTACGACGCGCAGATACTTGTTTCGAGGTTTGCATAAACTCCCACACTGTAACATCACAGAGAAGCACATGTGCGCGCATCGCCAAATCGATTCACGCTGACAAAACCGAACCCCCAGCGATGCTACAATGTGGCATGCGACCGCGAAATTCATCTGGTGATGTTTGGGTTGGGAATCGGGCCACGCGCAGATTCGCAAACCATTTTACCCGATTTCGGGCATCAATCTCCAACTCCAGACTGCATGGCTTCTCGCATTCGATCATGGACTGTCGATCACAAGTGTTACGTTGGTCGATTTCCGTGATCGGAACGTGCCAATCTGATTTATGTCTGGTATACACAACCGTGGTAGAAAAGTGTTTCATTTTAATTACCGAGTAACCCTACACGAAGATCGCCAAACGATCGCCAAGTGATCTACGTGGAGCGCGACCTAATGTTCGACTCATCACCTGACAACGAACAGACTACCACGGTCAACCAGGTGATTCCCGGCGCATGGTTGAGGGGGGGAGGGGATTGCTCAAGAGAACGACAAGCCAGCACGTAGGGCTCTCCGTTGGCGGATTCAACGTCCACCTGCGTCGGTTGAGCTTGAAGTGTCACTGACGGGTCGCCCCGCCCCCTCTCGTCTCGAGAGGAAGGACGAGGAAAGCAAGCAGCAGAAGCGAGGGACGAGCAAGATTCTAGAAGCGAGTGAGTAGCGGTGGAGATCAGGGCTCTCGCCAAGCCTAGGGTATTACCCGTTAGCATACGGATTTGTCGAAGACAAATGGCCTTCATCAGGGCAAGGAAAAGCCCTAGAACTGCCAGGAACTCTTTCTCCCACATAATATGTCTCGGATGGTATGTAAGAGTTCAGAAAAATTCCCGCCAACATTTTCTCTTTTCGCTTAGCGGAGGCAGTTGGGGAAACTGTTAGGAAGGTTAGATGGGGTAATACGAGCAGATCTCCTACTACAAGTGCACTTCGTACGAAATCAAAGAAAAGTAACCCGTAATCTCAAGGAATCGCACGAAAAGTATTCCGTCAAGAAGACGGAATCAATAAAACATTACTACACAAAAGGGTAATTGCCCCTTTTAGCCAGAGCCCTCGTGAAGATGAGTGAGGTGAGATTGGGAACGAGATCAAGGGTTGCTCTGGGCTGCGTGGCTTGGATGTGTGGCTGTGTGGGCGGTGCGACCGAGGGTGCTGCATTGGTGCATTTGCTTGCATTGATGCGGTTATGGACGGTGCGCCGTGATGGGATGGGCGACTCCATTCACATTTCCAATCTCCTGATTTTTTCGCATTCTGTAATGTTCGTGAAAGCTCTAATGATTTCTCTCGCCATTATGGACCAAAAGTATCACATGAACTTAAAAATGTGCATGTACAAGAAAATATGACTAGGTGAGACAAAATTGAGGTTGAGATCAGGGCTGACGTTTCAAAAAAAGGCACTCTGAGCCAATCCCACCCAAAAAAAAAATAGTCTGAAGGGCCTTCAGCCGAAATTTTTGTAGTCTGAAATGTCAGGGTCCAGAACTCAGCGAGTCTGATTTTTTCAGGGTCCAGGACGTACAACCAGAATCACACACGGGAAACACCCCCACAGCGAGAAACATCCCTCCCTCCTACATTTCCCAAAAAATCGGCTAAGTTCCTTGCAGCATTAAAAATCCTCCCACAGCCCGCGCCCCCCCCAACCAGCAACCTTGTCCACCCTCGTTTTGCGTAGTTGTTAAATGTGGGAAACGGGGAAGTTATTCCTAAAAACCGAGGGGGTAAAATCGCACTGCCACGGAAATCGAAACTGAGGAGAGGGGGAATAGAAAATGACGGGGAAATGGGGGAGGGAATCAAAATGGAGGGGAGGGGGGAAGCGAACCGGAGGGGAGGGGGGGGAAGGGGGGGACGGTCGAAACGGAGAGGATGGGGGAAGCGAAACGGAGGGGAAGGGGGGAAGTGATCGAAACGGAGGGGAGGGGGGAAGCGAAAATGGAGGGGAAGGGGGGAATCGAAACGGCAGGGAGGGGGGAAGCTGGGGAATAGGAGGGTGGGAGAAATTTCGCGCCCTTGCAGCGCCCCGGTTGGGAAATCTTGGACGTTAATCGCTATATAACATCGAACGATTGATATACGTCGAAACGATCGCAAACGATCGTGACCGTTACATTTTGTTAGACTTTCAGTTGACCAAACGGGCAACTGGCGAGAATTTCCCTATGTTAAAAATGCGGAATTTACTCTCATTTCAATGCAGTTCAAAAAAAAGTGAAAGTCTCATTCAAAACTTCTGGGTTGTTCCAGGTGTTAGGGAGGACTGTATCTGACAACATGACTTAGTCGAAATTTAGGGTGGGTTGTGGGGTGTGTGGGGGATGTCTCTAGCGTTCCGGGACTTCGCCGAAATTTTAGATGGGTTGTGGGGTGTGGGGTGGGGGTTGTCTCTAGGGTTCGGGGACTTGGCCGAAAATTTTTAGGGGTTGTGGGGTATGTGGGGCATGTCTCTAGCGATTGGGGACTTCACCAAATTTTTCGAAGGTTGGTACTGTACAGGTAATGAGTCAGGGTCTGTACGCGATGTGCTCTGAAAACTCAGTACTGGGTTAGCGACAACTCTGATTTTCTCAGGATCCCTAGAATCGTACTCTGAAGGGATCAGGATTGGGAAAATGCCTTATCTGGAAATTCAGGTTTGGCCAAAAAACAGGTCTGAGATTTCAGACTAATCAGAGTAAATAGTCTGATAAAGTCAGCCCTGGTTGAGATTGCTTATTGATGGGGCCATGCATTCAAGTTTTTTTTTTTTTTTTTTTTTTTTTTTTTTTCAGATTGACAGATGATGAACCTTCTTCTATGATGAAACCCAAGTTCACTGCAATTGGCGTTGTATGTAAGTATCGGAATAACGCAATGAACTAGAAAGACTGATACACGGTGGTTTTGTCCTAAGGAGTTGTACACTCTATATGCATGCACCTATCCAGCATATAAAATATACAAATATATGTTGACACAACCCCTAGTCTAGACAAGGAGCAACGATTAGCAAGAGACACACAGCTCAGGGTGGCACAGTTGAAAGGAGCTACAAAGCTAGCTAGACATGAGAATGGCGAGAGGTTTTAGCTAGGGAGAAAAGTGAGGAGAGTAGAGTTGGAATAGAAAAGAGAAAACCTTTCTCTTCTAGTCCAACTCTCTTTTCTCTTGTAACCTTTCTCCCTAGCTAAAACCTCTCGACATTCCTAATGCCTAGTTACATAGTTAGCTCCTTATAACATGGTTTCAGAATAGGAAGATCCTGCTGTGCCTTGTCATCACACTTCCGCAACGTACTCGTTCCCTTCCTGTCACATTCGCGTCGTCGTCGCGACCTCGCAGCACTACCGCGGCGGCCTCGTCGAGCAACTGTGGTGGCCTCGCTGCGCTGCTGCGGTGACGTCGTCGCACTGCCGCGGCGACCTCGTCGATTTCGCGCCGACGTAACGGCTATATAGTGCTGCCATGACGCCGGCATGGTGATGTGATCATATCGTGCAGCGGTATCGGCATCACGCCGTGGCGATGTTGTCATGCTGCCGTGGCGACTTCGCCGTGCCTCCGTGCCGCCGTGTCGCCGTGCCACTGGGTCGCAGTGCCGCCTTGTCGTCGTGCTTGCCGTGGCGGCTTCGCCGCGCCAACGCACGGACGGCTGCGGCTAGCGCCCTGTCTTAGGTGCCGGCCATGACGCACACGCGCCAGCCAGTGCGCCAGCCACGCGTGTCTCGTACTAGTCGCTGCCCCTTATCTAGCCTAGGGGGTGTGTCAACATATACGGTGACGGAATTAATTGGGTTTGAAAAGTCACACAAGTCTAAAGGTTGTGTATTTTAAGCATGTTTAGTGTAGATTCAGTACCAAGTACCCATTGTATAATGTGACTAAGGAATGAATCATCCTTATGCTGTATGGTATTGTATGTTTTATCGAACTGCTTATACCGAGTCCACCACTTTGCTAGCAACACTCGATGTAGACAATTAGCTCCCGATTTGAGTCTAGAACTATTTTCTCTCGGCATTTCGCGATCTCGCAAACCTATCCGCCTAGTCTTTATCGACGACATAGCGTGAACCCCGCCAGGCTCCTAGCAACGATGCGGCCACTTTCTTTGCGCCAGAAAGATAGGATCGCAACCCTGTTTCGACACGGTCATAGTTTTCGTCAGATCGCTAGAATGCTAGGGAAAGGGAAGAGCACTGTTCAGAAATACGCTCAAGAGGCCTCTCAGCGCACCAGCAGCTTAGCGGTTAGGCCGACAGTCCCGAGGTCTGGCCGACCGCGCCTGCTCTCAGTACGTGATAGGCGCATCCTCGTTCGCGCTGTGACTTCTGGCGAGGTGAAGACTAGTGTAGAAGCCGCTAAGCTACTAGAAACAGACCATGGCATTAAGATCTGCCACAGAGCAGTCCGCAACGCCCTCAAACTGTCCGGCCTAGTTGCCGTCCAACAACCGAAGAAGCCTCGTCTCTCCGCGCGTAACATCCGAGCCAGACTAGATTTTGCCAAGGCCCACCTTGACTGGACCTTGGACGACTGGAAACGGGTGGTCTGGTCTGATGAGACCAAGATCAACCGTTTCTGTAGTGACGGCCGGACATATGCATGGATTTGCGACGGGGCGGCTCTTCAAGGGCATCACATCAAGCAAACTGTTAAGCATGGGGGTGGGTCAGTCATAATATGGGGGTGTATGACGTACGATGGCCCTGGATACATGTGTAAAATCGATGGCCGTATGGACGGGCAACTGTATCGAAGCATCTTGCAGGATGAGCTTGCCCAAACCATTGAATTCTATGACCTTACCACCTCTGATGTCATTTTTCAGCATGACAATGACCCCAAGCACAAGTCCCGCCTTGTGCAGTAGTGGTTGTCAGAGCAAGAATATTCAGTCCTGCAGTGACCCTCTTCATCCCCTGATCTCAACCCCATCGAGCACTTGTGGGCCCATCTCAAACGCGAGCTGTCCAAGTATGAGCACCCCCCCTCAGGGATGCTTCTAGAGGGGATCCCTTGGGAGCGGATCCTAGAGACCTGGGAGGGGATAGATGCTGATGTGTGCAGGGGGCTCATTGATAGTATGCCTAGGAGGGTGAAGGCAGTGGTTAGGGCTAAGGGAAAATGGACGAGGTACTGATTTCTGGGTGTCTCTTGCATACTTAGAACATGACACAAACTGTCCGAGTGTACTTGTGTGTGTATGGATTTTGCCCAAGCACAGTATATTGAATTATAAGGGCTGGTTCCCATGAAACATTCATGTATAAACTTATGTCTAGCTTTGCCTTAGAACCTGGCATTTAATAAGCTGCATCTCTAAACTCTACACACGATTATTCGCCTAGAGAGGCTGAGATGTGGACAATTTCTTCCGTCACTGTAATTTGTAAATGTTATAGGCTAGCCAGGTGCATGCTCATATAGAGTACAACCCCATAGGTTATATTCCCTCGTACCACCTCATTCTAGTCACTTGTTCTATGCTAAGAGTCAACTACATGTTGAATGGTTCCTTCCGATACGTCTTACTGTCAACATATATTTGTATACGTTATAGGCTAGATAGGTGCACGCTTACAGAGAGTACAGCTCCTTAGGACAAAACCACCCTGTATCACCCTTTCTAATTCATTCCGTTATTGTAAGATGGTATCACGTTAGATTAGGCCCCCCTC
Organism: Closterium sp. NIES-67; assembly: GCA_027943415.1. NCBI lineage: Eukaryota > Viridiplantae > Streptophyta > Zygnematophyceae > Desmidiales > Closteriaceae > Closterium > Closterium sp. NIES-67. Next base: position 94,794 of record BQMB01002392.1, read on the forward strand.
CCCGCTTACGCTTCCACCCATAGCCCTAGCTCTAGCCCTAGCCCATGTCCTAGCCACGTCCTAGTCGTGCCCTAGCTCTAGCCGCGTCCTAGCCGTGTCCGAGCCGCGTCCTAGCCGTGACCTAGCCCTAGCCGCACCCGCGCCCTAGCTCTGCCCGTGCCGGCCCGCTAGTTCGCGCCGGCCCTGCCATTTCGAGCCGGCCCCAGTTCGCGCTGGCCCCTGTTCCCGCCGTGCCGCCGTGGTGCCGTACCGCTGTGTCGTTGTGTCATAGTGCCACTGTGTTGCCATGTCATCGTGTCGCCGGGCTACCGTGCCGCTATCATTTGCGGTGGTTGTGGTGACGGCGGACGGTGTGCTCCGCCTGGACGCAGAGGGTCGGGCGATCGACTTTGAGGCGTGGCTCGTCAACCTCCGCCGTCAGCTTACAAGTCAGCGCCAGAATGGCTACTCCCTGTCCGTCCACGTCGACAGTAAGCTTCCCTGTCCCGCCGCGCCCCCTGTCCTCCCTGATGCTCCCACATTTGCTGAGCATGAGTCCTTTGCCACTGCTGAACTTGCCTGTGATGTCTAGGAGTTGTGCGATGCGGTAGAGCAGCTTGCTATAAGTTACGCCCTCCCCCTGTCTGAGCGTCCCCGCTATACTGCTGTAGCAAATGCAAAGAAATACTTAGATGCACTCATCACGCGTTATTCCACTCCCTCCTCCACCTCAGTCGACCATCTGATCCTCCCCATGTTTTTTTCCGGATCTTGCGTTCTTCCCAATTGTCGCTGACCTTGCCACTCACCTCCGCGAACTTCAGACTAGTTACCGCGCTACTAGTACTGAGGCCCAGCTCACAGCATTCCCTCCTCCCCTCTGCGCTACCCGTTACCCCATTGCCACACGCCTTCCTGACCACCTTGCCACTGCCTACAACCACTTCCTTAGTTAGCACCCAGGTGACCTCACGCTTCCTGCCTTTGTCACCGCCCTGTCCGCGATAGAGACCCGTCAGCCCACTATCACTCAGTCTAGCGGTACTGCAGTGGTCCCTATCTTCCAGGGCTGTGCTCCCCCCAAGTGCACTTACTTTGACGTCTCTGCCGCTGTTGCTAAGGCGGCCCCTGCTGCTGAGACCGCTGCGGCGGCCTCGGCGCAGGCTCATCAGGGTAGGGGACGTGGCTGCGGGAGGGGTGGTGGGGGTGGCGGAGGTGGCGGAGGTGGCGGCGATGGTGGAGGGGACACTGGTGCAGACGAGGGGACCACGGCTGATGCCCTGGTGCAGCAGCAGTAGCAGCCGCAGCAACAGCAGCAGCCCCAGCAGCAGCAGCAGCAACAACAGTCGCAAATGCAGCAGCAGCAGCCATGGGGACCCTCGCCGCCGTGGTGGCCCGCCGGCGCTGGTGGTGGTGGTCGTGGTGGTAGGCTGTGCAATTCGGTGTCGGGTGTGTGGTCACCTGCCAGTACCAGCTTCACTACAGCCCCCGTCGCAGCGCCGTTTGCGACCATTCTGGTCACATCGCTGCCCACCGCTACTACCGCCGGGACGGCCTCTTCCGTCTCCGCTTCGGCACCGCGTCGGACCCCCCCGACTGGTACAGCTTTGTGTGTCGCCGTGTGCTTATCTTTGAGCTGTATATGGATCAGTCTAGTTCTGCTAATGACTCTAGTGTAATTGGACCCTATAACCCTATGTTGCTCCGTTCTCATGTGTCTCGTGCTCCCGTTCTACCGTCGCCTCCTCCGTCGTCGCTTGTTGTCTCCCCTCCTCCTCTCTTTGACCTCCTCCGTGCCGGAATTCCACTTGTCCCGCGCGTTCTCGCTTCTCTTGTTACCGACTTGTCCATTGCTATCTCTAGTCTTGATGCTCTTGTCGCCAGTGTCACTGAATTTGCCACTACCCGCTGCCTTGACTACGCCACCGCTCTGGTTTTTGACCCTCCCCGTCCTCCGTCTATCGGGGGTGCACCTGCCCTTGGAATTGATGTTCTTGAGGACGGGCAGTACGAGCTCGCTTTCCTGTCCGAGGCTGCTCCCCATCTCTGCTCTATACTGCTAGTCCCTGAGGGTGGCCTAGACGCCTTCGAAATCCCGACCCCTCGCACCTACGCTGAGGCAACCTCGGGACCCTGAGCCTCTCAGTGGATAGCGGCCATAGACACGGAGATGGCATCTTGAAGATCCACCGGCACCTACGCCGACGCAGTTCCCCCACCTGGGGTGAACGTAGTCGATGGCCGGTGGATCTTCAAGGTGAACCGCCCTTCTTGAGAGCCGCCGGTGTTCAAGGCGCGCTACGTTGCTAGAGGCTTTAGTTAGTGCGGGGGTGTTGACCACACATCGGGCGCTGCTACACATAGCAGCATAGCGTAACTACAATATGCACTCTCTCGAATTCTCCACATTGTTTCTCCAGGGCTATTTGCACGTGCAAGTTTACGTACACCATCCCCTCGGCTTCACCGGCACGTTCACCCCTGGTACAGAGTGGCTCCTCCAATGCCCGGTTCACGGTCTGCGACAGGCGCTCCATGAGTGGCATGACACATGGCGTGCTATGTTAGATGACCTGCAGTTCTTTCCGTCGTCTGCAAACCCCTCGCTCTTCGTTCGTTCTTGCCAGAACTTGTTTTACATGTGAGAAGCTACAAGAACTAGACCAAGCTGTAAACAGTGCGGCTGATAATCTGTAGGCTTCGTAAACAGTGCAAGCGCATTCGCAAAGATATCAGCTGTGCTGGCACCTGAGGCCAAGTGAACTATGCAAGCCTGGCGGCACGGCTGTAGCTCGCGCAGGAGGAAGTACCGCAGCTAGATGTGCTTCGCTCTGCCCTCCAGTCTAGGCTCGTGACACAGAAGGATCATGGCCCATTTGTGAGCGTACAGGACCGGGGAAGAGCTAGGCCGCTCACCTAAGTCTGTGAGCAAGAAAGTCAACCAGCGGAGCTCCTGTGCCGCCATGGAACCAATGTAGATCTCAGCCTCACAGCTAGACTGGGCAAAAAATGACGAGCGGGTGGACCTTCGCGAGATGGCGCCTGCACCAAGGCTAAAGCAGCAGCACTTGGAAGACCTGAGCGTCTCATCGTCGTCTGCCCGCGAAGCGTCGGTGTGCCCTATAAGGACAACTGGCCTGCGCCCTCCTAGCAGTCGTCCCATGCCCAGCCCGATGTACTTGCTAGATAACGCAAAACCCTCTTAGCGGCTGACTAGTGCTGTGGTCAGTGTCTGACTGTGGCCAGAAGGCGAGCCAACATGCTGAGAGGGTATGCAAGATCTGGACGACGACAAGTCATCAAGTACATGAGGCAACCCACCAGCTCTGCATAAGGACCACTAGGCTCTACAAATTCCTCAGAGACTGGAGCCGAGATGTGGGCTGTGCGGAGGAGAACTGAATACCGAACCTCTGAAGGACATGGCCTACCACATGTGATTGTGTGAGAGTGATGGTGCGCGCCGCTATCCCTGGAGATCTGCAGGCCAAGGAAGCGGTGCAGCTCTCCTTAGTCAGTTCAGGTGTGTCTCCTCAGCAGCTCAGCCTTCACGGAGGCCAGTGCGTCTCTGTCTACAATAGCTAAGATAAGGCCGTCTACGTAGACTAGGATGTAGAACGGGGTCTAGCCAGTACGAACGAAGAGCGAGGGGTCAGCAGAGGACGGGAAGAACTGCAGGTCAGCTAACGTAGCACGAACCATATCGTGCCACCCATGGGGCGTTTGTCATAGGCCGTAAACAAGGCACCGGAGGAGCCACTGGGTTCCCAGGGCGAAGTTGCCGGTAAAGCCAAGCGGGCGACGCAGGTAGACCTGCTCCTGCAGACTGCCCTGGTGAAACATTGTGGAGAAGTCGAGAGAGTGCAACTCATACTCATGCGACGTGTAGCAGCGCCCGAAGAGTAGTCATATTCGGGGTTGGGCCAAAGGTCAGGAAGAAGTCCACACCCTCGCGCTGACTAAAGCCTCGAGCCACGTAGCGCACTTTGAACACAAGCAGCTCTCCAGGAGGGTGCTTCACCTTGAAGAGCCTCCGGCCATTAACTACATTCACCCCAGGTGGGGAAACTGCGTTGATGTAGGTGCCGGTGGATCTCCAAGATGCGTCCACGGCAGCTATCCACTGGGAGGCCCAGGGTCCCAAGATCGCCTCAGTGTAGGTGCGAGGGGTCGGGATGACGAAGGCGTCTAGGTCCCCCTCAACTAGCAGCATGGAGCAAAGATGAGGCACGGCCTCGGACAGGAAAGCAAGCTCGTAGTGCCGGTCCTCCAGGACGTCACTGCCAAGGGCAGGAGCACCCACAACGGACGGAGGATAGACAAGGTCAGCGACCAGAGCGGTAGCGTAGTTAAGGCGGCGGGTAGAGGCGAAGTCAGTGACGGTAGCGACAAGCTCGTCAAGACTCGAGACAGGAATAGATGGGCCGGTAACGAGGGAGGCAAGGACCTGAGGAAAAAGGGGAATAGCAGCACAAAGGTGGTCACACGAAGGAGGCGGAGGGACAACAAGCGACGACGGAGGAGGTGAGGGGAGGAAGGGAGTACGAGATGCGTGGGAACGAATCAACAATGGATAAGAGCAATGGACAGGAGCGACAGGACGAGCACGAGAGGGACGGCGAGACCAGAAGTGGGATGGAGACATGGGGTCAGGAGACACAGGAGGAGAACGAGGGGGGAAACTAGACGGAAACGAGTCCGGCGGAGGAAAGACAGGGCCGTAGACAGGCAGGGGAGGCGACGGCGGGGGAGGCGCAGGCGGGTGGCCAGGGGAGGGAAGGTTGAGGAGGAGAAGGGCGGAAAGCGGCGGCAACTGCTGCTACGGCTACTGCTCCTTGTCGACACCAGAACCTCCAGCTAAACCACGGCCACCTCTGGGACACGCCACACAAACACCCCTATAGTGAGAACCCTCTCCAACACCGGTGCCACCCCTAGGACCGCTGGGATGAGCCACGACAGTAACCCTAGGACTAGCACCCCCAGAACCAGCACCCCTAGAACTAGAACCCTCTCCATCACCGGTGTCACCCTCGGGACCGCAGGGACAAGCCGCAACAGGAACCCTAGGACTAGCACCCTCCTCAACACCCGCACCCCCACAGTCTGCGGACGGCTGCTGCAGCAGCCGCTGCAGTGGCGGCTGTTGCTGTGGTTGCGATGACGACGGCGGCTGCTGCTGAGGCGACGACGACGACGGTTGCTGCGATAGCAAAGAAGAAGACACCGGGGTGGAAAAAGGCGGCGAGAACTATGCCGCGGGACCACCAGAGTCAACTGACTCCTCAACCAGGACAATCGACAAGAGGGGAGTGACGTGAGACACACCATATGGAGCAGGGCGGGGTGGGAAAGGAGAAGGGGCTACCGAGGTAGTGGGAACCAGAAACAGGGGCGGGGAAATCAGGAGACCTCGGTGGGGAAAGCAGTAATAGAAGGAGACAAACTCGTCGAAAGTGACGTCACACGAGTGAAGGAGGCGGTGAGACGACGGGTGGTGAAAGTGTTAGCCAGACGCGTCGAGGGGGAAACTATGGAAGACACAGGGGACAGTGCGGGTAGTGAGCTTGTCTGTGCCAGAGGCACGAACGTGAGTAAGACAGTACCAGATGCGAAACACGAACACGTCACCAGGTAACCCGGTCCAGAGAAGGGTCGGCGAAACCTGCGGCCACTGAGAGTGCGGCCACTGGTTAAGCTGGTGAGCGGCGTAGCGAATATCGAACAGCCACAGAAAATGGGGTGCACCGGCATGGATCATGGAGGAATGAGCCACCTCCATGACCAAGCAAATGTGTTCGGCAGGGTGTATGACTGGGTGATGCCCTCTACACGACAGAAGTGACCAAGTTGCCTGAGGCAAACTCGCCGCCACGGTCGAAGTGGAGACACCGTACGGGGAGGCCGCGGTGGACATGCACAGCTACGACCCACGGGATGAGAACGTCAGGCAAGTCAGCCTTACGCTCCAAGGGAAACACCATGGTGTAGAACGTGTAGTCGTCGACAAGCACTAGAAATTAGCGCTCTCGACGCGGCCCAGGGACGGGGGCTGGGCACCAAACGTCCAGGTGCAGGGTCTGGAGTGGCGCGGTGGCAGGGCGAAGCATGGAGGAGTGAGGAGCACGGTGCAGTCGGCCCTCGACACAGGGCGTGCACAGCGGTGCAGGCGAGGGAGGAAGGGCAGGGAGCGACGAAGGGAGACCGAGGACTAGGCCATGGTGGGACATGTGACGCAGATGCGGGAGTGCAGGGTGACCTAGGCGGTGGTGCCACAAAAGCGATGGGTGAGTAAGCAACCGACACGAGCAAGCTGTAGCAACCTGGGTCAACGTAGGCACCTGGGTGGAAGCCCTCACCGAGGGGGACACAGTGTCAAGCGTAAACAAGCCAGCCACAGGGTCCCGGGGGAACGTGGTAAGAGGGGCAGTAGTGGCCGCCTCGGTACAGACTGCGTACCGCTCGTGTTCGGGGAACGCAGTGGTGACACCGAGTTCCTGAAGACAACCGACACCAACTAGGTTCCGAGAGAACGAGGAGATGCACAGACCTATAAGAGAGCCCGAGGGGACCGCCGGACAGGGAAGGGTGGTGGAGCTATGGACAATTATCGGACCAGAGGAGGGGTCAGCAAGCGCGGCAGCGGCAGGGGCGGCAAGCGGCGTGAGCACAGTGTGGTCACGAAAGAAGGAGGCAAACGCTCCAGAGTTGAGCGAGAACGAGAGCGAAGTAGTAGCGCCAGCTGGTGGAGGGGCTAGCTTGGAGCCTAGGCTAAACAAGGCAGGGGTTCCTACGTCTGACGCAACAGGGGAACCTAGACTACACTAAGGGGGCACACCTAAACTAGGCAACATAGGGAAATAAGATATGGTACCACGGCCACCACCACCCTGACAAGAGGTGGCCCCACTGCTGCTGCGACTCCTACTGCTACAGCTGGTGCTGTTGCTACTGCTGCGGCTGCTCCGGGGCACTAGGCCCAGTCCGCTCGTTGGAACCACCGTCCCCGCCCCCACCTCCACCACCCCCACCACCCTTCCCTCCGCCAGGCCCCCCCTTGGGGCAATGGCGCCTACCCTGACGCGGCTGCGTGGTCTCAGCAGCAAGGGCTCTCTCAGCAACAGCAACAAAGACGTCAGAGTAAGTGCACTAGGAGGGAGCACAACCCTGAAAGATAGGGACCGCCGCAGAACCGCTAGACTGAGCGATAGTGCGCTGGCGGGTCTCTATCTCGGACAGGGCGGTGACAAAGGCGGTAAGGGTGAGGTCACCTGAGTGCTAACTAAGGAAGTCGTCGTGGGCAATGGCTAGGCGGTCGGGGAGGCATGGTAATGAGGTAAAGTGTAGCGCAAAGCGGCGACGAGAAGGCAGAGCTGGGTCTCAGTGCTAGCGGCATGATAGCTAGCTTCAAGTGCGCGGAGGTGAGTGGCTAGGTGAGCGAAAGTGGAAGGCCGCAAGATCAGGGAACAGCATGGGAAGGATGGCGGATATGGAGTAGCGCGCAACTACGGCCTCTAAGGATTTCTTGGCATTTGCTTCAGCGGTAATATGCTGACGCTTAGACAAGGGGAGGGCGTGACTAATGGCAAGCTGCGCTACGGCGTCGCGCAACTCCCAGACAGTACGAGCAAGAGCAGCAGCGGAAAATGCCTCACGCTCAGCAGTGGTGGGGGCATCAGGGAGGGCAGCAGGCATGGGGGGGCGGGGAAGCAAGCAATCGACATGAACAGCCAGGGAGTAACCGTCATGGCACTGATTTGTCAGGTGACGGCGAAGGTCAACAAGCCACGCATCGAAGTCGATCGCCCGCCCTTCCGCGTCTTGGCGGAGCACAGCGTCCGCCATCATACGCCCTCAGCTACACGGTGGCACGGCGGCACGGCGGTACGACGGCCCGGCTACACGGCGGCACATCTGCACGGCGACACGGCTACACAGTGGCATGGCGGCACGGCGATACGGCACCACGGCGGCACGACGACACAGCGGCAGGGCTACACGGCTACACGGCAGCACGGCGGCACGTCGACACGGCTACACGGCGGCTCGGCGGCACGGTGGCACGGCGACACGGCGGCACGGCGGCACAGCGGCACGGCACCACGGCGGCACGGCACCACGGTGGCACGGCACCACGGTGGCACGGCGACACAGCGGCACGGCGGCACGCCGGCACGGCATGACGGCGGCACGGCGACACGATGGCACGTCGGCAAGGCGACATGGCACCACGGCAGCACGGCGACACAGCGGCACAGCGGCACAGTGGCACAGCGACCCAGTGACATGGCGGAACGGGGGCCGGAGCGGTAGGAGCGGCGAGCGAGCGGAGGCCGACGAGCTAGGGCCTACGAGCGAGAGTCGGCGAGGTGGGGCTGGAGAGCTAGGGCTAGCGTGGCGCACGGGGCGAGCGGGGCGCGAACGGGGCCAGCGGGGCATACGGGGCCAGCGGGGCGCACAGGGCTATCGGGGCGCGAACGGTGCCAGCGGGGCATACGGGGCCAGAGGGGCGCAGGGGTCTAGCGAGGCTCGATGGGGCCAGCGGGGCACGAACGGGGCCAGTGGGGCGCACGAGGCTAGCGGGGCTCGATGGGGCCAGCGGGGCGCGAACGGGACCAGCGGGGCCTACGAGGTCAGCGGGGTTCGACGGGGCCAGCGGGACACGAACGGGGCCAGCAGGGCGCACGGGGCTAGCGGGGCGCGAACAGGGCCAGCAGGGCATACGGGGCCAGAGGGGTGCAGGGGGCTAGCGAGGCTCGACGGGGCCAGCGGGGCGCGAACGGGGCCAGCGGGGCGCACGAGGCTAGCGGGGCGTACGAGGTCAGCGGGTCTCGACGGGGCCAGCGGGGCGCGAACGGGGCCAGCGGGGCGCGAACGGGACAAGCGGGGCGTATGAGTTCAGCGGGTCTCGACGGGGCCAGCGGGGCGAGAACGGGACTAGCGGGACGTACGGGGCGCACGGGGCTAGCGGGGCTCGTTGGTTCTAGCGGGGCGCAAACGGGGCCAGCGGGGTTAACGGGGCTAGCGGGGCGCTAAGGGGCCAGCGGGGTGCAAAGGGGCCAGCGGGGCTCTAAAGGGCCAGCGGGGCTCTAAGGGGCCAGCGGGACTCTAAGGGGCCAGTGGGGCTTTAGGGGCCAGCATGGCTCTAAGGAGCTAGCGGAGCGCTAAGGGGCCAGCGGGGCGCTAGGGTCTAGGGCGGATGCGTGTGGGCGGACCTAACCTAATCTGATACCGTAATCCCCCGTATATAACACCCGCCGAAATAGTCACTCCATGGGTGGTTCATACGGGGGGAAGCTTATGATACGTGTCAACAAATATAATTGTCTATGCTAGGTACAGTATATTTGTTATAGCCTTAGTTAGGTCAGTTCTTAGAGGGTACATTCCCACCTTTGTAACCCTCAGCCTTCCTCCCTTAGTCGCTTTTCTCTCGACATTCTAACATGGCATCTAGAGCTAGGTCTCGCCCTTTACTCACGCTTTCGCCCTAACATACCCTAGCCTAGCGCGCCTCGCCCCTAGTTGCGCGCCTTGTAAATCGTCCCCTCCCCGCCCTCCTGTGCTCGTCGCGTAGCTCGCGTCGGCTAGCGCCAGCAGCCGCCAACTAGTGCTGACCAGCACTAGCCGCCGCTAGCCCGCACCACATTGGCGCCTTCGTTAGTCGCCGATCCCCCCCCTCCCCCTCTCGATCGTAGCTTGTCCCTGACGCCAGCACCAGCCAGCCCGCCAGCTCGCCAGTGCCAGCTCACCTGCGTTAGCCAGCGCCAGCTCGCCAGCAATAGCTCGCTAGCCCCTGCCAGCAATTTGCCGCCAGCGCCAGCTAGCCAGCCCCCAGCTCGTGCTAGCTAGCTCGTGCCAGCTAGCTGCTAGCTGCCAGCGCCAGCACGCCAGCGCCAGCTTGCCAGCGCCAGCAAGCATTCACAAGCACGCCAGCGCCAGCTAGCCAGCGCCAGCTTGCCAGCGCCAGCACGCCAGCGCCAGCTAGCCAGCGCCAGCTTGCCAGCTGCTAGCCGCCAGCTCCAGTTCGCCAGATGTTAGCCGCCAGCGCCAGCTCGCAAGCTGCTAGCCGCCAGCGCCAACTCGCCAACTGTTAGCCGCCAGCGCCAGCTCGCCAGCTCCTAGCCGCCAGCTGCTAGCCGCCAGCGCCAGCTCGCCAGCTACTAGCCGCCAGCTCGCCAGCTGCTAGCCGCCAGTGCCAACTCGCCAGCTGCTAGCCGCCAGCTGCTAGCCGCCAGCTTGCCAACTTCTAGCCGCTAGCGCCAGCTCGCCAGCTGCTAGCCACCAGCGCCAGCTCTTTAGTGCCCGCCCACCGCTTACCCGCACTAGTCAGTAGCGCCAACTGACGCCACTGCCTCAACCACTACTGCACCGTGCTCTGCCGCTTGCTCTGCCGCCACGCCACTGTTGCAGCTGCTGTTGCCACTGCCGCTACAGCCGCTTTAGCTGTCGCTGCTACCACTGCCACAGCTGCCACTACCGCTGCCGCCACTTCCCTTGCAGCCGCCGCTGCAGCCACTGCCCTTGCACCTGCTACTGCCGCTGCTGCCCTTGCAGCTACCACGCTGCCCCCCCTGCAGCTGCCGCTGCCGCTGCAGCCCACACTGCCACTGCAGCCGCTGCTGCCACCACTGCCGCGGCTCGCCCGTACCCACGTAGCCACCTCCGTTAGCCAGCTCACTGCTGGCCTGCTGCCATCCTCACCTCGCTGCTAGCTAGCCGCCCTCGCTGCCACCGGCTCCTGTAGCCGCCCTCGTAGCCACCCCAGCAAGTTCCTGCTTCTGCCGCCACTGTCTTCCCGGTTGCAGCTGCCAGCATGGCGTCGCCCGATGTCTTCGTTCTGCGACTGGATGGAGAGGGGCGGGCAGTCGGTTTCGCCGCCTGGTAGGAGGCATTTCTCCTTCAGCTCACGAGTCAGCGCGTCGATGACGAGTCTTTGGACGCCCACGTCTCTGGTAAGCTCCCCACTATCCCTCGTCCGGGCGCTCCTGCTCATGACGCGACGTCTGAGCAGCAGGCTGTGCACGATGCTGCTCGTACTGCCTACTCTATCTGGGTGTCTCGCGACGCCACTACTCGAGTCGCCATCCTCAGGTGCCTGCCGGTTGCCGAGCACTCCCACTTGGTGGGTGTTGCATCAGCCCGCGCCCTCTGGCTGACTATCCTAGCTAGGTACTCCACCCTGTCGTCTGCCACTCTTGGTCGCCTCCTCCTCCCTTTCTTCCACCCTGATCTGACATCGTTCACCACTGTAGCAGACTTAGTCGAGCACCTACGTTCTCTCGAGGCTCGCTGGCGTGCGGCCTGTACTAAGGCCCAGCTAGCGCTCGACCCGCCAACCCTCTTCGCCACTGTCTACTTCCTTGTCACCCGCCTCCCTTAACGCCTAGCCCCTGCCCATGGCGTGCTCCTTGCTCGTCACCCCTCTGAGCTCACCATTGACCTCTTCTCCACCTGCCTGACTGAGATAGAGGACCGCCTCCGCGCTATTGCCAGTTCCACTGGTGCGCCGGCAGTCCCTATTTTTCAGGGCAGTGCTCCCTCCCCCGTGACAGTCCCTGCCTCTGCCTCTGTAGTTGAGACAGCAGCGGCTACCTCTGCCCCCGGTCGCTCATCTGGCGGCAAGGGCAACGGCAAAGAGGGCAAGGGTCGTGGAGGGTCGGCAGCAGCGGGTGGAGGGGGTGAGGGTGCGGACGGAGAGGGTGGTCAGTCGGAGTCGGGGACTGCACAGCAGCAGCAGCTGTAGCAGTCTTGGAGGCCGGCAGGCCCTGGGGGTGGTAGTCGTGGTGGAGGCTATGGGGATTGGGGCCCAGGGCTGTCGGTGCCCTGGGGGTCGTGTGGCTCTTCTGTGAGTCCGGGTGCTGGTAGTTATGGTAGCACGGTAACCTGCACGTACCAACTGCTGACTGGCCCACAGGCGGGCCAGGTGTGCGTGCGCGTGGGGCACACCGTCGCTCGCTGCTTCCACCGCTTGGACGACCTCTACCGTCATCACTTCGGTCCGCAGGTACAGGTTCCCCCCTAGCCGATCTTGCTTCGTCGTGAAGCTCCTATATTTGATATGGATATGATTCACATTGACAATGCCTTATATTCTCTGTATTCTGATGCTTCTAGTGTTGCTATTTTTTATTATCCTACTATTTGTAGCCTTGGAGCTACTGCTGTGTGTAGTCTAGGATTCCCTGCTGCGTCACGCGTAGGACCTGTTAGAGACTCTTCACCGAGCCCCGCCTCGTCGGCCCTCTCCTTTGTCTAAGACTGTGGAGCGTCTCGGTGCTTCTTTCAAGAGAGTACTGCTCTCACCCCGCTTCCTACGCCTGTCCGTGTCGAACTAGCAGACTCCTCCGCCACAGCAGTCGCCCGTAGCACCATCACTCTCCCCTGTCCGGCTGTCCCTTCCGGCTCCCTCACAGGTCTGCACATCCCCTCGTTTGCTAGGAACTTAGTGGGTGTCGGTCACCTCCAAGACCGAGGTGTCACCACTACGTTCCCTGGCCGCGAGAGACACGCTGCTTGCACAGATACAGTCACTGGTCGACACTTAGCTACCTTTCAGCGTGACCCTGGATCTGGTCTCTTTACCCTGCACACTGAGTCCCCGCTCACTACTGCGTCTGTCAATGTTGCCACGTCCTGTTCCTGTCGCTCCCTTGCTCACCTGACCCTTCTGTGGCACCACCGCTTAGGTCACAATACCCTCCCGCGTCTTAGGCACATGTCCCAGTACAGTCTAGTCACTGGTCTCCCTCCGTCGCTCCCCGCCTTGCCTCCGTCGGTAGCGCCACTGTGCACTTCCTGTGTCGAGGGCCGGCAGCGCGCCGCCCCTCACTCCTCCTCGCTTCCTCCTACCACAGCATCGTTATAGACACTGCACATGGATGTCTGGGGCCCTGCCCCGCTCCATGGTCTCAGTCGAGAGCGCTACTTCCTAGTCGTCGTTGACAACTTCTCGCGGTTCACCACAGTTTTCCCGTTGGAGCGGAAGGCCGACGTGCCGACCGTTCTCCTCCCGTGGCTTCTTACTGTTCGCACCGCCCACCGACTGTCTAACGGACGCTTACACTCTGACCGCGGTGGCGAGTTTGCCTCTGGCTCTCTAGGACGGTTCTCTTGTGCGGAGGGCATCTGCCAGACGTACACACTGTCGGACTCCCCATAGCAGAATGGGGTCACTGAGCGATGCATCGGCCTGATCATGGAGGTGACTCGCACCTATATGGTCCACGCCGGTGCACCCCATTTTCTGTGGCTGTTTGCCGTGTGCTACGCTACTCACCAGCTTAACCTGTGGCCGCGCTCCCAGCGACCACAGGTTTCGCCGACCCTCCTCTGGACCGGGTCTCCTGGTGACGCGTCTGCGTTCCACGTCTGGGGCAGCCTTTCTCACATCCGCGATACTGCCGCGGACAAGCTCTCAGCCCGCACTCTTCCTTGTGTCTTCTTGGGGTTCCGCTTGACGCCTCTGACTGACTGTTCTACCACCCCTCACACCACCGTTTTACCACTCTCGTGACGTCACCTTCAACAAGACGCTCCCCTACTACCGGCGCTTCCCGCACCGCAGCGCTCCTGTGCCTCCTCCTCCTCTCTTCCTTGTCCCTGCCCCCCCTGCCGCACCCCTCCCGCCCCGCCCGGCCCAGTCTGGTGTCTCCCACGCCACTCAGTTCCCCTCGGTTCCCCGTGTGGGGGAGTCGGCTGACTCTGGGGGCTCAGCTGCTGGGGGTGCGCCTGCTATCCTTGTGGCGCCTCCCCCAGCCTCGGTCCCCCAGGCCCCTCAGCCGCCTGCTCCCTTGCCTCAGCAGCAGCAGCCGTCGCCGCAGCAGACTCCACGGCCGCAGCAGCAGCAGCAGGGAGCAGTGGGCTCTGGGGGTGATGGTTCTGGGTGTGCGCGTTCTGGGGGTGCTGACTTCGGGGGTGCTGGTTCTGTAGGTGGTGAGACCGAGGGTGCTAGTCTTGGGGGTGCTGTTTTGTGGCATGTGGGTGGCAGCTGGGGTGCCACTGGCGGCCCTGGAGCGGGTAGGCAGCAGCAGCAGCAGCAGGTGCAGCCGCCACAGTAGGAGCCACCGCAGTCTGCCCTTCGTCTCCTTGGTCTTGCTCCAGGTTCCCCTGTCAGCCTGCCCGTTCCCCCTCCGGTGCGTGACCCTGTTTACGGCCCGTTGTTTCCTCCTCCGGACTCCTCTCCAGCTCGTTTCCCCCCTCACTCCCCTCCGTCCCCTGACCTGTCCCCCGTCCCCCCTCGTCCCCAGTCCCCAGTTCTTCCCCACTGGGTTCGTCGCCCCTCTGGTGCTCGTCCTATCTCTCCCCGTCCTAGTGTCCACCCTATGCTCCTTCGCTCGCGTGCTCCTCCCGTCACCGTCCTCCTGTTGCCTCCCTCGTCGTCGCTACCATCGTCCCCCCCTCCTCGCTCCGACGCTGTTCGCACTGCTCGTCCAGTCCTGTCGCGCCTGCTTGCGTCGCTTGTCACTGACCCTACTGCTCCTCCTGAGTCTGTCTCTGCGCTTGTCGCTGCTGTCACTGACTTTGTTGCTAGCCACCACCTTGACTACGCTGCCGCTCTGGTCTCTGGTACTGTCCGTCCTCCGTCCATCGGGGGTGCACCTGCCCTTGGCAATGACGTGCTAGAGGACACGCAGTACGAGTTGGCCTACCTTGCTGCCGCTGTTCCCCAACTCTACTCCATGCTTGTATCCCCAGAGGGCGACCCAGACGCTCTCGACATCCCTGTTCCGCGCTCTTACGCTGAGGCGGTGTCGGGCCATGGGCAGCACAGTGGATACAGGCCATGGAGACTGAGATGGCATCCTACAGATCCACTGGCACCTACGTCGACGCAGTTCCCCCGCCTGGGGCGAACGTAGTCGATGGCATGTGGATCTACAGGGTGAAGCGCGCACCTGAAGAGCCGCCGAATTTCAAGGCACGTTACGTGGCTAGAGGCTTCAGTCAGCGTGAGGGAGTGGACTTCTTCCACACCTTCTCCCCGACCCCGAAGATGACTACTCTTCGGGTCCTTCTTTACATAGCCGCACAGCGTGACTACGAGCTTCACTCACTCGACTTCTCCACAGCGTTCGTGCAGGGTAGTTTGCACGAGCAGATCTACCTCCAGCACCCTCTAGGCTTCTCTGGGTCCTTCCCACCTAGGACCCAATGGAGCCTGCGCCGTCCTGTCTACGGCCTTCGTCAAGCACCCCGTCAGTGGCACGACACGCTTCGCACCACTCTTGCTGAGCTGCTGTTCTTTCCGTCCTCTGCTGACCCCTCTCTCTTTGTTCGCACGGGTCAGGCACCGTTCTACATTCTAGTGTACGTAGACGATCTTATCTTTGCTACTCCCGACAGAGTCGCACTGGCCTCAGTGAAGGCCGAGTTACTTAGGAGACACACCTGTACAGACTTGGGGGAGCTGAGGCGCTATCTGGGCTTGGAGATCTCTCATGACCGTGCCGCTCGCACGATCACACTCTCAAAGTCCCATATGGTGCAGCAGATCCTCCAGAGGTTTAGTCTCCAGTTCTCCTCAGCACAGCCCACCCCCCTGCCTGTGGATCACAAGCCCTCTGCTCCTATTCCGGCTGAGCAGGTCGAGGCTAGTGGTCCAAACGCAGAGCTTGTGGGGTGCCTCATGTACCTGATGACCTGCACTCTACCAGATCTAGCGTACCCTCTCAGTCTCCTGGCTCGCTTTGTCGCGACAGACAGGCAACGACCCATCCACTGGTCGGCTGCCAAGAGGGTACTGCGGTATCTGGCGAGCACATCAGGACTGGGGCTTGTGCTAGGAGGTCGGGAGCGAGTGGTGCTCACTGGACGCACTGACGCATCGTGGGCAGACGACTTGGTGACGCTCAGGTCGACTCAGGGCTACTGCTTGAGTCTTAGTGCTGGTGCAGTCTCGTGGAGGTCCACCAGGTCGTCGTCTGTAGCTCAGTCCAGCTGTGAGGCAGAGATCTACGCTGGGGCCATGGTTGCTCAGGAGCTCCGCTGGCTGACGTTCTTGCTCACTGACTTAGGTGAGCAGCCTAGGTTTGCCTCGGTCCTGTTTGCTGACAACAGGGCCATGATCCTCTTGTGTCAGGAGGCACGACTTGAGGGCAGAGTGAAGCACATCTAGCTGCGGTACTTCCTGCTGCGAGAGTTGCAGCAGCGCGTTCCTAGAGAATAGAAAATAGAGCAGTTTGTAGAATACAGTTGAAGAAACGGTTATCGAGTCGCACAGCGACTCGATAGTTGGTTCGGTTACCATCCTTGCAGTCGCAACGGTCGGTCGCAACCTCCGGTTGCAACCCTTCGAGTCCCTTTGTTCCTTCGTGTTCTTTCGTCCAACCTCCTTGTGTAACCTCCGTTGACTCGTGTACTCGATACGACATTTTGAGTGTATTGTTATACTTCAAAAACGCTTATCCAACACAAAAAAGCCTTTGAGGTATTTCCAATACTCCCCTTCGTTTCAGGAGTGCTGACGTGTCCAGATTCGGTGACGTTTATCTGCCCGGTCAGCAGTATGCAGTAATCGAATTTTGCCTTTGCCAGTTTCTTCGTCAGGTAATCTGCAGCCATTTCTATTGTGGGGCAGAAACTGAGTTGAAGTCTCCCCTTCGCGATCTCATCCTTGACGAAGAAATACCGTAGAGCGATGTGGTTGGTTCGATTGGCGAACCCGTTTTTGTTCGCGATTTTAATCGCGGATTGGTTGTCACAAAATAGCGAGAAGACGAGCATGGTCGCGATTTTCGCTTCCTCGAATAGCTCCCGTAAGTAAAGTCCTTTGGTTGCAGAGCAGAGAGCGATGTATCCCGCTTCAGCCGAGGATAGCGCGATTAGCTCCTGCTTGCTCGATTGCCAGGAGATAGTCCTGATAGGCTCTAGTCGGTAGATGTAGCCCGTTCTGGAGCGACGATTCTCCTTATCTCCCGCGTGGTCGGCGCCGACGTACCCGAGTTGCTGTACGGATGATGGCGTTATTTTTCTGTAGGTAAGTCCGGTCGTCGGCGTAGAGACGAAGTAGAGCAATGCCCGATTTAGCTCCTTGAGATCCTCTTGCTCCGGCTGCTTCAGGTGTGTCGCCAGTTAGCTCGCGCTGTAGGACAAATCCGGTCGGCAGGTTACTACTGCGAACAATAGACAGCCGAGCTTTTGTTGATATTCCTAAATTTGCTTCACGGGGAGCTTTGCGGAATTTTCGTTGTTGTTCCCGTAGCAATAGGGAGTCGCGACTGCGACTGGCGTGAGGCCGAATTTCTTCGCGACAATGCCTGCATATTTTCCGGCGTGTAGGTGGAGCGCCGAGTCGTCTTCGACAATGTTTAGACCTAGGTATTGGCTCACGATGTCCGACATCGTGAGTGTTCAGTCACTCCTCAGCTCCCCTTCGAACCAGGCGGCGACGTCGGTAGTGGAGCCGACGTAGAGTAGGTCATCGACGTAGACGATGAGAAGGACGAAGTCCCCCCCCCTTTTGTAGTCGGTACATGCCTTGATCGTGCGGCAGCTGTAGAAAACCGACCCTTACAAGGTGGCCGTGAAGGTGCTGCTGCCAGAGCCGTGGGGCTTGTATAATTCCATAGAGGGATTTTACCAGCTGGTGTTGGTGCAACACTATGGCTTGCACTCGGCATGTCGTCCTTGTTTGTGTGTGTGCATGCATGGCATGGAATAAATTGTGAGTCTATGTCATTGCTATCTAGTGCTTGTGTGTGTGTTTGAATGGTGTATCACAATGTGGTTTGTGTCGGTCAAGACATTAGCGAGTCTTTACAACGCGCATGTCAAGTCGTCGTTTGCGTGTCCCATGTATTTTTTCTATTTTGTCGAGTGTGAAGAGTCCATCGCGTCGCAGGTGTGTGCAGCAAGCCCCCATCAACTCAAGAAGAATTTATCTTGCAGAACCAAGACCAAGAGCTCAAGATTTCAAGCCCAAGGGACACGGATAAATATTAAATAGTGAAAATAGTAACGCTACTTCATGTAGTGTTACATTTCACTTGGTGTAGCCCCTTGGAGGGTTTGTTTCGAGACTCTTCATGGTTGGGGACTCTGTGGTGGTGTAGCACCAACCAGGATCTCGGCTCTTGGGGTATGTAGAGGCTGGGAACCATCTCCATCTCGAATTCTTCTTGCTAACTTTGTACTTCCAAGACTATAGTGGCTCCTATACCTCTTGCTAGTCAAACCGCCATAGCGTCGTCAAATCTTCATGGAATTTTATGATTAAACTTGCTGCTGATAGGCGACAGCAACGCGCTCGAGATCCAATTTACAAATCACCGTTTGAGGCACAGATAAGTTTGGCATCAGTATTTGAAGCTGTCTGACGGAATTCTGGCTGTGCACAATTTCTCTCATTTTAGGCACATCTCAGCCTATTGTGGTTATAACAGCTAGCACACTTTTGTGGGGTCATCGATGAATCCGTGGGGCTGCTCGATGAAGATTTCGGCGTCCACAGGTGCGTACAGGAAGGTGTTGGCAACATCGATCTGGCGCAGTGGTAGCTTTTTCGTGGCCGCGACAGCAAGCAGAATGCACAGAGAGGTATATCAGGAGACTGGGGCGAATGTCTCCGTATAGTCGGTTCGGTATCATTGATCGAATCCTCGTACGACCCAGCGAGCTTTGAAGCGGTCGATGGAGCCATCCGCATTAGTCTTGATGCGGTACACCCATTTCCCCGATTCTTCCCGTTGGTTTTTGTTGTAGGTATCAGCTTCCACGTATTCCGGTCTTGCAGGGCCTTCAGTTCTTTTTCCATTGCTTCCTTCCTTTTTGCCTTGTGTTCCCCTCCCAGAGCCTGCGACAGAGTCGTTGGCTCTTGTGGCGACGGCGGCGGCGGGCTTTGGACGGCGACCAAGAGTCCAAGTATCTGGAGGCTCGTGAGTGTGTATCGAGGGGAATTGGTATTCTCGGGATAAGCTGCTTCGTCACCATCTTCGGGGTCACGTAAGAAGTTAGGTCCAATGCGTTCAGAGATATTTGTGTCGACCGGTTGAGGTGTAGTGTAACCCTGGTCAGCAAAGTGATAATAGGTGTTGAGGTTGTTACTGTCGAGAGGATTGTCGTCATCGAGTGGAACGAGCACGGAGCAGTAAAGGAGTGGTCCGGCAGCTTCCGAGGCTTCAGGTACGTTTTCTTCTGCTGCGTCAGCTTCGGCAGCACGGTCGGCGAAGGACCGATGGCCCTCGAAGCCGTCAGTGGGGTCGTCTGTGTTGGCGATGTTGTCCAGGTAATGTTGCAGCGTCAGTCGCTCGTAGAAAAACGCATCACGTGAGGCCATAGTAGTTTTGTCCTGAATGTCGAGAAGTTTCCATGCGTGGAAATGTTTTGTGATGCCGAGGTGTAGTCCCCACCGTGCTCGTTGAGAGAATCGTCCTGCTTGGGCTGTGTGGGGTCTGTACTGTACCATACAGCCGAAGACTCGAAGTAATTTTGTGCTGCCCTGTTTTCCCGTCCACAGCAGGTGCGGTGATGCATTGTTGGGAAGTGACGTCAAGGACAGCAAATTGTGCAGGTGGACTGCATGCGTCATCGCGTCAGGCCAAAGCGTGTTGGGCAGTCTCATCCCCAGTAGCAGCTTCCGCATCGTCGTCTGTAAAGTCCGGTTCATTCTCTCTGCGACCCCCTGCTGCTGGTGAGCGTAGGGCAGAGACACCAGGCGTCTGATGCCTCCTTCTGCTAGATAGCTCCTGAACCTCTGTGACTGGTACTCCAGTGCTCCGTCGGACTGGAAGCTCTTGAGTTGGGAGCCCGATTCTCGTTCGGCGATGGGGAGTCATGTCGTGAAGGCTTCGAATGCTTGATCTCGTGTCTTGAGGTTATAGTGCCATACATATCGTGTTGCTACGTCGATGAACGTGATGACATAGTTGTACTCGGCTTCACTGTCGTCTCGAGGCATGTTTAAGATGTCGCTGTAGACTATTTCCATCGGTGCGTATGCAGGTGCGCTTGGATTGTGGTGCGACGTGAAAGGTTGGTGGGGAAGATCAGCTTCAGGATACATGAAGCATTGTGCATGGGGTCGTCGAAGCTCCTGGCCGCTCGTTGTGAGGAGAGCGTCCTTTTCTAATACTCCGGCTTGTATGGTTTGTAGTACTGTGCTGTTTGCAGGGTGTCCGAGGCGTTGATGCCAGATGTCGTCGGGAGCGCGATGGCCGGGTGAGCGCTGGTATACATCAGCGTTGGAGAAGGACGCGACGACCGTGGCGGGACTGCGGCAGACTCCTCGGGTGACGGGCGTGAATTGATCTCCTTCGGATGGCGGTCCTCGGATTGCTGGTGATGGCATACGGCTGGGTCCTGCTGCTACTACTACAGGTGATGTTGGAGGAGGGATGGTTGCCGGTACTTGTCGTTCTTGGTGGATGACTGCTAATGCCCGTGTTCGTTCTGCTGCAGGGATGGTGTTGGAGTGCCATAAGCCATCTGGGTTAAGGGCGGGGTCAAGATCCGGCGGGTGCGTCCAGGCGGCAAACGACACGATGCCATCGCTGTCGGCAGTACCGCGGTCGGGGACGAAATCCAGCACGAAGACGCCCGACTTCAGAAGAGCGCGACTGATGAAGAGACCGCCCTTTCCGTGGTAGAGACGAAACTCGTTGTCGTTCGAATCGCATTCCAGGTGAATACCCTTCGCCATTAACTGGCTAACGCTTAGTAGATTGTATCCCAAGTTGTCGACGATGAGTACTTTGTTGAGTTGTAGTATGACGTTTGTCTCCATTGACTGAAGCTGAACGACGCCTTGTCTGTTTGTTTTCAGGTTCTTGTTCTTGGCGACGGTGATGATGACATCGCGGTTGAGGCGTCGCTCTCGTTGCATGAAGCGCCCGGAAGAACACATATGTTGGCCGAAGCAGCTGTTCAAGAACCAGGTGTTTCGTCCGGTGGGTTCGGCGTTGGCGACTGCAGCGTATGTCGGGTTGACCTGGAGACCTTGTGAGCGTGGCGGCGGCAGCTCTTCTTCGTCTGGAGCGTAAGTGGGTGGTGATCCTGGTGTGCAGTTGTCGATGTGCACCATGTAGTTAATGATGTTCGGTGCGCTTTGTGCAGGTGTAGAGGAGCGACTCGGCGGATTCTCTTGAGTGGAGGCGACTTGCGGGTTTGCCGGACGATAAACTCGAGGGCGTGTGCAATCAAATTTGGAGTGCCCCGATGTCTGACAATTGTGGCAGAACGACGGCACGATGATGAGTCCTCTGGTGTCGTGTTGGGTGTGCTTATCACGTCGGTTGTAGTTGTTCTCGTTTCTTCAATGAGTATAGAAGACTAATGGTTGCTGCTTGTTCCTTGGTTGTCTTTCTTCAAACAGGTCCATCTCCTGTTGTTGGGCATGAAGCTCGTCGCAGAGATGCATCTCGGAAATTCGTCCGTGGGCACGAAGGAGCGAGAGGGTGGTTCTCCATTCTTGTCCGAGCCCGGCGAGAACAAGTGTCACGAAACTTTCCTCAGTGATTGTACCTCCGCACCGAAGCAGGCGGTCGCGGAGTGTCTGGCAGCGACTCATATACTGCATCGCCTTTTCCCCGGTCTTCATTTGTATTGTTGTCAACTGCTGCATGAGTCTGCTTTGTGCCACGCTGTCGTTTGCTTGATAAAGACACTTCAGATGATGCCAGGCGAGCTCCGTGGAGTTTCCGTAGCTCCGATACATTCTGATGCTCTGTTGTTCTTGTGGTGACAGATTGCGTAGGAGAACTGTGTACGCCAGCAGGGACAGATAAGTAAAGATCTCTTGCTCCTTTGCAGTGCCATTGCTTGGAAATGGCAGGGACCCGTTGAAGTATCCCAAGAGGTGCGCGGCCTCCATTAGCAGCTCGAACTCAAAACTCCAGGTAAAGAAGTCGTGTCCATTGAACGATGAGGATGTCTGCAGTTTGATCACATGTGAGAACTGCGCCTGGAGACTCAATATCTCGTTTGGTGTCTGCTGTGATGCAGCTGCGGTCGGTTGAGCACGGGGCGGCATGAACTCGAAGGTCCCTGGTGAAGAATAATAAGGCGCAAAGGTAGGCGCCTGATTGTGCCGCCCGAATGATGAGTTGTCGAGACTCATTGGTGCTAATCCCATATTTCCCCCGTTGCTCTGTGTTGAATGCACAGGTGTCCTTGACTGCTGCTGTTGGTCAAAGTGCGACATGAAGCTGAAGAACCTTTCCATAAGGTTTGGGTCCACGCCTGAAGAGGGTGAAGGGGTCACCATTTCTGGTACTCTTCTTGTTGTTTCTTGAGCAGCGCCGGTCTCAGTTTGTAGTCCTCAAGTGTGTAGTCCAGAGATGCCGGGTTGAGTATCTTGGCCGCTGGGTGAGCCCGTAGAAGACTTCTTGCCCTTGTTGTCCATGACTTGTAATCGATGAAGTTTTGATGTGCTAACTGTATATAGAATGTCGTTGATGAGAGTTTGGTCTCTGACCAGCTCTCATACCATGTTGGGCTGAGAAAAGCCCTAGGATCCTTTCAGAGACTAAGTCCCACTTGTATGAAATGCTTGAGTAGTGCAGCGGAAGAGTTAAGTAGATGAACCCTTGCACTAGTATGTGAGAGCAAGTGATTGATTAAAAAGGACAAGCATACAGGAATATTTAGAGAATAGGAAATAGAGCAGTTTGTAGAATACAGTTGAAGAAACGGTTATCGAGTCGCACAGCAACTCGATCGTTGGTTCGGTTACCATCCTTGCAGTCGCAACGGTCGGTCGCAACCTCCGGTTGCAACCCTTCAAGTCCCTTCGTTCGTGTTCTTTCGTCCAACCTCCTCGTGTAACCTACGTTGACTCGTGTACTCGATACGACATTTCGAGTGTAGTGTTATACTTCAGAAACGCTTAAGTTCTAGAGGTATTTTCAACACACCATAGTGTGTTATACATGGGGGATTACGGTACCATCTTAGCATAGAACAAGTGACTAGAATGAGGTGGTACAAGGGAATATAACCTAAGGGGTTGCACTCTATATGAGCATGCACCTAGCTAACCTATAACATATACAAATTATATGTTGACATTGACTGCTTTTCCAAACCCAATGGGAATAAAAGTGAAGATAATGCTGCTACAATTTGATTGCAACACTCCGTACTTAAGCAAACGGAACTCGTAATCTACTGTACCACCTTCAAAACCCCATGGCACACCCATCCGCCCGTCCCTCCGACCCCCCCCACAGCACCCCACTCCCTCGCTCCCTCACGATCACCTGCCCCTTTCCAAACACCTCTCTCCCCTCCCCCCCCACCACCTCCAACACATGCCCCCTCCTCCGCAACTCTCCTGCCACCTCCTCCATCCCCGGCCCCTCCTCTATCGCCACGTGGCTCTCCCTCATTGGCCCGGGCCCGTGCCCAGGCGGTTCTAGGGAAGGGAGGCCGGAGAGGCAGAAGCGGGGGCGATCGAGGGCGGCCTGGGCGTGGAGCGAGAAGAGGGCGAGGTTGGTGACGACCTGCAGGTGGCCCTGGGGTTGCATGAATCCACCCATCACTCCAAACGTGCAGTGCAGCTCGCCTGCTGGGACCCCTGCATCGCCTCTGGCCTCTGCTTCTGCCCCTGCCTCGGCGGCGGCAGACGCATCGGCGGCGGCAGAGGCAGAGGCAGAGGCAGAGGCAGAGGCAGAGGCAGAGGCAGAGGCAGAGGCAGAGGCAGGGGGAGGCGAGGGGGTATCACCCCAGGTGGCAAGGCCGGGGATGATGGTGTGGTAGGGGCGCTTGCCTGGCGCCAGGCAGTTGGGGTGGTTGGGGTCCAGGGAGAAGTTGTGCCCGCGGTTCTGCAGAGGGAAGCCGCACCCCTTGGGGACGATGCCCGTGCCGAAGCCCATGTAGTTGGAGTTGATCATGCTGCACGCATTGCCCTCGCCATCCACTGCACAAAAGTACACTGTATCTGTCCCAACCTCTCCCCACCGATCCACCCCCTTCTTCTCCCCTGCTTTCTCTGCTCCTTCGGCTGATCCTAGCTCAATCCCGGGTTCCACAGCCCCAGCCCGTTTCAGATCTATTTCCCCGGCTCGTTTCTTTGCGTACTCCTTGGATAATGCCTTCCCCAGGGGTACCTGCACGTGCTCTGGGTCGGCGACACATGCCAGCGCATCGGCAAACCCCATCCGCATGGCCTCAATCATCACATGCACCTGGTCCGCCGTGCCCCATTCTCCCTCCCGACCCTCGCCCGCAGCTTCGGACCCCGTTCCCCGAGCCTTGTCCGCAGCCCCGGGAATCCCGTTCGCTGCATAGAAAGCCTCGGTGATGTTGAGTGCGATGAGGGCGGCTACGCCATGCGTGGGGGGGGGCACTTCCCAGATGGTGAGGCCTCGGAAGGTGGTGCAGATGGGGGGGGCGAAGGAGGAGGTGTGGGAGGCGAGGTCTTCCAAAGAGAGCAGGCCGCCTTGGGACTGCACTGCTGCCACTATGGCTTCGGCCACTGGGCCCGTGTAAAACCCTTGCTTGCCCTGATCTGGTGGAGGGAAGAGTGTGGGGGAGAGAACAGATGAAGACGAAGAGTGATTGGGATTGGGGAGTGGTCTCTTTCCCTTGCCAGCTGGTGGAGATGGGGGGGGGGGCGAAGGACGAGGCCTGTGAGGCGAGGTCTTGCAGGGAGAGCAGGCCGCCCTGGGGCTGCACTGACAAGAGTATGGCCTCGGCCATAGAACCCCTGCCTTCCCTTCTCTGGTGTTTAAAAAGAGAGAGATTTGGATGGATGGATGGATGGATGGATGGATGGATGGATGGATGGATGGATGGATGGATGGATGGATGGATGGATGGATGGATGGATGGATGGATGGATGGATGGATGGATGGATGGATGGATGGATGGATGGATGGATGGATGGATGGATGGATGGATGGATGGATGGATGGATGGATGGATGGATGGATGGATGGAATAGAGGGATAAAAGCAAATTGGCTCACCTCCCCGCACTCTCGTCCAAAACCGAGACTAGCATGCAAGCAGAGCGACGCACCTCCCAGCAACCTCAGCGTGCTGGCCATGCCCGGGTTCCTCATCACCTCGCCAGCTCTAGGGGCTCTCTCCCCATCCACCAATAGCTCTCCGCCATGTGGCCCTCCCTGCTTCAGCTGACACGTGGGGAGAGGGCGTATTTTGGGCACACATGAGTGCAAAGCAACCAGTAAGCAGGTCATCGAGCGTCAACAAGCAACTGTTTGTGGCGACCAAAGCCCACAGACTAAAACAGTTTGTGGCGACCAAAGCCCAAAGCCCACAGACTAAAACAGTTTGTGGCGACCAAAGCCCAAAGCCCACAGACTAAAACGGCGGAAAAGGGAAGACAGGAAGCACCTTACTAGCCCACACCCCACCTGCTCCACGCCTCTCTCCCATTGGCCGGCTGTCAATGGTGGCACCGGCCAACCTCCTTCTGCCAGCTGTATGGCGGGCTCAAGCGCCTCTTTAAGCGACACGTGGCGCGATCCAAACCGTTGGATGGCGTCGGCCCAACAGGCCGCGGCGCCGGGGACGGTGACAGTGAGGGGGTCGAAGGGGGGGAGCGGGCGGGAGGGGGAGAAGCCGAGGGACGCGAGGTGCGCGAGGGAGAGCGCGGCGGGGCAGCGGCCGTTGCCCTGAATGCTGTGGACCGCGCGCGTTGAGGCGCGGTAGAAGAGGAGGAAGGCGTCGCCGCCTGCTTGATAGGGGCGCATGGGCGCATGGGCGCATGGGCGCATGGGCGCATGGCGCACAGCATTGCGGGGAAATAAGTGGCGAGGTCGAGCAAGCAGGATCCGGCGGAGAAACAATCGAATCTCACCCACTACAGTACAGAGCTGCACGGCTGGCACCTCCGCGACAGTTACGTACTGATCGCAATCGTTCCGTGTCTATTCTAGTGATTGTGCAGATTGTATCAGCGAAAATCACTCCCACCTAGCCCCGTGCTGCACGCACCTAGCCCCGTGCTGCACGGCTCGCACACCGCAAGGGCCGCCGCCATGGCCACCGCCGCATCCGCCGCGTTGCCGCCGGCCCGCAGAATGCGGAGGCCGGCCTCGCTGGCGAGCGGCTGCGACGAGGCAACCATGCCACGCGTGGCGAGTATGGGCGAGCGGCGCGACGGCCACGCGTAGGGATCCACGGGAGGCATGGCGAGTGAAGATTCCGGTATTGATAAAATTGGCGGGAAACGCGGAGAGGTTGTGTGAGGATGTGGCAAATATCTGCGGGGCTGGATTGCGGCTGAACGCATGTCTGATATTGACAGACCTCGTACTTGGGTGCACGCAACTTTTTGTATACACCTTACATATTGCAACTAAAATGTAAGATGACGTGCATCTTCCAGTTCTGGTTGTCAACAGATTCTATCGCTTCTTTAGCATGCACGCTTTGTTTGCATGTAGAATGTGCCACTGTCACACAATTTTGGACCAGAGACGACAATGGCCTTCAAAGTTGGAACACGTTACATGAGAAGTGAACCCAAAGAAGCCAAACCAAACACCAACGTGTGAGAACAAGGTCCTCCTTCCCAATGCCAACACCCAACCCCCCACCCAATCCCCACCCCACCCCCAATCCCTCCACCCCCCCACCCGTAGAGTAGTAATACCCACCCCCCCTCTCTACCAAGGATAGAGCTTAGCTGAGCCCACACACTAGAGCCCAGCACGTCTCCCCGCCGCCCCTTTCCCTTTCTTCACGCCCGGCATCACAATCCTCTCCGCCTCCCTTGCCGTCTGCTCCTCATCCTTCCTCCTTCTCATCTCTTCCTCCACCTCCCTCTTGCGCCGCGCCTCCGCCATTTCTCTCTCCATGGCGCTCGCCTCCTCCTTGAGCTTCTGCTTCTGCTGCAGCCGGCTCTGGTGGCTGTCCTTCACGCTGAAGAACATGGGGCCCGCCTCAGCCAGCCAGCGCGGCTCAACGGCCGTGACGCACTGCATGTACTCCTTGGAAGTCAGCACCAGCTCGTGGTAGACCACGTACTCCGGGGTGGTGCCGAGCCCGTAGAGCGCGCTGGTCGGGTGGAGGTGGCACGGGGTGCCGGTGCGGCAGCTCGCGTACTCCCCAACGCCTTTCAGCTTCGCGGCGTGGTGGAAGTAGGCGGTGCAGATGGCCCGCCGCACCACGTCCCAGTCCTGCCCGGCGCTGGAGAGGGGGATCTTCTGCTGCTTCAGGATGTCCGCCAGCTGCGCCCGCACCTCGCGGGCCTTCCGGAGGCCCTTCACGTGGAGGTAGTGGTCGGAGCACCAGTCGCCGCGGTACCCGTTGGACTTCCACTGCTGGAACACGTTCAGCAGCGTCAGGTGGTCGCTCTCGGGCACGAAAAACTTCTCCCGGGCAGCGTCGGACTCCTCCTCTCGGTCTTTCGGGCGGAAGAAAACCGACGGCACCGACAGCATGGCGACCATAGTGAGCGTCTCGTTCACACACCCAAACTGGTCTCCCGAGATCAACAGCTTCGCAAGAGCAGGATCCAAAGGGAACTCCACCATTCTCCGCCCGGTCTTGGTGAGAGCCCCCGTGTTGTCCAGCGCGCCCAGGATCCACAGCTGGTACATGGAGTTGAGGATGTTCTCCTGCGGGGGGGGGTCCAGGAAGTCAAAGTCCAGCAGGTTGTCGATGTTGAGCGACTTGAGCAGCAGCACTACGTTCCCCAGGTTCGTGCGCTGGATCTCCGGCACCGGATTCGCCAGCATCTCATTCGCGTATGCGGTTTCTGTGTAGAGCCGGTAGCATGTTCCTGGGCCTGTCCTCCCGGCTCGGCCGGACCTCTGGTCTGCTGCGGCCCGGCTGATGGGGAACACCTGCAGTGCGTCCATACCCATCCGTGGGTTATACACCTTAATTTTACTGTACCCGCCGTCGATGACGTATAATATTCCGTCCACAGTCAGCGACGTCTCGGCAATGTTCGTTGCGACGATGCATTTCCGCGTGCCCTCCTCTGCTTTCTGGAAGATCTTCGCTTGGAGATCCGCGGGGAGTTGCGAGTAGATGGGAAGGATCGAGAGGGGCGGCGGGGGGCGGGCGGCGCCGGCCGCCATCTGCTCGAGGCGGTCGGCGAGGGAGAAGCACGTGGCCTCGATGTCTTCTTGTCCAGTCATGAAGATGAGGATGTCGCCAGGTGGCATGGTGACGTGGATGGCCAGCGCCTGCTTCACTGCGGCGTCTACTGGGTCCTCGCAGGGCGACTTGCTCCACATGATGCTCACGGGGAAGGTGCGACCGGGGATGAAGAAGACAGGCACGCTGGAAGGGAGGGGAATTGAAGAGGGGGGTGAGGGGAGTAGAGAGCGGGACAAGAGAGAGAGTTTGGTCACTGCTGCATCCACTGGGTATTCACAGGGCGACTTGCTTGCTCACTGGGATGGGAACCTATGTTGGAATAAACGCGTTAAGGGTCGAATTGAGCAAACGCCATGCATGCATGGCAGGGTTGTTCTGATGGATGCGCGGTGAGAGGGAAGGTGAATGGAGAAACCCCTTTGGTGCTGAACTATGCAGCTTCCTGCCAGCTCATGCAAATGCCAGCTGAGTGTTCTTACATACACCTCTAAGCAAACGGCTACCTGCGTTTGCACATACCTGCCAAAGAAGTGCGAGAATTTCTCGGCGTTCAGAGTGGCGGAGGTGACAATGAGCTTGAAGTCCCTCCTCCTGGCAGCCACGTGCTTGAGCACTCCGAACAGCACGTCCGTGTTGAGCGACCGCTCGTGAGCCTCGTCCATAATGATGGCGCTGTGGGGGGGGAGGAGATAAGAGGAGCAGAGAGGAAAAGGAGGCGACGGAATGGAGGAGGGCGGCAGTGTGCTTGAGCACTCTGAGCAGCACGTCCGTGCTGAGCGAGCGCTGGTCCGTTACGATGGCGGCACTGTGGAAGGGGGGAGAGGGAACGAGGGATGAAAGGGCGAGCGCTGCCGCGTGCTTCAAGCACCCCAACAAGCCCGCCTGTGCTGCGCGAGCGCTCATGCGCCTTGTGAAGGAAGTAGCCTGGAAGAGAAAAGATTGAATTGAGTAGGGAGCCAAGAGGCTCTTTTGTACAAAACAAGGAGCAAAGAAGAGTTGGAAGAGAAGCTTTCCTATTGGCCATAAAGTGGACAAATGGGAGAGGTTGCTTGTAGGGCAAGTAACCACAAAGTGTTGTCATCTCCGATTGGCCACAATGTGGACCAATGAGAGAGATTGCTTGGAAGGCAAGCAACCACAAAGTGTAGTGCTTGGTGATTGGTTGGTTCCTAGGACCAAGGACCAATTGGTTGGAATAGTGCCACCCAAATGTCTAGGACCAAATCCAATCTTGACCAACCCAAATGTGGGGTTGGTCAACCCAACCAACAACCCCCCAATAATTATAATGACTGCACCTCCTAATCTAGGCATGCATGTTGTATAGATATATATTTTACAACACAACCCCCCAACATGCATAAGACTAGAGGGCTTGAATCAGGAGGCGGATGAGGGAACGGGGGGAGCGAGGCCAAGAAGGCGAAGGAGGGATGAGTGGGCGGCGTGGGGGAGGGCTTTGGTGAAGATGTCGGCAAGATTAGCAGCAGAGTCAATCTTGCCCAACTGGAGGTGGCCACCCTGCACAAGCTCGTGAATGAAGTAGTGGCGAAGCTCAATGTGCTTGGAGCGCCCGTGGAACACAGCATCCTTCGTGAGGTGGATGGTGCTGGCGTTGTCGCACCAGATGGTGGGACAGCGCTGAGGGGCACCAAGCTCCTCAAGAAGGAAGGAGAGCCAGCGGGCCTCCTGCGCAGCCATGGTAGCGGCATACAGCTCTGCTTCGCAGGAGGAAAGGGCAATGGAGGAGGAGCGGGTGGAGCACTAGCTGATTAGGCCGCTGCCAAGAGAGAAGCCATAGCCCTGAGAGGAGCGGCGGTCAGGCCTAGAGTCAGCCCAGGAGGAATCAGAGTAGCCAGTGAGGAGGGGAGGGGAGGGCCGCCAAGGGTAAGGACGTAGTCCTTGGTCCCTTGAAGGTAGCGGAGGACACGCTTGGCCGCTTCCCAGTGGACGGCATCATGCTTGCCGGTACCAACGAAGCGGGCCAAAACACTGATGGGGTATGCCAGGTCAGGGCGGGTGGAGACCATGGCATACATGAGAGAGCCGATGAGCTCAACGTAGGGGTGGGAGGAGGAAGAGGGGGAGGTGAGGGGAGTGAGGTGGTGCCCAACAGGAAGAGGGGTGACCTGAGGGGTGCCTCGAGCCATGTCGAACCGCTCCAGGACCTGCTGCAGGAAGTGGCCATGGGAGAGGGAGATGGTGCGAGCAGCACGGTCACGGGTAATCTCCATGCCGAGATAGTGCTGCAGCTCTCCTAGATCCTTACACTTGAGCCGGCTGCCAAGCTCACGCTTGACGCGCTCGAGCTCGGCGGAGTCGGCACGGATGAGGATCATATCGTCGACATAGACGAGGATGTAGCAGGGGGAGGGGGAGGTGCGGAGGAAGAGGCTGGGGTCGGCGCGGGAGGTTCTGAAGCCAAGCTCGGCGAGGGTGGCAGCAAGCTTGGCATGCCACTCCCTTGGTGCCTGCTTGAGCCCATAGACCGGCCGACGCAGCTGCCAGACAGAGTCGGAAGGAAAGGGGAGGTGGAAGCCTGCACGACGCTCCATGTAAATGAGCTCGCGCAAGACCCCCTGGAGGAATGCGTTGGAGACGTCAATGGAGTGAATCTCCATGTTGAAGCGAGCGGCGAGGTCGAGGACTGCGCGAATGGTAGCGGGCTTGGCGGTGGGAGAGAAGGTGTCGAAGAAATCGACAGCGTAGCGCTAGGTGAAGCCCTTGGCGACGTAGCGGGCCTTGTAGACCGGCGGCTCGCCAGGAAGCTGCTTCACCCGAAACACCCACTTCCCTTTGACCACGTTCGTGGTAGAGGGAGGGTGGGGCACATCCACAAATGAGGAGTTGGCAATAAACGCCTCCAACTTCTTGAGGATGGCCGCGAGCCAGAGGTGAGCGTCAGGGCACGCCATGGCCTCCTTGTACGTGGCGGGGACGAAGATGGTGGGGGCGGAGGAGAAGGCGAAGACTGGTGTGCCGCTGAGGTCAGGGGAGATGGGTAGGAGGGCTGGATCATGCAGGTGGAGGTTGAGGAACTTCTCATGGGAGTCCTCGAGGAGGGAGGAGTGGAAAATGAATGGGAGGACTGCAGCTGCTGCTGCTGCTGCTGCTGCTGAGTCGGCTGCTACTGCTGCATCTGCTGCCATCGCTGCTGCTGCTGCTGCGGGTGAAGGCGAGGAAGGAGCGACGGCTGCTGCTGCTGGTGCTGCTGCGGTGGGTGGAACTGCTGCTGCAACTGTTGCTTCTGCTGTTGGGACTGCTGTACTGGAGCTCGACGACAGGGTTGGGCTAGTGTTTTGTTGTAAGACTGTCTGAAAAAGGAGGTCCATGAGAGGGGAGAGAGGAGGCAAGGTAGAGGAAGAGAGGATAACAGGAGGCGGGGCACCTAGGACTGCGTCACGCGACCTGGTGTGGGGATACCGGGTGAGGATGGAGCGGGTGGGACGTAGGGGGGGAGGGGGTCGCGGGGGAGAGGGGGGAGGAGGGGAGGGGGAGGATGGGAGTTAGCGGAGGGGGAGGAGTGGGACGGGGAGGCGGGGGAAAAAAAGGGTCAGGGTCAAATATGTCACCAGAGGAGGGGGGAGCGCTAGGGACCGAGGCGACGGGGAATGGAGGAGGTGGAGCGGGGGGGAGGAAGGGAGGGGGAGGGAGAAGTGGGGTGGGATAGTGTCGGACCAGTTGAGGGGCCTGGGAGCAGGGGCGAGAGGGTCAGTGGGGGGAGGAGTGGAATAGTAGGGTGTGGACTCGTCAAAGACTACATCCCGACTGCGGAGGAAGAGGTAGAGGTAGGTGGAAGATGTAGTTCGGGGAGGAGGGATTATGACCAAGGAAGATGCAGGGGAGGGTACGGGAGGCGAGCTTTCCCATGGTGCGGGGGCGGTCCGCAGGGTGAATGAGGACATACGCCCTGAAGCCCCACACACGGAGGGAGGAGACGTCAGGCTTGGCCGACGTCCAGAGCTTGGTGGGAGTGGTGGAGGGAAGGATAGGGTGGGGGTACAGGTTAGTAAGGAGGGTGGCGTGAAGGAGGGCATAGCCCCACAGAGAAGGGGGGCAAGAGGCATGGACGAGGAGACACCGAGCAATCTTGGTGATCTCCCGAACACGGCTCTCGGCCACACCATTCTGCTTGAGGGAGTGGGGGAGGGTGTGAGTCTGGCGAATGCCATGAAGCTCACAGTAGGAGGCTACGTGGCGATTAAGGAATTCGCCACCGCCATCAGAGTGAAGGCGGCAGACAGGGCGGCCAAAGTGGGTGCTCGCCTGCTTGAGCCAGGCGATGATCGCAGCCGGAGCGTCACCCTTCGAGCGAAGAAGGGAGACGGAAGAATATCGGCTGTGATCATCGACCAGAACAAGCATGTAGCGATGGCCCTAGCGGGAAGGGGAGGGGTTGGGGCCCCAGAGGTCCATGTGAACGAGATCAAGCGGCTGAGCAGCAGCGGAGGGGGAACTCCGATGCGGCAGCTGTTTGAGCTTGCTCTGGACACAAACGGGGCAAGGTGGGGCTGGGGAAGGAGGGAGGGGAGGGAGGGTGAGGGGAAGACCTCGAAGGAGACCTGAGGAGACGGTCGAGCGGAGGGTGGCAAAGTTGGGGTGACCAAGCCTGTGGTGGAGGAGGACGGTGGGATGGGAGAGGGATCGACAGGAGCAGGTTGGGTCAGGGGGGAGGGGGGGAATGGTTGGGTTAGAAGGAGGGAGAGGAGGGGGAGGGATGTGAGGTGGGGGGAGGGAGCGGGAGACTGCCTGGGCAGAGGGAAGACGAGGAACTCAAATGGTATATAGGCGGGAGCGAGGACAAAAGGGAATACGGGAGAGGAGGCGACCTGTGGGATGGTATAGGAGGCAGTGATTAGCGCGACCTGGGAAGACGGTGGTGATACCGGCTTGCTGCAAGGATCGCTGGGAGAGGAGGTTAGTACGGAGGGAGGGGATGTGTAAACCAGTAACGGTACCTGAGGGGAAGAGGGGACAGGGGAGGGTAGAGGTGTGGCGACAGGGAATAGAGAAGCTGGAATCGGCACCAAGGAGGGAGGTGGGGGCTGGGAGAGGGTGAAGGGTACCAGCATCACGAAGGACGGACTCGGTGGCTCCACTGTCAAGGACAAAGTCCAGCATGGTGGAGGGGGGAGGATGTGGGGGAGGAGGTGGGACGGAGTACTGAATCACATTCTCATTAATAGTAGCCGAATACATAGAAGGGGCGGGGGTTCCAGCCAGACTAACCATGCCAACAAAACCAGAGGAGGGGAAAGGAGTCACACTGCCTGTGGCTGAGGGCGCGGGAGACGCGCCCGAGAGGTGAGCTGCGGAAGCGGCGGTGCCGGCGGTCCAAGCGGGGTAGGGCTGCTGGGGAGGAGCCATAGGAGGAGGTGCAAGGGGGAGCTGCGACTGGAGGTCAAGCTGCTGCTGGAGCTGCTGGAGCTGCTGCTGCAACTGGAAGAAGAGGTGCTGCTGCCCCTGCTGCTGCTGCTGCTGGAACTGCTGCTGCTGCTGCTGCTGGAATTGCTGCTGCTGCTGTTGAAACGGCTGCGGCAGGATCTGCTGCGGAGTTTGCTGTTGCTGCTGTTGCTGAGAGACGGCCTGGTGGGCCAAGGGGGAGGAGACGGGCTGGAAAAGAGGGGAGGTACGAACCTCTTGAGGAGTGGGGCGAGGGGAGAGGGAGGACCAGCGGGGGGGGGTGCCGGCGTTGCCGCGGGCAAACCACTCATCACTGAGCGCTTTGAAGCAAGAATCAGTGGCATGAGTGGTCTGGCCGCAGCACTGACCCTGCGTGGGGCCATAGCGAGGGAGATACTAACAAGGAGGAAAGGCGAGGAGGATGGTGAGCGCGCACCGGTCAGCGACACGCCAGGCAGAAAGGTCGGTGATGTATGCGCGCTCGCGACTGACGTACTCCGCGAGCTCCGCGTGATACGTGTTGTAGGCGGCAGTGGCAGCGTCATGCTCGGCGCGGGAAGCCTCGAAGAGCAGCTGCTGGCGGACGTGGTCGGTGAGGCCGGCACGGTAGGTGCGGATGGCGGTCTCGGAGCTCTGAGGGTCGTTGACGTTAGGGGCGAAGGTTGGAGGATCGCCGGGGCTGACGGGAGCATCTCCAGGAGGAGGAGGTGCAGGGCCCGCGGGAGCATCTGGCTGGGCAGGCTGAAGACCGCGCTCCTCGAGATGGACAACGGCTTTCAGGTTGTAGCCGTTGACCGTCACCGAGGAGAGAAGCACTGTGACGGTTTGGGCATAGGAATGTCAATTGACCGCGGTGTTGTCGGGCAGCAGCTCAAGAGCGTCGACGGAGGTAAGGTCCACCAAGGAATCGGACGCCATTGAGGAGGAGGGGAAGGAAGGGGGGGGAGGAGGAAAAGGAAAGGAGGAGGAAAAGGAAAGGAAGAAGAGAAGGGGGAGGGAGGAGAAGGATAGGTGCGCGGAGCGCAGCTCTTAAGTCGCGGAAGGCGGATGCGCGACGCGCTCCAAGGAGGATGCGGCGACCTCCTACACGCCGAAATGGCGCGACGAACACGAGCACGCGACGGCGGAATCGACGACGAGCGGGCGCACGCGACGGAGAAATCGACCGACGGCCGTGCGCGCGCGGCGGCACAAAGACGATGGGCGCGGAGAGTACGAGCGCGACGGGAGGATTTCTCGACGGGCGTGCGCGGGGGCCGTGACGAACGGGACCGCGGAAAGCGCGACGGAGAGGGCGCGACGACGGGCCGCGCGACGGAGGAGCACACCAATGGGCGCAGTAGGAGGATGCGACAGCTGAAGCGCGTCGTAAGGAGCAACGGGAGGCGCACGTCGGAAGGGTGAGCGGCCGCGGCGAAAGGCGTGCGACGGGAGGAAGAGCGGGCGCGACGGAATAGCGCGGCGGGAGAGGGCGCGCGGGGGGCGCGGGAAGTAGCCTAAGGAAGGGCTAGGCTTCGAAGACGAGGAGGGACGGCATAGGGCCGTGCTAGTTAGGATTGACTAGAGGTGGCGTGAGCCATTGTGGCTTTGATACCATGAAGGAAGTAGCTTGGAAGAGAAAAGATTGAATTGAGTAGGGAGCTAAGAGGCTCTTTTGTACAAAACAAGGAGCAAAGAAGAGTTGGAAGAGAAGCTCTCCTATTGGCCATAAAGTGGACCAATGGGAGAGGTTGCTTGTAGGGCAAGTAACCACAAAGTGTTGTGCTCTCCGATTGGCCACAATGTGGACCAATGAGAAAGATTGCTTGGAAGGAAAGCAACCACAAAGTGTGGTGCTTGGTGATTGGTTGGTTCCTAGGACCAAGGACCATTTGGTTGGAATAGTGCCAACCAAATGTCTAGGACCAAATCCAATCTTGACCAACCCAAATATGGGGTTGGTCAACCCAACCAATAACCCCCCAATAATTATAATGACTACACCTCCTAATCTGGGCATGCATGTTGTATAGATATATATTTTACAACACCTTGCCCATCATGCAAGTGCTGTTGGGGGGGAGGGAATAGGGAGGGAGGGGGATAACCATGTAACCACTCGAGCACCCCGCCCAAAGTGACGGCAACGGGGAGGGGACGGAGGGGAGGGGACGAAACGAGAGAAGCACAAGGGAGTGGGGCACGATGAGAGGGAGCGGGCTTGCAGGCTTCTGGCTTGAGATGGAATATGACAGCATTTGGAAGGAAAATGCCACCCAACCAATACTCGATGCAAGGAAGGAGCAACCGAGCATGAGGCAGCAGAGCGAGGCATAGAGCAGGGCATGGAACCCACCTGTATTGGTCGAGGTCCGGCTCTCTGAGTGACTCCCTCAGCAACACTCCCTCCGTCATGTACTGTCGGGGGGGGGAGAGACAGAGACGCGAGAGCGGAGGGGTGAAAGCGAGAGGGGAGGAGGGAATAAGAAAGAGGGACAGGGAGGAGGGGATGCGAAACAGAGACCTGGAACTCCAAGGGACTCTCACAGCAACACTCCCTTCATCACTTAATGTGAGGGGGGGGGAGAGACGAGGAAGGAGGGGGGATATAGGGCAGGTCTGGGGGATAGAGGGCAGGTCTGGGGGATAGAGGGCAGGTCTGGGGGATAGAGGGCAGGTCTGAGTGCAACTCTCTCAGCAACATTCCCTCGGCCATGTACTGTTTTGGGAGAGAGGGAGAAGGGGTGGACGACGAAGGGGAGAAGAGAGTGAAGCAGGGGGGGATGAGGGAAGGAGGTGGAAGCGGATGGTAGGGAGAAGAGGCAGAGAGAGAGACAGACAGAGGCCACTTGTGAATGAAAGGGCTGCTGTGAGAAACAAGGCACACTGCATAGCGAGTGGAATGAACTGTGCATTTACACAGGGAAGGGAAACAAAATTGTGGGAGGGGAGCACCATGTAGCGCCCAGCACCGACTATGCATGCCTGGTAACCTAGAAAGCTACCGCACAGAGCCACATAGCACCACACAGCATAGCTCAGCGCCTCCCAGCAGCACGCAGCGCCTCAGACACGCACAAAAATCTCATCTCATGGGCCGCTCAGCACCACACAGCATCTCACAACGAGAGTGTGTGTTTAGTCCGTGCTGGCGCCTCATCATCGAGAAATATGTGGTCATCACGGGCAGCAGCATGACAAGGGCAGCGTGTGTTCAGCCCGTGCTTTGTCTTCTTCCCCCTCCCCCCTCTCCCCCCCCCCCCCCCCCCCCCCCCCGCTCAAGCCAGCCGAGCCGGCTCAGCTCGGCTCGAGGGGCAGAGTGGCAGAGAGCGGTTGGGGGGTGGGTGGGGGTAGGATCCTATGCGCCCATGAGTGCCACCCTGACCCTTCTGGGTTCCTGCTGCACAGAAGAAGTGCACCGACTCTGCTGGGACGGAGAATCCTCGTCCTTACCTTACCGACCTGTTTTACACTACATTGCGCTTTGATGCTGTGGGAGGGAGTAATCTAGGGTTGGTAGGGGGTGTTGGCGGGGTTGGGAAAACGCAAGTCCGAATGGGACTTCCGTTGTGTCAAACTGGGAATTTGCCCCCCACCACCACCCCTGGTCTCGAGTTGCGAGCCGCCCTGGCTGGGACTCGAGCCAGGGACGAGCCGGCTCAACTCCGGCTCGTCGAAGATGTCCGCGACAAGCCAAGTCGAGCCGAGCCGGCTTGGCTCGCCGGATGTGGCTTGGCTTGTGCCCAGGCCTATCCGATAATGACAAGAGCACTCCTACTCCTGGCGTCACTTTCAAACAACGAGGCTCAATTAGAGAGTTACTGCGGCTGCTGCATAACCACCTGAGTTAGTCAGCCTGCTCACAGGGGTTTGTTCGTTGCAGCAGAATCACCGCAATAGTGCAGAGCAGAATGAGCGGCCTAAGTGCTCAATCCACTAGTCCACATGCCACGCAGTACGACGTGCTGGCACGCAACCCTCTCAACTAACCTCCACGAGGGTGTTGCTGGTGGCGGTAATGTCTTGGAACTAAATGGACCCCAGCGTGCACTCCTTCTCGTCCCCTCCCTCCGCACTTGCCCGCCACCGTTGCCGCCATGCTCTTCCCCACACTCAATGGATCACCTCTCCCTCTCGCCTCACCTTCCCGAGGGTGTTGCTGCTGGTGACATCCTCGAAACGAATGGCGTAGCCCACAGTGGACCCCAGCTCGCACTCCCTCCCATCTCATCTCCTCTCCATCCCATCCCATCGCATCTCCCTCTCCCCCTCCCCCTCCCCCTCCCCCTCCCCCTCCCCCTCCCCCTCCCCCTCCCCCTCCCCCTCCCTCTCCTCTCCTCTCCTCTCCTCTCCCTCTCCTCTCCTCTCCTCTCCTCGCGTCGTGGCGCGGCGCGTCGCTTCACGTCGCGTCGCGTCGCGTCGCGTCGCATCGCATCCCATCCCATCCCATCCCATCCCATCCCATCCCATCCCATCCCATCCCATCCCATCCCATCCCATCCCATCCCATCTCATCTCATCTCATCTCATCTCATCTCATCTCATCCCATCTCATCCCATCCCATCTCATCTTTATCCCATCTCATCTCATCTCATCTCATCTCATCTCATCTCATCCCATCCCATCCCATCCCATCCCATCTCATCTCATCTCATCTCATCTCATCTCATCTCATCTCATCTCATCTCACCCTCTTCCACCCCACCTCACCCCACCCCACCTCACCCCCACCCCACCCCATCCCATCCCATCCCATCCCTGCGTGCCCACAACCACTGAACCACCTCTCCCTTGAACCCACCTTGACAAGCGTGTTGCTGCTCGTGACGTCCTCAAACCGGATGGCGTAGCCCACGGTGGACCCCAGCTCGCACTCCATCTCGTCCGCCACCCGCTTCGCCACGCTCATGGCCGCCACGCGCCGTGGCTGCGTGCAGCCCACCATGCCGTACGTCGTGTACCCGGCCTCGTGCAGGTACTGTGGAGGGGTTTGGGGTTTGCAGGTTTGGTTCCGGGTTCAAACACAAATGAGCAAGTTTATGATGGGTATAAGTGCACCCCACCATGCCGTACGTGGTGTTCTCATCCTCGTGTAGGTATTGTTGAGGAGTTTAGGATTTCGGATTGTGGAGTAGGCTACAGTTGAGGCTTTAAACAGATTGTTCGGGGGGACGAACGATGAGCATAGTGAATAAAGTGGTGCCTATGCGATGGCATACTCAAAGCATACGATGAAATCGAGAACTATAAGAAGCAATTTATATTGAGAAACAAGAGTATTCATCTCTCACGCCCTCCACGGTATCGATTCAACCCTGTGCAATCAATGGTGAAGCTAAGCCCACCGACAACAAACGTGTGCCATTGCACTTGTTCCGACGCATGTCGGGTTGTCTCACCTGTGTCATCTGTGTTGTTTTGCCAGAGCCCGTCTCCCCCACCACCACCACAATCTGGTTCTCTCGAATCACCTGACCAGGGGGGGAGAGGCAAAGAGACACGACATTGGTATGAGACAAGACAAGGGAATGATTGGAATGCGTGGGATGGCAGGATAAAAGAAGAATGTCTCGCCCAATGCCACCACCATCTGGTTCCCTGGAATCAGCTGTCCTTGGTAATGTGAGTCCTTGGTAATGGGGTAATGTGAGTCCTTGTGAGTCCTTGGTAATGGGGTAATGTGAGTCCTTGTGAGTCCTTGGTAATGGGGTAATGTGAGTCCTTGTGAGTCCTTGGTAATGGGGTAATGTGAGTCCTTGTGAGTCCTTGGTAATGGGGTAATGTGAGTCCTTGTGAGTCCTTGGTAATGGGGTAATGTGAGTCCTTGTGAGTCCTTGGTAATGGGGTAATGTGAGTCCTTGTGAGTCCTTGGTAATGGGGTAATATGAGTCCTTGTGAGTCCTTGGTAATGGGGTAATATGAGTCCTTGTGAGTCCTTGGTAATGGGGTAATGAGTCGACTGACACGATGGCATGAGAGGGAGGGCAGAAGACATCCAGGCATGAGATGGCACAATGGCCTGAGTTGGCACTGGCATTAGATGGCATCGCACCATGACCATAGCACAGGGTGCTCTATAGCATGACATGAGAATGCCCCGCGACAGCTCGTCCGTGAAAGAGTAGATGGGCAGGTGCATGTGCTGCTCCGCAATAAACTTGGGGTTGCGGTCAGCCCCTACAAACAAGAGTAGACATACCTGCTGTGAGGCCTCACAACACTGTCCTGCAGCAGCTCGCCCCTACCTGCAGCAGCCCGCCCCTACCTGCAGCAGCTCGCCCCTACCTGCAGCAGCTCGCCCCTGCCTGCAGCAGCTCGCCCCTACCTGCAGCAGCTCGCCCCTACCTGCAGCAGCTCGCCCCTACCTGCAGCAGCTCGCCCCTACCTGCACCAGCTCGCCCCTACCTGCAGTAGCTCAGCCCTACCTGCAGCAGCTCGTCGCGCACGGAGTAGATGGGAAGGTACATGCGCTGCTCCGCTATCGACTTGGTCTTGGCGAAGTCGCTGGCCGCCCCGCCCGTGCCCTTCATGTGGTCCGCGAACTTCACATTGTCCTTGTAGTCCACCTCGCCCTCGTCGTTGACTTTTGACGTGTCCGCATCCACCTGTCAGCATGAGGGCTTGGGTTTAAGGTGAGGGCTGAAGGCACTGCCTGGCCGCCCCTCCCGTGCCCTTCATGTGGTCCGCGAACTTCACATTGCCCTTGTAGTCCACTTCAGAAAGGTGGATGCGGACACGTCAAAGGTGAACGAGGAGGGATTAGGGTTAGGAAGGTTGCAAGCTGCAAGCCTCACAATCTCCACCTCACGCTCGTTTGTTACCTTAGACACGTGTGGGCACAGACCATGCTCCAGACCCAAGGCACGATGCGCCATGCAGAGTATTCAGCTCACACCACCGCATGCGAACAAGGGAAAAAAACGTGTGATACACACGAGTGTAGCACTAGCACACGCCACGCCATTCCACACCACACCAAACCACAATAAACCACACCACACCACAATAAACCACACCACACCACAATAAACCACACCACACCACAATAAACCACACCACACCACACCACACCACAAGGCCAAGGAGCTCCTTTGAAGCAGCAGGACCAAGGAGTAACAGCAATACAGCAGCAGCAGGAATTGAGCAAAAACAGCGATACAGCAGTGATTGGGCTTTTAACAGAAGCTCTCTCCCTTCTCCTTCCACCCCACCACCCCCTCCCCTCGCATGCTTACATCAGCCGCAGATTTCTTCACGCCCAAAATGTTCCCCAGCTTGCTCCCGGTCAGCTCCCAGAACTTCTGCCTGCTCTTGTTCTGCTGCTGCTTCTCCCGAATCTGCGGGTGGGCAAAAGGGGGATGCAGGAAGGGAGAACGAGAAAGAAGAGAGCACGATAACAGCCTCTCCATAGGGAGCATAGGTTGGCGTATCCCGCTCCACCACATCCATCGGACAGCCTGGGGCCAACAGACACAAAATTCAACGAGCCTGTTGCGCCCACCCCTCAAGAGACGTATGGTAACACGCCCAGCCCAACGGAGCATTGGATATTCGCATGAAGATTCGTTTGCTCAACCAGCAGATGGTCTATGGTCCGCTTGAGCGCCTGGCATACCTCATGAGCGGCTGGCATACCTCTCTGACACGCGAAAGCCCTTCCTTGCATTGCAATGCCCCAGGTGGGATCTATTAGGAACGTCGCGGGCTAAATACGACTAGCACACCTCATTAACGCTCACCCCATGCAGAATCATAGCTCTCTGACGACTGCAGAGCCCTTCCTAGCGAAAATCGCCATGTCAGTGGTGGGGTTCTTGAGCGGCATCACTGGGTCCTTGTCAATAAGACCAGCACGAAAGCTAGCACCCACATACCTCTCTGACAAGCGCTGAACCCTTCCTGGCGATGATGGCCATGTCGGACGTGGGGTCCTTGAGCGGCATCACCGGCTCCTGCTGCTTCGTGAACACTATGCGCCCGTCCAGGAAGGGGGGCTTCGTATCTGGAGGGTCCAGAGGGTTCGGAAAGGGGAGAAGAGGAGACAGATGAGCGTGATGACACTTGGTGGCCGACCTCTCTCCCCCCCTCCCAACCCTGCCTGAACGCATGAGCTGCCGGCCTCTTCCCCCCTTTTGCAAGCCTGCATGTATCTCCCACCTCTTCACTCAATGTGCCTGCCTGATACCCGCCCTCCGTCGCACCACGGCCGAGCACATGAACTGCCGGTCCTCCCAGGTGGCCGGGTCACTGTTGCAGCCCCACGTATCCCCCACCAGACCAACCTACCAACTCACCATGTACCAGCAGCAAGACTCGGTTCTCGTCCTCATCATCAATATCCGTGGACAGCTCTGCAGCGTTGCGCACCACGCCCGACCGCATGAGCTGGCGGTCCTCCCAGGTGGCCTGGTCGGCAGACAGCTGCGTCAACCTCTTGCTGGCGGCCAACGACATGGCGGACCCGTCGGACCGCACCATGCGCTTCTGCAGCTGCGCCGCCTGCTTCTGCTTAGCCTGCTTCTTCTCCTCCAACGCCTGCTCGTCCCCAAACCCCCCAAAGGGGTTGGAACCCTCGCCCGAGTCAAACACACTGCCTGCCTCCTCAGAATCATACCTGGGGAGGAGGGGGGGAGGGGAGAGGGCATGGATGGACCCTTGGTCTGTGGGGAAACCCTGACACCCCTCACACTACTCGCCACTAGCGGTTATGCCTGCCACTCAGCCTCCTCCACCTCTCTCTGCATGCCCCCATCCTCCTCCCCCCTCCGTTTCAGCCGTGCTCTCACTGTTGCCTCCCTCCTGGGCCCCATACCCTGACTAATCCTGACCAAACCCCGGCCTCAAAACCCTGACCCCCACACCCTGACCACCCAAAACCCCGACCCCGAACCCTGACCCCCCAAACCCTAACCCCCAAACCCTGACCCCCCAAAACCCCAAAACCCTAGCAGCCCTGGACTCACCAGGAGCGGTCGGCCTGCCGCTCAGCCTCCTCCATCTCCCGCCGCATGCCCTCATCCTCTGCTCCCCCCAGCACCTCCCCCTCCCCCGCCCCTCTCTCCGCACGGTAGTCTGTGTCCCACTCGCTCTCCAGCTGGGATGGCGCCTGGGGGCGTGCAAGGTGAGGAGAGGGGCAAAGGGGGGGCAGAGGAAAGGGCAGGGAGCACAAGGTGAGCGACAGAAGCAGAGGACTAAGCCCGTCCCCCTCTTTGGGCGGTAGTAGTCTGTGTCCCACTCGCTCTGCTGCTGGGATGGCGCCTGGGGCGGCGCAAGGGGAGAAGGGGAAAGGGATGGGGGGGTGGTGGGGGGTGGGGGAAAAGGAACAGTGGAACAAAGAAATTGAAGGGGGCTACAAGACAGGGGAGCAGGACGACTATTGAGAGCTCTCAAAAACCAAGAGCAGCAGGATATGAGCCTAGGATCACGACGGGCAGCAGGATATGAGCGGAGGATGACGACGGGCAGCAGGATATGAGCGGAGGATGACAACGGGCAGCAGGATATGAGTGGAGGATGACGACGGGCAGCAGGATATGAGCGGAGGATGACGACGGGCAGCAGGAGGGAGGGGAAGAGAGGAACCATGAGACGGAGAAGAGAAGGCAGGCAGTCTGCCGGGTGGCAAGCTGTGGAGTGGAGTGGATTCAAAAGGCAACAGGGCGGGGCGGGGCGGGGCGGGGCATGCCAAGAAGTGGAAAGGGCAGACAAGAGAGGAGTGGCAGAGGGACAACAACAGTAAACGGACGTTCCAAGCCCACCCCTTGCACGTCACAATCCGATGATACCTATTCCCACCTCATCACTAACACCCCCTTGCAAAATTCCTGACTGTTCCACCTGGCATCCCCCCGCTGTGGCTTGGTGAATCGGCGCATGCTGGCAACACCTTCCGAAGCTGAGGAGTCGGCTCGGAGCCAAAGCTTCCATCTCTCCCCCGCCACAACTTCTTCTCTACTCCTTGACTGTCTCACCTGGCCTCCCACTGTGCTTCGGCGAGTGCTAGCAACGCCCTCCGAAGCTGCAGAGTCGGCTCGGAACCGAAGCTTGTGCGACCGGCGAGCCCGGCCCCCATCTGCTTGCACGCTTCCCTCCCTCTCCTCCCCGTCCCGACCCTGCGAGACAGGTGTGGCCGAGCCTGCCCTCACAGGCACGGGGGACGGGGACGGGAGATCCCACACAGACCCTGGCAGGTGGGGAAGTCAGGGGTGGTGAACAGGCAGGGGAGGAAGGGAAGGGGGGACGGGGGACGAGGAAAAGGGTGGGGGGTGGGGGACGGGAGGGCGGTGAAGTTTAGAGTAGACACCACAGGGTTCGAACCCTAGCACTCAAGGGGCAGGGCTGGAAGACTCAAGCTACCAACGTGTGCAAAAGACACAGAACAATGGTCGATGCTGAATTTAGAGACTGCAAACGTGATTGTCCAGACCAGACGGACAACTAAAGAGACTATGGAAGTGACAGAGGAAGAAACGTCCGGCGAAACAGCGAGAGAGAGAGATCCAAGCACACTCACCACCAACAGAAGGCGTGCTGCCGCCTCCCCCGCCATCCCAGGGCGACAGCAGGCGCGAGTCAGACGGCGAGGGCGGCACAAAGGAGGGCTCGCGGCGGTACGGCGCGGGGGAGGGGGCGGGGGAGGGGGTCCAGCGGGGGGAGGGGGAGGGCGAAGGCATGTCCCACTTGGACCCCCTGCGCGGCGTGCTGCCCCTGTCCCTGTTGTCTCTGCCTGGCGTGCCGTCTGAATCCCTGCGAGGAGTATATGTGTCCCTGTCCCTGCGAGGGGTGGCGTCTTCGTCCCAGCGAGACCTGGAGCCTGGAGAGGTGGGCGGACGGAGCGGGCAGTGAAAAGGGGTGAGGGGGAGAGGGGTGAGATTTTTGGGCACGTACGTACTGACAGTAGGCTGTAGCTTGCTTGCGTGCACAAGCAGATTCCACACGCGTTTGCAAGGTCAACCCAGGTCGCGCTCCTAAGGAAAGCCAGCCAGCTCACCA
Source organism: Closterium sp. NIES-67 (assembly GCA_027943415.1). Taxonomy (NCBI): domain Eukaryota; kingdom Viridiplantae; phylum Streptophyta; class Zygnematophyceae; order Desmidiales; family Closteriaceae; genus Closterium; species Closterium sp. NIES-67. Next base: position 139,165 of record BQMB01002392.1, read on the forward strand.
TGTCTAGGCGATCTCCTGTCGTAGTCCCTGCCTCTGTCCCTGCGTCCATCGGAATCGCGATCCCTGCCCCTTCTCTCCTCATCCCTCTCTCTCCCCCTCTCCCTGTCGCCATCCCCATCTCTCCCCCCTCTGCTGTCGTCCCTCGAGTCCCACCTGCTGCCCCTTCTCCCTCTATCTCCCCCCCCCTCCCCTCTGCCCCCTGACCCTGCAGCCGTGAATGATGCGGGAAGCGGCAACAAGTGGGAGGAAGAGCAGGGACGAACGGAGCAGGGAGGAGCGGAGCACAGGGGCAGGGAGGAAGACGATGGATTGGGGGGCTTTCAGGTGCAGAAAACAAAACGATGGAGGCGGTGACAGCATTCAATGCAGGAAGAAAAAGAGCAAGGTGCATGTGACGCAGGGTTACCAGGCTACCAGCATTCTCCCATATGCCTATGCTACCATACGAAACATCTAAATTGAATGGAAAGCTAAAAGCTCAGAGTTTCTCCTCCCCATGACACACCTTCTCCGCTGGTAATCAAACTGGCAGAACCTGCCCTGTCAGCAGCACCGTTTGCCACATCTGCAGAATCCACTCGGGTTCTCTTAGCGACGCGGCTTGCCTCATCTCCCTGCTGGAAGGAGGGAGGGGAGGAGGAAGCAAGGGGGTTTCTATGATATTGTAAGGCACGGTTCGATAGTTGAACCAAAGCTTGCTCGCTCGACAGTGCACGTACTCACATATGGAGGCACATGCCTCCACGTGCCTGGACGTACCTTGATTGCTCCAACGGCTGTGCCTCCTCGTGGGTCTCGGTCACAAGGTGAGTCCTGCACCCCCGGTGAGGCACCCGATAGGTCTGGAGGGGGGCAAAACACGTGCGTGGGTGGAAGGCATGGGGGTGAGAAATGGAACAGTCAGGTGGGCGCATTAGGCCTGGTCAGATGACATTAGGGCTGCTGGCCAGGCGGGCATTAGGGTTAGCCAGACATGGTGGTGCCTCACGTGTGACTGTCGACACGTGGGTGGGGGTGTCATCGCTCCTCGCCACGCGATACCGCCGCCTCTCCTTGCCACCTCCTCCACCGCTCCTTTCCCCCCCACTCCCTTCCCCCCCTCCTCCTCCCTCTCCTCTCCCCCCTCCCCCATCTTCCCCTTCAGCGACCCACTTTGCGCCTCCCCCTTCCTTCCCCTCAGCCCCCCCCCGGTCCCCTTCGTCGTCCCCCTCTTCTGCGAATCTGGCCGCTGCTACAGTAACCGGCTGACGTGGCTTTTCAGGGATTCCCGCAGCTGCGCGCTTGGCTCGGGCGAGCGCGTCCAGGCCTGGGGATTGCCGAGGGGGGAGTTAAGAGAGGAGAGACGGATTATACAGAGATGTCGAAAGAGGCTGCCGAGTACACACGCCGATGAATTACGAAACAACTACTACTGCGCCCATTACGCGGCGAACCCACCACGCTCCAACCGGAAGCCCTCGTGAATCGTGATTGCCCGAAGGCCACACGGCCACTCACCCAGAACCGACTTTCGCTCGGCCGGCGCCTTGAAGAGCAAGCGCTCTCCTCCCAGCCCCCTGCCGCCTGCAAACCCCCTTCTGCACCCCGCCTTGCAGCCCGCCCCTTGCAACCCTCCCACGGACTTATCCCCTTCACCGGTGCCGGCAGAGCCATTACGACCGCCTTCCGACCCTTCCAGCCGATCCACGTGGCCGGAAAACCCTGATATCATGGCCAAAATTCTCGCGTTTCCAAAGAGTATCTCGACAGAATGGTTCCTCCGCGACGCGACGCCCAACAGACCGTGTCGCTGACAGCTATCAGTAAAGCGTGAAAACGTCACCTGGAAGTGAAGAAAGAGAAGCAATTCCAATGGAAGTCTACTCCTGTAGAAGGAAACCTAAATGATTGAGAATACACTGCGCGAAACCGAGACTCGAAGCGATCCTAAGGGCGTGCCATAAGCGTTTGCTTTAGATAACCTTTTTCAAATAACCCGCACCTTACTCAACCGTAGTGAACGCTATGTCACGCCATAAGGACGCGCTACATTGGGTCCCCTTCTCTGATCATTTTCCAATCGTGGCACTGTAGAAACCTGGTACGGCGGATATTCTTAGAACTGAAGAATTGATGAATAGAGAGAGAGTACAAGGGTATATACCTAAGAGTATTGTACCCTCTAAGAGGCGACCCTATACAGTCTATACAAACATGAGTTATGCTTATGTTTGACACACCCCCTAGACTGCATAGGGGAATGACCTGAACAAGCAGCTCAGGGCGGCACTACTAGTCCAACCTCTGAGACAAGGCTCTAAAAGACCAGACAGACGGAGTTGAGACAAGGCAAGAACAAGACCAGGGCGGCACTACTAGTCCAGCCACTGGGAGAGGACACAAGTCCAGTCTGAGTATGCATATAAAGGACAGTACAAAGTCAAGGCCCTAGCAAGTGAGAAGCTACAGGAACTAGACCAAGCTGTACACAGTGCCGCTGATGATCTTTAGGCGCAAGCGCCTTCGTAAAGATATCAGCTGTGTTGGCACCTGAGGCCAAGTGTACTACGCGAGCCCGGCGTCGCTGCTGTAGCTCGCGCAGGAGGAAGTATCGCAGCTGAATATGCTTCGCTCTGCCCTCGAGTCGAGGCTCCTGACACAGGAGGATCATGGCCCTGTTGTCAGCGAACAGGACCGGGGCAGAGCTAGGCCGCTCACCTAAGTCAGTGAGCAAGAAGGTCAGCCAGCGGAGCTCCTGTGCCGCCATGGCACCAGCGTAGATCTCAGCCTCACAGCTGGACTGCGCAACAGACGAGGAGCGGGTAGCTCTCCATGAGACGGCACCTGAACCAAGGCTGAAGCAGTAGCCCTGGGTAGACCTGAGTGTCTCGGCATCGTCTGCCCACGAAGCGTCTGTGTGTCCAGTAAAGACCACTGGCCTGCGTCCTCCTAGCACTAACCCCATGCCCGATGTACTAGCAAGATAACGCAAAACCCTCTTAGCGGCAGACCAGTGTTGCGGTCGGTGTCTGCCTGTGGCCACAAAGCGAGCCAGGATGCTGAGAGGGTACGCGAGATCTGGGCGAGTGCAAGTCATCAGGTACATGAGGCAACCCACCAGCTCTGCGTAGGGGCCGCTGGGCTCTACCGACTCCTCAGACACAGGAGCGGAGAGTCTGTGGTCTACAGGCAGAGGGGTGGGCTGTGTAGAGGAGAACTGAAGGCTGAACCTCTGAAGGACCTGGCGCACCAAGTGTGACTGAGTCAGGGTGATGGTGCGCGGTGCTTTGTCCCTGGAGATCTGCAAGCCAAGGTAACGGCGCAGTTCTCCAAGGTCAGTGCACGTGTGTCTCTTCAGCAACTCTGCCTTCACGGAGGCTAGTGCGTCCCTGTCTGCTGTGGCAAAGACCAGGTCGTCGACGTAAACAAGGATGTAGAACGGAGTCTGGCCAGCACGAACGAAGAGTGAGGGGTCTGCGGAAGACGGAAAGAACTGCAGGTCAGCAAGCGTAGCACGGAGAGTGTCGTGCCACTCACGGGGAGCCTGGCGCAGGCCGTAGACGGGGCACCGCACGAGCCACTGGGTCCCAGGAGGGAAGGTGTCAGTAAAGCCCTGAGGGCGACGCAAGTACACCTGCTCGTATAGGCTGCCCTGAAGGAAGGCAGTGGAGAAGTCGAGGGAGTGAAGCTCGTAGTCACGCTGAGCAGCTAGGTGTAACAGAACCCGAAGAGTAGTCATCTTCGGGGTCGGAGCGAAGGTCTGGAAGAAGTCCACCCCCTCACGCTGACTGAAGCCTCTAGCCACGTAGCGCGCCTTGAACACAGGCGGCTCTCCAGGAGGGCGCTTCACGTTGAAGAGCCAGCGGCCATCGACTACGTTCACCCCAGGCGGGGGAACTGCGTCGACGAAGGTGCCGGTGGATCTCCAAGATGCCATCTCCTGCTCCATGGCAGCTATCCACTGAGAGGCCCAAGGACCCGAGGTCGCCTCAGCGTAAGTGCGAGGGGTCGGGATGTCGAAAGCGTCTGGGTCACCCTCAGGGACTAGCAGCATGGAACAGAGATGGGGAGCAGCCTCGGACAGGAAAGCAAGCTCGAACTGGCGGTCCTCCAGGACGTCACTGCCAAGGGCAGGAGCACCCCCGACAGACCGAGGACAGGCAAGGTCAGAGACCAGAGCGTTGGCGTAGTCAAGGCGGCGGGTAAAGGCGAAGTCAGCGACCGCAGCAACAAGAGCGTCAAGGCACAAGACCGGAACAGACGGGTCTGTAACGAGAGAGGCAAGGACCCGAGGAACAAGAGGACGGGTGGCACGAAGGTAGTCAGACAGCGGGGGGGGTGCAACAACAAGGGAGGACGGAAGAGGTGACGGGAGAAGGGGAGGACGAGACGCGTGGGAACGAAGCAACATAGGGTGGGAGCGCAAGACAGGCGAGGTAGGACGAGCACGGGAGGGACGGTGAGACCAGACGTGCGACGGAGGAGTCGGGTCAGGAGACAAGGGAGGGGACACAGGAGGGGAACGAGGAGGAAGATGGGCCGGGGACGAGTCCGGCGGAGGGAACACAGGGCCGTAGACGGGAAGAGGAGGAGACGGTCGGAGAGGAACAGCCGCAGGGTCAGGGGACGGAAGGCCGAGCAGGCGAAGGGCTGACACCGGCAGGGACTGCTGCTACGGCGGCACAACGGCGACACCGGGACTGCAAGTGGCTCCTCGGCTACCACCGGCACACTCCACACCAGCACCCCCAGAGGATCCACCCCCAGGGCTACCGGGACTAGCACCCCCAGAGTCAACGAACGGGTGCTGCGACGGCGGCGGCGGCGGCGGCAGCGACAACGACGGCTGCAGCGGCGGCAGAGGCGGTGGAGGAGGGGACTGGGGAGGGGACGCCGGGGGAGGGGCGGCCGGCAAGGACTGCGCAGCAGGGCCACCAGAGTCAGAAGACTCCTCAATCGGGTCCACCGACGGAAGGGGGGTGACGTGGGACACACCAGAGGGGGCAGGACGGGGAGGAGGAGGGGGAGGGGCAGGGACTATCGGGGAAGGAGTGACCAGGAACAAGGGGGGGGTAACCGGGGGACCGCGGTGGGGGAATTGACGGTAGTAGGAGACGGACTCGTCAAAGGTGACGTCGCGAGAGTGAAAGAAGCGGTGAGACGGCGGGTGGTAAAAGTGCCAGTCGGACGCGTCAAGGGGAAAGCCGAGGAAGACGCAGGGAAGGGTGCGGGCAGTGAGCTTGTCCGTGCCGGAGGCACGGACGTGAGCAAGGCAGCCCCAGACGTGGAACGTAGACGCGTCACCAGGAGACCCAGTCCAAAGACGGGTCGGCGAAACCTGCGGCTGCTGAGGGTGCGGCCACAGGTTAAGCTGGTGAGAAGCGTAGTGCACAGCGAACGGCCACAGAAAATGGGGTGCACCGGCATGGATCATGGAGGTGCGAGCCACCTCCATGACCAAACCGATGCGTCGCTCAGCGACCCCATTCTGCTGTGGGGAGTCCGGTAGGGTGAACGTCTGGGTGATGCCCTCCGCACGACAAAAGCGACCAAGGACACCTGAGGCAAACTCGCCACCACGGTCGGAGTGAAGACGCAAGACAGGGAGACCGCGGTGGACACGCGCAGAGACAAGCCAGGGGATGAGAGCGCCGGGCACGTCGGCCTTGCGCTCCAGGGGAAAGACTGTGGTGTAACGAGTAAAGTCGTCGACAAGCACAAGGAAGTAGCGCTCGCGACGCGGCCCAGGGACGGAGGCGGGGCCCCAGACGTCCAGGTGCAGGGTCTGCAGCGGCGCGGCGGTAGGGGGAAACGAGGAGGAGTGAGGGGCACGGCGAAGCCGACCCTCGACACAAGGCGTGCAAGGTGGGGCTGGGGAGGAGGGAAACGCGGGGAGAGAACCTGGGAGACCAAGGACAAGACCGTGCTGGGACATGTGACGCAGACGCGGGAGCGCAGGGTGACCTAGGCGGTGGTGCCAAAGGAGAGTCGGGTGAGTGAGGGACCGACAGGAGCAGACAGCAGCAACCTGGGTAGACGCAGCCACCTGAGGGAGCGCTCTAGCCGGGGGGGTCACGGTGTCCAGAGTGAACAGGCCGGACACCGGGTCCCGGGGGAACGTGGACAGGGGGGCACCCGTGGCGGCCTCGGTACAGACAGCATACCGCTCGTGACCAGGGAACGTAGTGGTGACGCCAAGGTCCTGGAGGCAGCCGACACCAACTAGGTTCCTGGAGAACGAGGGGATATGCAGACCTGTGAGAGTGCCCGAAGGAACCGCCGGACAGGGAAGGGTGGTGGAACTGCGGGCGACTACTGGACCGCCGGAGGGGTCAGCAAGAGAAACGGCAGCAGGAACAGGAAGCGGCGTCAGTGTGGTGAAGTCGCGGAAGAAACACCGGGAAGCGCCAGAGTCCAAGGTGAAGGAAAGCGAAGCAGAGGCGTCTGGCGACGGAACGACGACGGAAGCACCAAGACTAAACAAAGCAGGGGATCCTACGCCTGACGCAGCAGGGGAGGCTAAGCTAGGCACACCTACACTAGCCGACAGTGAGTAATAAGCGAGAAGCACACTAGAGTCATCAGCATACAGCACATGCAGAGCAGAAACAATGGCATCCATGTCCATGTCAAAAATCTGAATCTTACGACTAAGCAAACTGTGCCAGTCCGGGAGGTCTAGCGACGGGCCGAAGCGCTGACGAAAGAGGTCGTCCAGGCGACGAAAACAGCGGGGAGTGGAGTGACCGATCTTACCGCAAACGAAGCCGCGACGAGGACCGGTCTGGATCTGGTACTGACAATGCACGCCTCCAGAACCACCACTCGGCACACCACCACTCGCCCGACCACCGCCAGCGGCGGGCCACCCGGGCGGGAGGACACTCGTCTGCCGCGTCTGCGGCGGCTGCTGCGACTGCGGCGGCTGCTGCTGCTGCTGCGACTGCAGGGGCGGCGGCTCAACTGGACTGGGCAGGATCCCCTCGTCCACTCCAGCACCAGACGACCCGACTCCACCACCACCCCCTCCCGCACCCCCGCCTCCTCCGCCGCGCCCAACCTTGGGGTGGCGGCCCTTCCCCGAACGAAACTGCGCTGCAGCAGCAGTCTCAGCCACAGCAGCAGAGCCGTCGGAGAAGGTACACTGAGCGGGGGCACAACCCTGAAAGATAGGGACCGGCACGGTACCACTCGCCTGGGCGATGGAGCGGTGGCGGGTCTCAATAACAGTCAGGGTGTCTACAAAGTCAGTGAGGGTGAGGTCTGCGGGGTGAATGCTAAGGAAGCGGTCGCGGGCGACAGCAAGGCGGTCAGGGAGGCGGGTGGCAAGCAGGTAAAGGGTAGAGGTAATGGGCGGCTGGTGGGCTCTAAGCTGTGCGTCAGTGCAGGCAGCGCGCCAGGTCTCATTTATCGAGCGCAGGTGGGCAGCGAGGTCAGAGACAGTGGGGAAAGACGCAAGGTCAGGAAAGAGCATCGGGAGGATCAGGCGACCCACCGAGGCAGCCGGAGGGGTGGAATAGCGATTGATGACAGCATCTAAGTAAGCCTGGGTAGTAGTGAGGGACCTAAAGCGGGGGCGCTCGGACGGGGGAAGGGCATTGCTAATGGCAAGCTGAGCGACAGCATCTCGAGAAAGCCAGACAGAGCGCGCACGGGCAGTGGCAGCAGTAGACTCGCACTCAGTGGGTGCGGAGTCAGCGGGCAGAACAGCAGGGGGGTCTGGGCAGGGAAGCGTACCATCAAGGTGTGCGGAAAGCGGTTCACCATCCTGCCGCTGGCCAGTGAGTTGGCGCCGGAGGTCGGCAAGCCACTCCTCCGCCATCAGGGGCAGTGCAGGACTGTACAGTGCGGTGCAGTGCAGAGCAGGGCAGTGCAGTGCAGTGCAGGGCGGTGTAAGGCGAGGCAGTGCGATGCAGCGCAGTGCAGTGCAGTGCAGGGCGGTGCAAGGCGGTGCAGTGCGATGCAGGGCAGTGCAGTGCGGTGCAGGGCGGTGCAGGGCGGTGCAGTGCGATGCAGTGCAGTGCAGTGCGGTGGAGGGCGGTGCAGGGAGGGGGGGAACCGTACCAGTGAGGATGCAGGGGCCGGGGCAGGGCGCGACAGGGCCTGGAGAGCGCGACGGGGCCGAGCGGGTGCGACGGGGCTGGGCGCACGGGGCGGGCGACGGGGTCGGGCGGGTGCGACGGGGCCGGGCGGGTGCGACGGGGCCGGGCGGGCGCAACGGGGCCGGACAGGGCGCAACGGGGCCGGGCGGGTGCGATGGGGCCGGGCGGGTGCGACGGGGCTGGCCGGGCGCGACGCGGCCGGGCAGGGCGCAACGGGGCTGAGCAGGTGCGACGGGGCCGGGCAGGTGCGACGGGGCCGGGCAGGTGTGACGGGGCCGGGCGGGTGCGACGGGGCCGGGCGGGCGCGACGGGGCCGGGCAGGGGGCGACGGGGCCTGCAGGCGTGTCGGGGCCCAGGAGGGGCGCTACGGGGCCCAGGAGGGGCGCTACAGGGCGAGGGGCGTAGCGGGGCCCGGGAGGGTCGCGATGGGGCTAGGGGGTCGCGACAGGGCCCAGGAGGGGCGCAGCAGGGCTAGGGGCACAACGGGGCCCAGGGGGGTCGTGACGGGGCTAGGGGGTCGCGACGGGGCCCAGGAGGGGCGCGGCAGGGCTAGGGGCACGACGGGGTCCAGGGGGGTCGCGACGGGGCTAGGGGGTCGCGACGGGGCCCAGGGGGTCGCGACAGGGCTAGGGGGTCGCGACGGGGCCCAGGAGGGGCGCGACAGGGCTAGGGGCACGACGGGGCCCAGGGGGGTCGTGACGGGGCTAGGGGGTCGCGACGGGGCCCAGGGGGTCGCGACGGGGCTAGGGGGTCGCGACGGGGCCCAGGAGGGGCGCGGCAGGGCTAGGGGCACGACGGGGCTAGGCGAGGGGCACGACGGGGCCCAGGGGGGAGGCGCGGCGGGGCCTAGCTAGGGGACGAGCGGAAGCGGTAGGTGGGGGATCCTAACCTACGCGTGATACCATATCAGAATGAGAGAAGTGAAATGTTGATTAGAGGGAGAGTACAGATGGATATACCTAAGTATTGTACCCTCTAAGAGGTGACCCTATATAGTCTATGCAAACATAACAGATACACATGTTTGACACAGCAATCAAGCAACAAACAGAATCGATTCGACAAAGACAGCACTCGACACTAGACTAGACTCGAAATTACACTCCGACCGAAAAACAATGGTTACGTTGACCGACACTGCCCAACTCTTTGCAACACAGCACGGCCCCCTCGCCGCTAAGATCATAGGCAAATAACATGCCTTCTCGTGCCTCCACATACATGCTATAAGACATCATATCGTAAGCCCGAACTGCATCATCAACCGCCTAGTACCCGCGATACGTAGCCGGCTGCGCGCCAAAGGTCATCCACTCGCCCGCGTCTGGATATCCGGTCATAACCGCAGTGGCTCCGCGAACATGACTGAGGTACTCCGCCGCGCCGGGCGCATTGTTAGTGTCCAGGCGGGGGGATGCGCGCTCTAAGCGATCAATAACCGCAGGTTCGCGGATGTCGACGAGCACTCGGAGATCGCGCGGAGCCAAGCCAATGGACTTGGCGTAGCCGATTAGCATCTCTGTCGCCATGCGTGACAGATTACGCCGGTTCCGCGCTGAGTCGTTCGGAGCCGGAGGGGGAGGCGCGTTCGCCCACCATGAATCCCGCTGGGCCGAGCCAAGTGGCTCTACATCAAGCAGATCCACCCTGCTTGGCTCACTCGTCTCGTTGTCACGCTCGGCGGTGACGAAGCGAGCGGCGGAAATCATATTGCCCGGGCCGAATGGCAGGGCGAGCATGATCTGCTGCACTGGCTCGATCTCTGAATCCAGCCGGGACTCCTGCTTTTCAGAAGTGGCGCCGAGGAGAGGTAGCAGCGGCTGCCAGATGGCGGGCAGCATTCGCGTCCTCCAGAAGCACTTCAGGATGGTTGCGGTGTCCAAGCCAAGACACGCATCCGATACCCAGGTTACCACCTGCCACATCTCGGGCTTCCACTTCAGAATAGCAGCGACGGTGACGCCATGGATCTGCCAATGTGCGAGAACTGCCTGAAGCAACTCCACCTTGTAACGTGCCTTCAGAGCGGCGATGAGGCCCTGGTCCAGAAGCTGAGTGAACAGGGTCGTGTTCAGCGGCAAGTACACGAGGCGCACGTGCGGGAGCGCGCGAGTCCGAAACCTGCAGATGTCGGCTGACGTCGCGAAAGGGGATTGGAGGAGGTAACTCGACGCGTTGTCGAGCATGACGACGATGCGGCGTCCTTCCGCAATGCAGCATGCATTAACGTGCTCGAAGACCACAGTGAAAACCTGCGCGGGGCGTATAGGATAGACGGGTTTGTAACCGATTGTTATTCTTATCGCACGCTACATATTTCATCGTACACATTTGGGCACGGTGCATGCAAGCGACGGAAAGCGAGGCACGTACAGTGGCGGAATAAATTGCCCGGATGTTTAACACTTTGAATTGTATCGCTATGCCACACATGTTTCGAAAATAGTAACACCCATTTTTTGCCATTCCGTTACAAGGTGTTCGAGTTCTGCTTCAACCGTTTCTTGCTTGGCGCGATTGTGACACAACCGGAAAGTGGGGTTGAAATTTACTCCTCGACTATCGATGCGGACATTTCCTACCGAGCGGAAGAGTAGATCTATTTTCCCCCGTCACTCGGTGTGTACATCGTCACGCGCAATAGTTGCTGGCTTAGGAGTTAGTCCGAGAGCGAGCCTACGACCGCATCGCCATGAAGCCGTTAAATGAGCGGAAGCGCGCGCGAATCATAAGCATGTTGCGTGCGGGGCATTCGACTAGGAAAATAGGCAAAGTTCTTGGCATAGGCAAGAGCACCGTGCACGATTACGGTTTGAAAGTGGCTGCCGAGACTAGTCTCGAGGAGGTGCGACCTACGATGCCTACGGCTGGCCGCCCCCGCTTAATCACTACTCGTCTCCAGCGCGGAATAATACGCGCGATTACAAGCGGCGAGGCAAAAAGCTCTGTAGACGCGGCATATATGTTGTTGGAGAAGCATGATCTCGCCGTAGACTCGAAGACGGTCAGGAACTCATTACGATCCGCGGGGCTAATCGCCGTGCATCAGCCCAAGAAACCCAGGCTCTCACCGAAAAACATCCGAGATCGTCTCGACTTCGCGCGGTCGCATGCCGACTGGACGCTGGAGGACTGGAAGCGGGTGATTTGGTCTGACGAGACAAAGATAAACCGCTACTGCTCCGACGGACGTGCGTACGCCTGGATTCGCGAGGGCACCAGCCTTCGGAGCCATCAAGTCCAACAGACAGTTAAGCATGGGGGCGGTTCTGTGATGGTGTGGGGTTGCATGACGTATGAGGGGGCGGGGTTCATGTGCAAGATAGATGGCAGGATGGATGGGCCGCTGTATCGCAGCATCTTGCAAGATGAGCTCAAACAGACCATCGATTTTTTCAAGCTTTCCCCCTCAGAGGTCATTTTCCAGCACGACAATGATCCCAAGCACAGGTCTCGTCTGGTCCAAGACTGGCTTGGGGAGCAGGAGTACGCGGTGCTGGAATGGACGTCGTGCTCCCCGGACCTTAACCCGATTGAGCACCTGTGGGCACACTTGAAAAGGTAGCTGGGGAAGTACGAAAAGCTGCCAAGTGGAATGCTGGAGCTGTGGGAGAGGGTGCTGGAGGAATGGGACAAGATACCGGCGGAGGTGTGTGCAAACCTGATCGACAGCCTGCCGAGGAGGATCAAGGCAGTGATTCGGGCAAATGGACGCTGGACTAGGTAGTAGTTTTCACAGAATCTAGTATGCTACCCGTTTTCGGTACAAATTGTCTGGATGTTATCCTATGCTATGCTTAGGTGTTTAAGGACCATGTGTGGTACTACTTTGGTGTTTGTCAACTCGAGTGAGTGCTCTAACTGAACTTCTCAGCATGTATGCACACCATACATTAAGGTTAATGTTTACACCGCTGCACTCATCAAAATGCCAAAAAAGGCTGAACATGTGGACAATTTATTCCGCCACTGTACCTCTGCCGTCATCCATCCGGAGGTGTTCGCGCGCCAGTAGTAATACTTCGTAGGGTCAAATTTCTGCTTTGCGAAGCAACGGGGCCGCTCGAACCTGTGAATGATGAGCGGCTTGAAAAGCTTCGAGCCGTCCGCATTCAGCAGCAGCACGACAGTGAGCCGGTCCTTGCAGGCTTTCTTGCCCGGGGTAGGATCGGTGTAGAATGTGTGGTAGGCAAGGTGAGAGAGCGAACACACCGCTGCTAGGGTTTGTTAGTGAGTCTTCCACCATTGCCTCGTTCTTGCTCGTCCCTCGCTCGTACAGTAGGGGGTCGTTCGCTGGTAATTTTGACGGGAAGGGGAACGGGCACAAGGAGTGGCACGGGCAACAGTCTCCTGGGCAAACAGAAGTTACGTGGCCGAACGTACTCTATAATTTTATTTGTGCCTGCGCGGACCGGAAGTCAAGACAATCAAGTTATAGCGAGAGGTTATAATAGAGACCCATCTTTCTAGTTGGGCCCAACTTGATTGGGACCCTCGAACAGATATAGGGGGGACAAGCGAGCAAACAGAAAAAAGCGTCGTTTTGGGGCGGGCAGTCACTCAGCAGCAAAAGCACCTGCCCACGCGACAAATTCGGATATGTGGACACGGGTGTGTTTATAAACATAATACTAGCTAGCACGCCTCGTTGGGTCTCGTTTGTTACCGTATTTTGTCGACCTCGATTGGTTGCGGTTCAGTCAAACTCAAAAGGGTGGACACACAATGGGAAAAGTGTGGTTAGCGGGTGGTCGAAGTAAACACGCCTTAATTTGGTAGCTCTAGATGGGGAGAAATTTCGACCAATCAGAAAACCAGTTGTGTTCTTGCATGAGTAGTGAACCCGAGTCCAACTTGAAAATCAAGTTGGGCCCACTTGGAGAATGACGAGGCAATGGAGTCGCACAAGAACCTACGACATGCGACACCTCGCAAACCCTGTCCTACAAATTTCCCAGCCAATCGTGTGCTCGCGCTTGTTCGCTCTGAACAGCATGACTGCGTTGTGGAACTGCCCTGGTTCTGCTGAGTGAGGCAAACAACCCCTTAGAAAAAGTCGAGGGTCCCTTGGTTTCAAGTTGGACCCGCCTTCACTATTTTAGCCCCTCACTTTAAATGATGGCAGTGGTCAATCTTGCAGGAACGAGTAAAACAAATTTGCCGACGATGTACAGTGACACCTTTCAGAGGTGGGGACCTTCTACGAAAAGAATTCCCGACCATTCAAAATCGAATTGGCCAATTAAACGCAAGTGCATTGGCCAGCTCTGTATGCCATGCCGAACCCCCTTGGCTCCATACCACGACCTTGGTGGTATGAGTTGTATGGGGGGGATGGCACTAAGTTTGCCCCTCAGCTCTGGGCGGCGAAATTTGTGTGCTTTTGGGGGGAACGGGAAGAGGCACGCGACTTGGGAATTTGAGGTTTGGAAATCGCCAACCAAACCAAACCTGCCGCATGATGACATTTTGCGTCGCACTAAAATTTCGGCGACCCAACGAACCCTCGTTTTATGTTCCGCATCCCAGCACTTCCTTTCCGTGCCAATGTAAAATTGGCCAACGAACAACCCATAGCTTTTTCTTCCTCTTCCCTCGTGCCTTGTTCTTGCTTGTTCTTGTACAGTAAGTCTCATACCTAGTCCTAGCACACACTTATCCTAGTTCTTGCTCCTAATTATGCTTAACTTTTACCAAATCCATATCAGTTCGCGTTGGCGCCTTGCGCGCTGGCGCGTTTCACTTTGGTGCCATGCGTGCTGGCGCGTTTCGCGCTGGCGTCGTGTGCGCTGGCACCATGCGTGCAGGCGCATTTTGCGCTGGCGCCTTGCACGCTGGCGCGTTTCGCGCTAGCGCCTTGCGCACTAGCGCGTTTCGCGCTGGCGCATTTCATGCTGGCGCCATGCGCGCTGGCGCCTTGCGCGCTGGCGCTTTGCACGCTGGTGCGTTTTGCACTGGTGCATTTCGTGTTGACGCCATGTCTCTACGGCCGTGTGCACAAGTGGCACTGTGCGAGTCGTCGTGGCACAGAGGGAAAAGGGGCAGGAGGAAGTGGGAGGATGGAGAAAGAAGGGTACGTGCGATGAAACTGCAGGTGAGCGAGCATACCACCGACTCCATGTAAGAGTTGCTACAGCTACGCGCACCTCTCCCCTCTATCTCTTTCCCCTGGCTAGTCCACTTGCTAGTTTCGTACTTGCTCCTAGTAGAGTTGATGTTAGTTCACTTTCTGCTTAAATGCCCCTTCCTGTCACACTTGCTGTAACGCACTTGCTGATGGCGCACTAAATGGTAGTTCATTACCGTGATTTTTGCTGGCGCATTTGCTGTTCAAAACGCACCTGCTGCTAATGCAGATCGAGCAAGCTTACTAGTCTCGAGCTCAATTGCTATGCGCTGACGCTGTGCTCGCTGCGTTTTTCCACCGTCAGTTCTTTCCCCCTCCACCTTCCATCGTTCGTTCTTCCCCATTCTGTCCTCCCCCTTTTGACTTCCCCCCCCCCATTCCCCCCCTTTGACATCCCCCCTCCATCCCTCCCCCTTTGTCGCCACCCTTCGTTCCCCCCTTTTGTCGTCCACCCTCTGATCCTCCCCTTTCGCTGTCCCCCCTCCATTCCTCCCCCTTTCCCGTCCCCCCTCCACTCCTCCCCTTTTGCCGTCCCCCCTCTGTTCCTTCCTTTTTGTCGTCCCCCCTCTGTTTCTCCCCCTTTGTCGTCCCCCCTCCGTCCCCCCCCTTTTGTCGCCCCCCCTCTGTTCCTCCCCCTTTGTCGTCCCCCCTCTATTCCTCCCCCTTTGCCGTCCCCCCTCCGTTCCCCCCACTCCACTCCCTCCTCCACCTTTGCCGACTGTTTCCTGCTCCCCTTGCTCTTTCTTGATCTCGCATTCTTCCCCACTGTCGCTGATCTGGCCACTCACCTGCGCGCACTTGAGACTAGCTACCACGCTGCTAACACTGAGGTCCAGCTCACTGTACTGCCTTCCCCCATCGATGCTACCCTCTACTTCGTTGCCACGCGCCTTCCCGACCGCCAAGCTACTGCCCGCGAACACTTCCTAGGTCTCCACCCCCTCACCCTTACCGAGTTCGTCACCACCCTGTGTGCGATATAGACCTGCCAGCATGCTATCCCTCAGTCCAGTGGTACTGCGGCGGTCCCTATCTTGTAGGGCTTTGCTCCCTCCCAGTGCACTTACTCTGACGTGTCTACCACTCTCACTGAGACAGCTCCTTCTGCTGAGGCCGCCGCGGCGGCCTCTGCGCAGTCTCGTCAGGGGCCGCCGCGGCGGCCGCCTCAAGGGGGGGCGTGGTGGAGGGAGGGGTGGCAGCGGTGGCGGCGGTGCGCACTGAAGTAGAATTCATCCTAAGAAACAAAACTAAAAAAGATGTAGGCCTGATTAGTCCGACTTAAAAAAAACTTGACCTGACAAAACACGCCACACCCAAAGCATGCCACTATTGTCCGTCCTTAGTACTTTCAGTTTCCTCCCGCTTTGCCTTTCCGCTTCAGCCTTCCAATCGAGGAAGCTCGCGAACATTTCAGATTTGTTCTTGATCCCCGTCACCCATGTGTGCCATGTGCCAAGGTCGGTGAAGGTAACAAAATACTTATTGCCATGTCGGGAAGCCACTCTCATAGGCCCAAAAACGTCGGCAGCCACGATGTCAATTGTGTTGTACGGCTCCCGACCTCATGCTTGGGGTGAGAATTCTTGGTAGCCTTTCATTTCTGCATCCTCTGTCACCTTCACTCCCACTGCCATGTTTTTCTTGATCAGCTCCTTGATGCGCGTATGTCGAGCGTGCCCCATCCTTCGGTGCAGTAGGTTGACGTCCACTGGTGTCACCGGTGCTGCCATGGGAGGAGCTTGCTGTTGTAGTTCTTTGATGGGCATCTTCTCCAACATGTGCAACAAGGGCGAGCGTCTTGGTGTCGGGCTTGTAGCTGGCGGCAGGTGTGCGGTAGGGTGTGGAGAGTGGTGTTGGCGTTAGTTTCAATTTCTTGGCGAGAGTCTCGACATACTGTATTTTGATGCGGAGAGGTGGATAGCTTCTGGCGTGTAGGACGTATTGAGGCTGAGAAATTGGGTCATGGACTTAGGGGTGGTGATCTCGACGTGCTCTTCCAGGTTTCGCTCGAACTGGTCGAGCAGATCAAGGTTGGTGCCGGTGTAGAGCAGGTCATCGACGTAGACTGTGAGGAGGATGTAATCCCCGCGGAAGTGGAGGAAGCCGATGTCTAGCAAGATGCCGTGTAGGTGCTGCTGCTAGAGGCGTGGGGCCTGCTTCATCCCGTACAGGGACTTTTGAAGTTGGCAAATGCAAGGGTCCTAGTCGCCGTAGGTGTGAGGTTGCTCGACGACGATTAGAGCGTCAAATTTTGCATATAGGAATGCATTCTTGACGTCGATCTGTCGAAGGTCGAGGTGCCGGCATGCGACGATTGCGAGAAGAATGCGCACGGAGGTGTGTCAATTGACGGCTGTGAAGATGAGGTCGAAGTCAACGCCATGACGTTGATCATAGCCTCGTACGACCCATCATGTCTTGTAGCGCTCAATGTTTCCTTGTGCGTCCGTCTTGACGTGATAGACCCATTTTTCTGATAGAACCTTCCTTCCCTTCACAACTGCGTGGTCCAGGTGTCTCAAGAGCAAAGCGCAGCAGGTTCTGCGCGATGGGGTCCGGTGATAACCTGTTAGGGTATTTTTGGCTCGATCACGGAGGGGCTCTTGTGGACTGCTGCATGAAGACCGAGGATGTGAAGACCGGAGAACCTGATGTCCATCGTCGGTGACCTCTTGTACGTCGTTGTCCGAGTCGGAGTAGAGTTGGGGGTCCCGATGGTTCCGCCGCGGCGTAGAGTGTCGCGAGAAGGGTCGAGAGGGGCGTCGTCCACGCTGTCTTCGTCGTCAAAGCGTGGTTTTTCTTCCGGGTGTTCTTCACGTTGGTCTAGTTCCAAGCGAGCAGTGGCAGCTTCATCTTTTGGAGAGGCGAAGTTTCGTTCTCCTTGTGCATAGGTTGTTTTCCAATTGACGAGTCGGTCTGCCTGGATATGCTTCAGGGTGAGTCCTTTGTGGAAGGGTGTGTCCCTGAAGGGTACAACGTTGGAGTTTTCCAGTTCCAGGATCGTCTACGCTTGGTATTCGTGAGAAATGATGAGGTGCACGAGGTGCACGCCCCATCGAGCTCTCCTTTCGAACCTCCTGGTGGTAGCTTGATTAGGTCGATATAGGACCACGCAGCCCCAAGCTCGCTGCCTGGTGGTTTCGCCTGGCTTTCTTGCCCAGGCCAGGAAGGGGGGTTGATTTCCTTCATTGGTGATCGTGGAAAGTAGGTTGTGCAGCCGTACATCATTGTGCATTGCATAGGGCAGTAGCTTGTGGGCAGTCCAGACTGGAGCTCCATTGCCCTCACTTGGTCAGTAGGGTGCAGTTGGTCCGTTGAGCGACGCCTTGCTATGGGTCAGCATAGAGAAGGGGGAGCCTATGCTCCATCCAAAGTTTACTTATGTGAGTCTGTAGCTCTTCATTCCGGAACTCCCAAGCTCCATCCGTCTGCCAATACTTGAGTTTTCTTCCAGACTGGCGCCCAGCGAGAGCGAGCTGGGTCGGAAGATATTGAGAACCCCCCCTCTATTCTGGAAGTTGACTGCCCAGATGTAGCGGATGGCAGCGTCGATGAATGTCAGGATGTACTGCTCCCCATGAAGTCCTGCCTGTGTGAGGACTAGGTAGTCGCTGTAGACTTTGTCCAGCTGTGCGTAGCGAGCTGGGCACCGTGGGAGATCTGGAAATGGGTTGTGTGTGAGGACGGCTTCGGAGCAGACTGTGCAGAAGCCAGGGGCTTGGCTGACATGAATTTCGTGTCCGTCCAGGTTCGAGTGCTCTAGGGGCGAAGACATCGGCCCTGAGCGAGTTGTTGAGGGTGACTCGTGAAGGGTGGCCAAGCCGCTGGTGCCAGATGTCCCTGGAGGCACGGTGTTCTCGGGTGCGCTGATAGTGCTGGCAGGATATATCGGGAGGGGCTGTGACGATGAGAGCGAGTAAATCTTGATCAACGAGGTCCGTGAAGATCTCTTTGCCTCGAGGGGAGCCATTTGGTCCAGCTGCGCTTTCATCTAGTTCTTCAAGAGCAGTTATTGGGCAACGAAGGTGAGGTTGTAGAGGACCTTCAACGGTTTTGGTCTCGTGAAGGGCAGCTTCGTTGCCAGGTCCAACTGGGGTTGGTGACAGAGGGTGAGGACTGTGCGGTTGGAGCGGGGGTGATGCTGGGTAGTGGTGCCAGAATAGTGGGTTCTCGTCAGAGGGGACTTTGTCGTATTCGGTCCAAGTTCCAGGAGCTTGAAGAGGGCGACCAAGAGGAACATACGCATCTAGTGTGGTTCCCCCCCTTTCCTCTTCTTTGTCCTCATCTGCATCACCGTCATACCAGGTGTCGTGGTTAAGTCGCCACCACCTAGTGGTAGAGTTACGGACCCACGGGAACCACTGGGTTGGTTGTTGGGTGGGTAGACGTCCCCAAGGTGTGCTTTTGTCGGTACTGGGCCTCCTTTCCAAGTCCCTTTGACTGTGCTTAGAGGGTTATCCCATCTCCTCAGTTCTCTGTAAGGGGGTGCACCAATCTCGACTCTGGGTTCGGGGGTGAGGTGTTGGGGTTCTTGTTGTTTTTCCTATGTTTCTGCTCCCTCTGCTCCTCCCTCGGCTGCTTCTGCTGCTGCTGCCTTTGCTTTTGCCGCTGCTGTTGCTACTTCTCGTGCTGCTGATATGGCGATCATGGTTTCCTGTGCTGCTTCGTCTGCCTCTGGGGACGTCGGTCGAGTTGGGGTAGCGATGGTCGTGAAGGAACGTGCCCATACGTCCATGTCGGATGCGAGTTTTGCAGCCATGTCCACTGATTCTCGTGGTGTGGGCTCTCTCCATTTGGGGTTAAAGACCATGTGAGTGGTCAAGTCCTACGGGTTTGCTCGTCTAGTGTCATCAAAGGATCCTGGTCCCACATAGACCAGAACACTCTCCAGGCATTGTCTAGGTGTGAGAGAGATTCGTGGTTCCTTGGGTAGGAACGATGGTGACTGCTGTAGCGAGTTCTAAAATGGTGATGCGGACTTATGGGGTGAGGATGGACTTTGTTTCTTCCTCGTCGAGGGTCTCGAGTCCTATTCCAGCTATATTCCTGGTGGAGGCTGCCGGAGTTCAACAGGTACGATAGACACCGTCTGGTCCAAGATCATCCAAATTGGTTTCAGCTGGGTGCATGTGATGAGTGACCCATGGGTGGCCGTCGGGGTGAGCACAACCCTTCTCGGTTCTCCCATGCGAAATTGATGGGAACGAGGTTGATCAGATCATGGCTGTCGTCGCTACTATTGGGGATGTCGAAGTCTAGAATGTAGACCCCGGCGATGGCTACTGCCTTCCCAATGTACCGAAGCCGGTTCTCGGGTTGGCTGGGTAAGGTTAGTTTCTGATAGTGCAGCAGGATGTTTCTTATCTGAGGGTCGGTGCTGATTTTGACGCCACATGACATGAGCGAGTCGTGAGTAGTAGATTGTAGCGGAGATTCTGAACGATGAGGACGTTGTTTAGAGCGACGTGGGTCAAGGAGTTGTGAGTCTGTAGGACAACGATCCCTTGGTGTTTGGCCACCAAGCGCTCGTTGTTGGCGATGGTTACATAGGCAGTTGCGGGGATTGGGACGACGTTGGAAATGAAGTCCGCCGATTCGTCCATATGCTGCTCGCAACAGCTGTCCAGGTACCAGGTGTTGTAGTTGTCTCGGTTGTTGTGGGTGATCAGCGCGATCCTTGGAGTAACAAGATAAAGACAGCTTGAGTTGTGCAGGGGGTGGTCCTTGGGGAAGGAGTCCCAAGACTGCCTATCGCCTCCGAATTTCGTATCGGGAAAGTAGGGTGTAGGCTCTAGCAGAGGGATAGAGAGATCCCATTCTTCTCGGAAGCGGATGGATTCCGTAGGAGGACGCAGTACGCCACGAGCGATTCGTTATAGTATCGATGTTTTGCGTCTTCGGTGTTGATTGCTGATCCTGGGTAAGAGCCGGCGAAGAAGCAGAATATTTGTGCGCTCTGTAGGAGAAGCTCGAAATCGAAACTCCAAGTGTAGAAATCACGACCATCGAAGATTGAGCTTGTTCTAATTTTCAAGACATTGAAGAACTTTGATTGTCATGTCTATAGGGGTTTGTCACTTAATCGTGTGCTTGCAGGTGGTTGCGTATTGGAAGCGTTGAAGTTGAAGAAGCAAGGAGTGGAGTCATTGTCTGCAGAGATTGGTTGCATTTCGGTGGTTTGGCAAGCGGTGCCCGAGTCGTCGATCTCGAGAGATTGTAGGCTATCTACAAGAGCTCTCATTTGTTGGAGCAATTTTTCGAGGAGACCTGTGGGGACAGGTGCCACCGGATTTGGAGTGTTTGCAGGCGCTTTGAGAGGAGGGCTTCCTTGCCCTCTGGATCCCGAGTCTGGGGCCATTCTGTGGTGGGAGGGAGTCACTGGCGCCACGATGTTTGAATTTAAAACCGACGAAGGGTGTCATGTGTAGAATCCTGATATGCAGTGGTTACCATGCAGCGATCCAACATAGTCCGTAGGATTTCAAGGATTGAACTCCAAGAGTGCGCTTTGTAGATGCGATTGATTGGTCAATGAACTCTGCCAAAGTGAATGTAACTTAACAAAATTGATCATAGCAAAGAGATATCGGGTTCATCTAGTGATACAAGAGAATGCGAAGGATCTAACTAAGATATATCAAACATATATTTATATGTTACTATAGGCTAGAAAGGTGCGTACTCTTAGAGAGTACAACCCCTTAACACAAAACCACCATGTATCACACATTCTAGTTACTTCGCTACTTTGATATGGTATTACTCTAGGCTTCCTCCTCACCCACCCGCGCTTCCGCCCTAGCCCTAGACCTAGCCGCCCGTCGCTAGCCGCCTGTAGCTAACTGACCGTAGCTAGCCGCCCGTCGCTAGTCACCCGTAGTCGACCATCGCCGCCCGTCGCCTCGCGTCCGCTGGCCCCGCGATCGCCAGCCCCGCACCCGCTGGCCCTGAGCTCACCAGCCCAACGCGTGTTGTCCCCGCACCCGCCTGCCCTGCGCCCATTGGCCCCGCATTCGCCAGCCCCGTGCTCCCTGGTCCTGTGCCCACTGGCCCCGCTTTCGCCGGCCCTGCGCTCGCCAGCCCCGTACCCCCACGCCCGCCAGCCCCGTCCCCGTCGGCCCCGCGCTTGCCAGTCCCGCGCCCGCTGGCCCCGCACCTGCCCGACCGGGCCCGCATGCCCCGATCTCGCCAGCCCTGCGCCCGCTGGCCCCACGTTCGCCAGCCCCGTGCCCGCCAGCCCCGCACCCGCCAGCCCTGCACCCGTCGGCCCCGTGCGCCCGCTGGCCCCGCGCATGCTTGCCCCACACCCGCTCGTCCCGCGCCCGCTAGCCTCGCTTTCGCCAGCCCTGCGCTCGCTGGTCCCGCGTTCGCCAGCCACCCGCCGCCGGCCCCGTGCTTGCTGGCCCCGCTCCTGCCGGCCCCTGCGCTTGCCAGCTCCGCGCCCCCCAGCCCCTGCGCGTGCTGGCCCCGCACCTGCCAGCCCCGCACCTGCTGGCCCGTCGCCCGCCAGCCTTGCGCCTGCTGGCCCCGCACCCGCCCGTCCCGCGCTTGCTGGCCCCGTGCCTGCCTGCCCCGTTGCCCCGGCCCTGCTCTCCGCCGGTCCCAGCCCGCCCCGGCCCTTCCTACCGCCGAGCAGAGTTGACCCGCTGGCCTTGGCTCCCCCTCTGAGCCGGCGCTCCCGCCGGCAGACTCCACCGCACTCCACCTCTCTCCACTGCACTCCACCTCTCTCCACCACACTCCACTGCACTCCACCGCACTCCACCGCACTCCACCATGCTCCACCGCTCTCCACTGCTCTCCACCACTCTCCACCGCCCTCCTCGTCTTTCCCTCCTCCCCTTATCAGCGACAGTCAGCTGCTGCAACCATGGTGATGGCGGACTCTCTGCTTCACCTGGACACGGAGGGTCGGGCCGTTGAGTTTGAGGCGTGGCTCGTCGACCTCTGCTGCCAGCTGACCTGGCAGCGCCAGGACGGCCACTCCCTAGCCGTCCATGTCGACGGTAAGCTCCCTCGCCCCGCCCCGCCTGCTGCCCTAAATAACGCCCCCATGTCTGCTGAGAGTGAGGATTGTGTTGTTACTGAGCTTGCCTACGCTGTCTGGGATTCGCGCGATGCCATTTCTCAGCTTGCCATTAGTCACGTCCTCCCCCTGTCTGAGCGTCCCCGCTTTACCGCTGCAGGAAACGCCAAGGAATATTTATATGTCATTATCGCGCACTATTCCACTCCCGCCTCAGCCTCTGCCGGCCGCCTGATCCTCCCCATGCTGTTCCCTGACCTTGCATCCTTCCCCACTGTCGCTGGCCTTGCCACTCACATCGACGCTCTGGTGACTAGCTACTGGGCTGCTAGCACTAAGGCACAGCTCAGTGCCTTCCTGCCGTCGCTTTGCGCTACCCTTTACCTCATTGCCACACGCCTGCCTGACCGCCTAGCCATTGCCCATGACCACTTCCTTAGTCAGCATCCAGGCGACCTAACCCTCACTGCCTTCATCACCGCCCTGTCCGCGATAGAAACCTGTCAGCGCACTATCACTCAGTCTAGCGGTCCCTATCTTCCAGGGTTGTGCTCCCACCCAGTACACTTACTCTTACGCTTCTGCCACTGTTGCTAAGACAGCCCCTGCTGCTGAGACCGCCGCCGCGGTCTCAGCGAAGCAGCGTCAGGGTAGGGGCCGCCGCTCCAAGGGGGGGCGGGGCGGAGGGAAGAGTGGTGGGGGTGGTGGAGGTGGGGGCGGGGACGGTGGTGCAGACGAGGGGACCAGGGCTGGTGCCCCTGAGCAGCAGCAGCAGTAGCAACCTCAGCCGCAGCAGTAGCAGCCTCAGCAGCAGCAATCGCAGCAGCAGCAGTAGCTGCCGTGGGGTCCCCCGCCGCTGTGGTGGCCTGGTGGCGCAGGTGGTGTTGGTCGCGGTGGTGCCCCTCGCAGCTCGGTGTTGGGTGGCGGCTCCAGTGTGACCACCTGACAGTGCGAGCTTCAGACCGGCCCCCGCCGCGGCACCGTCTGCGATCGTCCAGGTCATACTACCACCCGCTGCTACCACCGCCTTGACGACCTTTACCGCCTCCAATTTGGTCCCACCTCGGACCCTCCTGACTGGTACGCCCTGGCCCGCCGCCGTGTGTCTGTCTTTGAGCTTGATATGGATCAGATTAGGACTACTATGTATGTCATGTATGCTGATGACTCTAGAGTTACTGGATCTTATTACCCTGTGTTGCCTAGAGTACGTGTGCCTCCTGGTTGTAGTCTAGGTTCCCCTGTACAGTCAGGCGCAGGACAACCTGCCCATTTAGCCTTGGCTCCACTCTAGCTCCTGTGCCTACGGCCGCTACCGCCGCGCTCTCGTTCATGCTAGACTCTCGCGCATCCGCCTGCTTCTTTTGCGACCACACTGTGCTCACGCCGCTTGCTGCCCCTGCCACTGTAGCACTCGCTGACCCCTTCTCAGGTCCAGTAGTTGCCCGTAGCTCCACTACCCTTCCCTGTCCAGCGGTTCCCTCGGGCTCTCTTACACATCCCCTCGTTCTCTAAGAACCTAGTTGGTGTTGGCTGTCTTCATGACCTTGGCGTCACCACTTTGTTTCCTGGTCACGAGTGATATATAGTTTGTACCGAGGCCACCATTGGTGCCCCTCTTACCACGTTCCCCCAGGACCCTGTGTCTGGCTTGTTCACGCTGGACACCTCGTCACCAGGGCTCATGCTAAGGTTTTGGGGGACTCTGTTTCTTCCAGAATTCCCCCCCCCCCCCCCCCCCCGCGGGTCTGTTTCGTCCGGATTGGAGGCTCCGCGATTTCTGTTTCGTCCGGAATCGGGGTTGTAGTTACTATTAACCGAGTTTCGGGTACAGTGTACTCGGATAAGAATACGTAACCTTTCACTACAGGTTGGACGATACATCAAAGCTTCTACAACTTGACTAAGCATGCATGCATAGCCTGCAGAGTGCGCAATCTTTGTTGAAGCTACCTACATTCGTTAGACAACATCTCTACAAGCCCCGCCTACACAACTAAACTAAGCCACACGGCCAGGCAATAATGTTCACATCTTGGTTGCATCCAAGCACGGGCGCCGCTTCTTGATACCGGTGAACGTGTTGTACACACTAAGCCAATCCACATTATACTTCAACATCTTCACCGTCATGAGGTCAGAGAGCCGCTCATCGGACAAGGTCGTCCGATCGGAAGACTTGATGATGTTCTGCCGACTGAAACCGCGTTCGCACTCGACGGTAGTCAGCGGCAGAACAGCGACCGCCTTTCAAAGGGAGACGAGGGTGGGGTAGTACCTCTGCCATTCAGAGGTGCCCAGGATGTTCGTAAGGCTCTGGTGGAAGCTCTGCCCCTTGTAGTTCTGCTCCAAAATGGCTGTCATCACCCTCATCTCCCTTGCGCAGACTGCGTCGTCAAGACCTGCCAGGGATGGAGAGCACAAACAACAAGTGGGAATGCCACATAATTCGATGGCATGTTATTGGATTCATGACACATATAAAACCTGGACAGCAGGCACGGTATGATGGGAAGGGCATTCGGGAAGTCTGCTACAAAGCCTGACCAGGGAAGTGGTTGTGGAAGAGCTCTTTCAACTAATGCAGGGAGGCATCCATCCCTGCCTCGCGCTTTCTGGCCTTGTCCAGGTAGTACATCGCCTGGAAGAGCTTCACACCGTCCAGATTCTGCAAGTTACCCAGGCGGCGGAAGATGGACGCGTTCACTGCCTTGGCGTAGGCAATTCCCATCTTGTTGCACTCCTCCAGCGTGGTGCCAAACGTGCCAGGTCCAACAGGACGCCAGTGCAGCTCGACGTTCTTCTTGACAGTTGCCCCGCTTGCATCCACTCCTTGGATCTTCATCACAGGCTTCTCCATGTAACCGTAGTGCTCGATGAACGGCGAGAGGCGCAAGCTCTGCCCGTCTCCAAAGGTCCGCACCGGGTCGATGTAGCGAGCGGAGAAAGTGAGAGTAACGCTCTCCATCTCCCTCTTGATCGTGGTAATGTCCACCTGTGGGTATGGGTTGGGAACAGAGGGCCAGCATTTGAATGGAAACCATGGAAAGCATGACTGCAACGCACCTCAACAACAAGGGGACCCAGCCGCTCCTGGAAAAGCTTGTTAAGGTCGTTGAGGAGCTCCAGAATGTCAGCGAGCAGGCGCACCATGTACTGGAACTTAAATCCAGACGTGATCTCGTACATGTGTGGATCCTCTTGCATCCAGTACCAGAGGAGGGCTTGTATCAGGTCGTAGAAGCGGATGATAGCGTTCCCCCTCGACAGCCACCGTGTAGCATGGATACTGAGCACCACCAGGTCAGTGCCCAGCACATCCTGCTGAATTTTGACGAAGCGGGAGTTGGAGACGGTGCTGCGGTTGAAGGCCTCCACAGTGCCCCTCAGGCTGTTGTCGATTGCCTGCAGGTCAAGGATAGTGGCAGCAGCGTCTTTTGCCGCCAGAGACTCCGTGCAACTCACAACCAGTAAAGGGAGTAAGCGGGAGCGGGAGTATGGGGCGGAACATCTGACCAGGGTTGCTTACCGGTGAGCAACACAGTGGATCGAAACTAGCTATGGAACTTGCTGCCTAAGCCTTGTCACGAGGCCCGTGCGCTCCCCCACCATGACAGAAGCTCCGTCAGTTGCCATGCCGACGAGGCGGTTGAGCGCCATGCCGTTGCTGTCAAGGTAGTTGGTGAGTGCCTTGTGCAACGTCACTGCGTCACATTTCTCGACGTGAAGGAGCACAAGGAACTCCGTGACGACCTCACGCTCATGCAGGTACGTGATGAAGACAATCATGTGCTTGTTCCTCCCCCGGTCAGTGGACTCGTCAACTTGCAAGCTGTACCACTTGCTTTCCCGAATGCGCCTTAGCTGCTCCGCGTGCATGTACTTCGCCAAAGCCTCCATGAACTCGCACATGCCGTAGCTGCCAGGCACAACGACAAGAAAACGAAATGTTAAGTTAGAACCATGGTTGTAAAATGGGTTAAACAAAGTCGCATTTCTGCAGCAGACCTAGCAAATCTCAAACAGAAACTACTTACTGCGTATAGTAGCGGCCGTACGATTCACCGTCCTGAAGATCGCGCAGTCCCTCACCCAGCAATATGTGGACGAGCGGAGCATAGAAGTTGATGAGGCAGTCCTTCGTGATGATGAAATGTGCAATCCGCATGCACTGAATGACCTCCCTCTCATGAATCTCCGTGGATGTGAAGTCGAGAATCCGCTTCTGCTTCAGATCTGCGCCGTCCGCCAGCTTGGAGCGTGCCATGGACCACCAGTGGGTCTTCGAGTGTTCGTGGGCACAAATGCTGGTGATCTGGAAGTCACGGGCACCCGGTCCCTTCTTCCCGTATCGTGTGTGCCCTCCTTCACCTGCAAATCTCATACACACACAGCATTTCAATCCATATATTCGCTCAGTCTTGTTGTACACCAGCACAAGCCACTGAAAGACATCCTTCCAGCTCTCGTTAAAACGACGCGCGATCGCCTTCTCTGCCTCGGGAGCATCATCTCCGTCGAGGAGATTGCTGAACTCCTTCGGCTTCCGCCCCCTCTTGCGGCTCATGTCCACGGGCTTTGGAGTGCCCCACAGCGTTTTTTGCATCGTCGCCTTCCGAGGCTTGTCCGCTGTCGCGGCGGTGGCGGACCTTCCAGCTCCCGAAGACGAGGCACCAGCAGGGTCCGTCTCGGCGGTGTTCTCGACCGGCAGCTGCATGGTTGACAAGGCATCATTGCCCTCCACTAGCACGGTATGTGAGCAATCGTCGTCTTCTACCATCACCTGCTTTCCCTTCAGCATGTGCAAGCACTCGAGTGCGCAGTCGATGTTAATCTCATTGTTAGCATCGGTTACTGGGAAGAATGCCTCATCGGCAGTGTCTGGGAATCCTTCTAGGCCCCCGCCAAATCGAGGAGGCGGGACGTCGAACATGGCTACGTGAAACTAATGCAGGGGGGTGAGTTGATGCTCTGACTACTAGTAGGGAAGATCTGGTGAAACATGCTCACATATACGGTCCACTTGGTGGGTGGGTGATCTGGTGAAGTGCGGTCTCGAGCAAGGGGTGGAACGAAGTGGAAGGTGAGCTGAGCAAGCTAGGAGCGAGCCGAGTGATGGCGAGTTTACGTGCAGCAGAGCAGAGCTGTAAACGGGTGGCGTAGACCGTGGATGGAAATGGAGCAGCCAAGGCGTGCAGCGCACGATGGCTGCTGGACGTTGTTGACTTAACAAAAGAGCGGGAGCGTGGGACGAAGAAAGGAAAGGAAACAGAAGGAAAGGAGGGATGGATGAACGTTGGGTCAGGCAGGCGGCGGGCAGGCAGCCATTGTTGTGCTGCTGCTGCTGCTGTGTGTGTGTGTGGTACTGCTGTGCTGTGACTCGACGTGACGTCCAGTCCACTGCTGCTACTAATGTGTACGTGACTCTGAGTGGGTAAGTTTGTGACAGCACCACGCGCTACACGGCTAAGGTTAAGATAAAGGTACATGCATTGCATTCCTTTATCACCGACCAATCAATAGCTCTCCTTTGTTCCACCGAGGCGAAAAGAAGCTGTTGGGCTGTGCCTTAGCGGCACAGGTCAGACCTTGCTGGACTTGTGATTGGACGGGAAGTACAACCACGCAGTTGAGTGAGGGGATAGGCCTCGTAGGGTGGGGGGGGGGCCTGGCGGGGGCGTCCGGATTGGACCCTTGGCGATTTCTGATTCGCTCGGACCCCCTACCTACACTACTTCTAATAATTCCGGAATCTCGCGTAGCCTTACCCGTTCAAATTCCGGAACAGGGGTCTCGCCAACTCTTAATTATTTTTTTTCGGGGAAATTACCCTTCAAAAATAAGGCCTGCTCATCACCCCTAATTGGAGCATCCCCCCAGGTCGCCGCGTCCTCCCAGGTAGCTCCAGCCTGCTCGTGTCTGTCACTTACCCACCCTTCATTTCTGTGGCACAACCGCTTAGGTCACCTCGCACTCCCGCGTCTGTGTCAAATGTCCCATCATGGGCTTGTCTTCGGTCTCCCTACGTTGCTCCCTGCCCTCCCTCCCTCGCCTGTGCCGCCGTGCACGCCTTGCGTCAAGGGCTGGCTGCACCGTGCTCCTTACTCCTCCTCGTTCCCCCCTACCACTGCGCCACTCCAGACCCTGCACCTAGACGTCTGGGGCCCAACCCCCGTCCCAGGGCTGCGTCGAGAGCGCTACTTTATGGTGCTTGTCGACGACTACACGTGCTACACCACGGTGTTTCCCTTGGAGTGGAAGGCCTATGTGCCTGCCGTTCTTATCTCGTGTGTCGTAGCTACGCGGGTCCATCGCGGCCTCCATGTGCTTCGTCTTCACTCCAACTGTGGTGTCGAGTTCGCCTCCGGTCGGTTTGGCCAGTTCCGTCGTGCGGAGGGCATCACCCAGACGCACACCCTACCGGACTCCCTGCAGAAGCATGGGGTCGC
This sequence comes from Closterium sp. NIES-67, assembly GCA_027943415.1. Classification (NCBI taxonomy): domain Eukaryota; kingdom Viridiplantae; phylum Streptophyta; class Zygnematophyceae; order Desmidiales; family Closteriaceae; genus Closterium; species Closterium sp. NIES-67. Next base: position 167,848 of record BQMB01002392.1, read on the forward strand.
TGAACAACGCATCAGTTTGGTCATGGAGGTGGCTCGTACATCCATGATCCATACCGGTGCACCCCATTTTTTGTGGCCGTTCCCAGCGACAGCAGGTTTCGCCGACCCTTCTCTGGACTGCGTTCCCCAGTGACGCATCTGCATTCCACGTCTGTGGCTGCCTTGCTCACGTTCGTGCCTCTGGCACGGACAAGCTCACTGCACGCACCGTCCCTTGTGGCTTCCTTGGTTTCCCCCTCTATGTGTCAGACTGGCACTTTTACCACCCACCGTGTCATCGCTTCTTTCACTTTCGTAACCTTACTTTTGACGAGCATATCTCCTTCTACACCCACATCCTCCACCGAGGTCTCCCGGTTGCCCCACCCCTCTTTCTGGTCCCCACTCCCCCGGTAGCCCTTGCTCCTCTTCCTCTGCTCCCTGCCTCGTCTGGTGTGTCTCATGTCACTCCCCTCCCGTCGGTTTTCCCGGTGGAGGATTCGGCTAACTCCGGGGGCCTCGCAGCTTCTATTTCGCCGCCTGTCTCTTCCCTGATGTCTCCTCCTCCGCCATTGCCGCCGCCGCGGAAGCAGCAGTTGCCGCCGTCGCAGCCGCAGCCACCGAAAGGGTCCGCGAATTCTGGGGGTGTGGGCGTTTGGGCGGGTGCTAGTCCTGTGGTTATTGTCGTGGCTTGTCCCCGTGGTCCTGGGGATGGCACCGGTGCTACAGAGGGTTCTCATTCTGGGGGTGCGGGTTCAGGGGGTGCTAGTCCTGGGGTTACTGTCGTGGCTTGTCCTAGCGGTCTCGGGGGTGGCACCGGTGCTGGAGAGGGTTTTCGTCCTGGGGGTGTTGGCGTGGAGCGTTCCGGAGGTAGCCGTGGTGCAGCTGGAGGTTTTGGTGTCGGTGTGTCGCCGCCGGTATCCGCCCTTTGCCTCCTCGGTCTTCCCTCCCCTAACCACCCGCCTGCGCCTCCTCGTGTGTCTATGGTCTCATGTTTCCTCCGCCAGACTCGTCTCCGGCTCGTTTTCCCCCGCATTCTCCTCCCGTGTCTCCTCCTGTGTCTCCTGACCCGACGCCTCCCTCCCACGTCTGGTCTTGCTATCCCTCACATGCTCGTCCTGTCTCTCCTGTCTAGCGATCTCACCCTATGTTGCTCCGTTCCCACGCGTCTCGTCCTTCCCGTCACCTCCTCCGTCCTCACTTGTTGTTGCTCCACCTCCCTTGTCCGACTTCCTCCGGGCTGCTAGTGCTCTTGTTCCTTGGGTCCTCGCCTCTCTTGTTACCGACTCTTCTGTTCCTGTCTCCAGTCCTGACCCTTATGTTGCTGCCGTCACTGACTTTGCCTCTATCCACCGCCTTCACTACGCCATCGCTCTGGTCTCTGACCCTGTCCATCCTCCGTCCGCCGGGGGTGCTCCTGCCCTTGGTAGTGACGTCTTGGAGGACTGGCAGTATGAGCTTGCTTTCCTGTCCGAGGTCGCGCCTCATCTCTGCTCCATGCTGCTAGTCCTTGAGGGGGCCCCAGACGCCTTTGACATTCCGACCCCTTGCACTTACGCTGAGGCGACCTCGAGACACTGGCCCTCTCAGTGGATAGCTGCCATGGACGCAAAGATGGCATCTTGGAGATCCACCTGACGTAAACGTATTCGATGGCCGGTGGCTCTTCAAGGTGAAGCGCCCTCCTGGAGAGCCGCCGGTGTTCAAGGAGCGCTACGTTGCTAGAGGCTTTAGTCAGCGTAAGGGTGTTGACTTCTTTCAGACCTTCACCCCGAACCCGTAAATGACTATCCTTTGGATGCTGCTACACGTGGCAACACATGACTACGAGCTGCACTCCCTTTACATCTCCACAAGGTTTCTTCAGGGTAGTCTTCACGAGCAGGTCTACCTGCGTCGCCCACGAGGCTTCACCGGCACCTTTGCCCCCGGAACCCAGTGGCTCCTCCGACGCCCGGTTTACGGCCTGCGGTAGGTGTCCCGCGAGTGGCACGATACGTTGCGTGCTAAATTAGCTGACCTGCAGTTCTTCCCGTCCTCTACCGACCCTTCGCTTTTCGTTCCTTCAGGCCAGACCCCGTTCCACATCCTTGTCTACATAGGCGAACTTGTCTTTGTCATTGCAGACAAGGAGGCACTGGCCTCTGTAAAGGTTGAGCTGCTGATGAGACACACCTGCACTAACCTAGGAGAGTTGCGCTGCTACTTTGGCCTGCAGGTCTCCAGGGACAGAGCAGCAGCACCATCACTCTCATACAGTCACACTTGGTGTGCCAGGTCCTTCACAGGTTCGATCTTCAGTTCTCCTCTGCACAGTTTACACGTCTGCCAGTAGATCACAAGCTTTCAACTACAGTCTCTGAGGATTCAGAAGAGCCTAGTGGTTCGTACGCAGAGCTGGTGGGTTGCCTCATGTACTTGATGACTTGCACTCATCCATATCTCGCATACCCTCTCAGCATCCTAGGTCGCTTTGTGGCAACAGGCAGACACCGAACGCAGCACTTTTCGGCTGCTAGGAGGGTTTTGCGTTATCTAGCAAGTACATCGGGCATGGGCCTAGTGCTAGGAGGACGCAGGCTAGTGGTCCTTACAGAGCACACAGACGCTTCGTCGGCAGACGACACTGAGACACTCACGTCCTCCCAAGGCTATTGCTTTAGCCTTGGTGCAGTTGCCATCTCGTGGAGGTCCAGACGCTCGTCGTCTGTTGCCCAGTCTAGCTATGAGGTTGAGATCTATGCCGGTGCCATGGCGGCACAGGAGCTCCGCTGGCTGACTTTCTTGCTCACAGACTTAGGTGAGTGGCCTAGCTCTGCCCTGGTCCTGCACGCTGACTATAGGATCATGATCCTCTTGTGTCAGGAGCCTCGACTGGAGGGCAGAGCGAAGCACATCCAGCTGCGGTACTTCCTTCTGTGCAAGCTACAGTAGCGCCGCGAGGCCCACGTAGTACATTTGGCCTCTAGTGCTAGCACAGCTGATATCGTTACGAAGGCGCTTGCGCCTAAAAATCAGCAGTGACAATAAGTACAACTTGGTCTAGTTTCTGTAGCTTTTCACTTGCTAGGACCTTAATTGTGTACTACTCCTTATATTGTCCTGAATGGCGTTGTGGCTCTTGCTCCAGAGGCTGGACTAGTAGTGCCGGCCTATGTTGATCCTATTTAGTTTGTACTCTTGGTGACGGTCTTCGGACCCTTGCCTCAGAGATTGGACTAGTAGTGCCACCCTGGGCTGCGTGTCTCGTGCCTACCACTGCCCCTCATCAAGCCTAGGCGGTGTGTCCAGCATATATTTATATGTTACTATAGGCTAGATAGATGCGTACTCTTAGAGAGTACAAGTCCTTATTACAAAACCACGACTCGGGTAACTGCCCACGCTTTATTACAGAGTCAGTTATGTGTCCTTTCTGTCGTGACGGGCCCTTGAACGTCTGTCTGTTTAGGGTTTGTATGTTACGTGTCAACGATCATTGCACTTCGTGGTTTGCGTCATAGATGCGAACCTGACAAGGTTACGGCTCGAGTGTCACTTTCAGGTATGTTAGTTATTCCTTATTGTAACATCACATACCTAACTTTCTATCAGAACTCAGCTGCTAACCACTGAGTTAAAAGGGCTTGTTAATAGCGGGTCAGTGCGCCTATAGCCCCCCAGGCTCTGCACCTGTGGCCCTTCCCCAAGGATCTTCTCAAGGGTAACCCTAGCGGGTCTCTTGACACTTACGTGTTTTATAGCTTGAAAATTATTGAATCTTTTCGAGCGAGGTACTTGTTTCTATCAAATAGGCTTCAACATCTGAATGGTTTTATCGACTCATACTTATTATGTTCCTACCAAATCCACCTTGAACTCTGAAGATATACGTTTTTATGGGATTTTATTTTACTTAAATACATAGATATCTTATGTAGACACGATCATATATTCTCACTCAATCTAGATCAATTTGCTAGTCATCTAAAGCATGAGGTTGAGGGCTTGTTCGTTCTGTGACGAGGATTTTCTCGCATCCACGTCAAGCCAAGGTGGTTAAAAAATCTCCTGCACTTGGTCAGCAGCACCCTCCATCCTGGTTCCAGTCCCTAAAGCTGAACGGTGCGACTGCACCATCTGACCGAAGGGTGGCGAGGGAGTAGTCTGAGCGGAACTATTCTCGTTTCCGGACCATTGGAGCTTTCAGCCGCGCGCAACCGTTGTCTATGGAAAGAGACTGCTTGCTCGATGAATCCTCGCCTCTCATTCAGTCTCCTCAGTCTCGACCGTCCGTCGCCACTGTCTGTCGCACGTCGCTGGACTACAGCAGCCTTACACGTGTACCGAACACCGAATCAAATCTTGAACTTTGGGATAGACGATCGAGCGAGGGTCTTACCAGGGGTTTGACTGGTTGCCACGTGGCACAGCCAACAGCAGGCCGCAGCACAGGACATGGCGACGCAGCGTTAGCCGACCTCGATGACGTGGAGCTCCTGCAGCCCTCCACGTGTCCATCTGAGCGCGAATACAGAAGCGGGCACGGAAGCTCACAAGCGAGTCAGAGCCGCTGCGGAGAGGTGTCTGAGGAGGGGTGTGACCATGAAGGGGGTTCGTTAAATAAAACGAAGAGTCTCGCAGACAGCGGAGCAGCGCGGGATCAACAGCACCCATGGCGATTCCCCTGGCCGTGGTGGTGCTGCCCTTGGGATTGCCGAGAGGAGTGGCGGTGGGTGAGCTCGTGGGACGAGTGGCGATGGGTGTACTCGCGGGACGGGCTTAAAGCCCTGGCGCTCGGCCAGCTCATGTCGCTGCTGCTCACCGCCACTGCCACGTGCTCCGCGCTGCTCGCCGCCAGAGGTGCGCTGGGACCATGACACGTGGCGACGAGTGCCACGTGGAGATGGTTTCACGGCATCGTGCTTTAGTCCAACTTTGTTTTGAGGCGCCTGCGAAACTGTTCCTGGCACTTGGTGTCTGTGATGTGATGTGATGTGATGTGATGTGATGTGATGTAATGTGATGTGATGTGATGTGATGTGATGTGATGTGATGTGATGTGATGTGATGTGATGTGATGTGATGTGATGTGATGTGATGTGATGTATGTGATGTGATGTGATGTGATGTGATGTGATGTGATGTGATGTGATGTGATGTGATGTGATGTGATGTGATGTGATGTGATGTGATGTGATGTGATGTGATGTGATGTGATGTGATGTGATTTTATGTGATGTGATGTGATGTGATGTGATGTGAGTGTGATGTGATGTGATGTGATATTGCCTACCGCCCTTATCTGACAAGGGGCTTGGATGGTTGCCACGTGGCAGGTATCAGCATCCCCACCTTCCAATCTCTCCTCAACTACCTGCTCCTCGCGTCCGTCTATGGCGCCATCCTCATGCACCGCAAGACTCCGCTCACTGTAAGCACGCACTGTTAAAATCACACACTGCTGTAAGCGCGCACTGCTGTAAGCACGCACTGCTGTAAGCACGTCTTGCTGTGAGCACGCCTTGCTGTGAGCTCGCCTTGCTGAGAGCATGCAGTGCTGAGAGCATGCAGTGCTGAGAGCATGCTGTGCACCTACCTACTGAAGCTATTTGCAATGCAGCACTTTTCTATTGTAACCCCCCTGGACTGGACTGTTAAAACTCCTCGATATAAGCACCCTCAATGCGAGCTGCTCACATGCTCGCGCGTATCACCCACCATGCCATCCATGCCATGATGCCCCCATGCCATGATGCCCCCATGCCATGATGCCCCATGCCATGATGCCCCCATGCCATGATGCCCCCATGCCATGATGCCTCCATGCCATGATGCCTCCATGCCATGATGCCCCCATGCCATGATGCCTCCATGCCATGATGCCCCCATGCCATGATGCCCCCATGCCATGATGCCCCATGCCATGATGCCCCCATGCCATGATGCCCCCATGCCATGATGCCTCCATGCCATGATGCCTCCATGTCATGATGCCCCCATGCCATGATGCCTCCATGCCATGATGCCCCCATGCCATGATGCCCCCATGCCATGATGCCTCCATGCCATGATCGGATTTGACTAGAAGGCACCTAACGCACCATTCGAGGTGCCATAGGTGATGTTTGATGATTTCCACAGATCGCAGACCTCCTCCTCCTCCATGCACCCAACACAACTTCCAGGTGCCGTGGCGGGTCCTCCTGCTCGCCTCCTTTCTTGACGTCGAGGGGAACTACTTCGGTCAGTATCTCGCCCTTTTCGCCCTCTGCTCCTAACGCTCAATGGCTTCAACGGCTCTCTTCCCTCGCTCCTCAGAGGCAGTCCTTGTTTCGCCCTCGGCATGCTTTCCCATCCTGCCATCCCACGGCATGCTTTCCCATCCTGCCATCCCACGCGCCACAATCACATTCCCCTCCACACCCACCCCTCCGCCCCTCCCTCCCCTCCCTCCCCCCTCCCTCTCCATTCGTGCTCGCCCTCTGCTTCACTTATGAGAATTCTAAAAAGTGACTCCTCTTCACCGTGTTGAGTCAAGTCACTCGCCTTCACTGCTGCCTGTTTCCTGCTCTCCACGCCTTCCCCTCCTGCTTGCCGCAATCACAGCCCCCCCAAACCTACCCCTCTCTCCCTCCGCTCCTCCTTCCTTCCATTCTCTCCAGTCGCCCTCACCGTCCGCTGCACCTCCTTGACTCGCGTCACCCTCCTTGACTCGCGTCACCCTCCTTGACTCGCGTCACCCTCCTTGACTCGCGTCACCCTCCTTGACTCGCGTCACCCTCCTTGACTCGCGTCACCCTCCTTGACTCGCGTCACCCTCCTTGACTCGCGTCACCCTCCTTGACTCGCGTCACCCTCCTTGACTCGCGTCACCCTCCTTGACTCGCGTCACCCTCCTTGACTCGCGTCACCCTCCTTGACTCGCGTCACCCTCCTTGACTCGCGTCACCCTCCTGCACTGCTGCATGTTTCCCTCCATGCCTTCCCCTCCTGCTTGCCACCAGCACAGACCCTCCCATCTTCCTCGTTCCCTCCGCTCCGCCCCTCCCCCCTCCAGTGGTGCTGGCCTTCCGCTTCACCTCGTTGACTCGGGTCACTCTCCTTGACTGCTGGGCCATCCCAGCCGCCATGCTCCTGGCAGCGCTCTGCCTCTCCACACGCTACCACTGCTCGCACGTCCTCGGCGCCCTGCTCTGCACTGCCGGCCTCGCCGTGCTGCTCCTCTCAGACGCAGGTAAAACCCGAGGGGGAGTGCTGTGCTTCCTGCTCTGCTCGCCTATTTCTCTGTCTCTCACAGCGCTACCAGCCTACCAATGCTCGCATATCAAAGGCGCCGGGCGCCCTGCTCTGCCTGCAGCACTGCCAGCCTCGCCCGGCTCATCCTCTCACACGCAGGTAAAACCTGAGGGGGTGTGCTTCTTCCTCCCCTTTTTCTCCATCTCTCCATGCACTTCCCTGTTCGTTGTCTCTCCATGCACTACCCTGTTCGTTGTCTCTCCATGCACTACCCTGTTCGTTGTCTCTCCATGCACTACCCTGTTCGTTGTCTCTCCACGCACTTCCCTGTTCGTTGTCTCTCCATGCACTTCCCTGTTCGTTGGTCGCAACACTCGTCAGATCCGCTGGTCGTTAAACAGCAGGCTCTAAGGGGGATCCAAATCAACTAGAGCCAGCTTTGGTGTACATCCAACTTTGTAGGAATCCGCCCTAAGGCCTTGTTATGTGCTGATGAAGGTTCTGTAGCACGTGGAGAAGCTACATGTCCACGCATCGGCCCTGATCGGTACGCAGTCATTCCAGAATGCGGAATGAGGAATTCACACCGACCGTCGGTTGGATTTTTTTTGCCCGCATCCGCAGGCTGGTGCACTTTCTGGCGATCGGTACAAACCCATATTCCAGGAGGCTCCATGCACTTCCCTGTTCGTTGTCTCTCCATGCACTTCCCTGTTCGTTGTCTCTCCATGCACTACCCTGTTCGTTGTCTCTCCATGCACTTCCCTGTTCGTTGTCTCTCCATGCACTACCCTGTTCGTTGTCTCTCCATGCACTTCCCTGTTCGTTGTCTCTCCATGCACTTCCCTGTTCGTTGTCTCTCCATGCACTACCCTGTTCGTTGTCTCTCCATGCACTTCCCTGTTCGTTGTCTCTCCATGCACTACCCTGTTCGTTGTCTCTCCATGCACTTCCCTGTTCGTTGTCTCTCCATGCACTTCCCTGTTCGTTGTCTCTCCATGCACTTCCCTGTTCGTTGTCTCTCCATGCACTTCCCTGTTCGTTGTCTCTCCATGCACTACCCTGTTCGTTGTCTCTCCATGCACTTCCCTGTTCGTTGTCTCTCCATGCACTTCCCTGTTCGTTGTCTCTCCATGCACTTCCCTGTTCGTTGTCTCTCCATGCACTACCCTGTTCGTTGTCTCTCCATGCACTTCCCTGTTCGTTGTCTCTCCATGCACTACCCTGTTCGTTGTCTCTCCATGCACTTCCCTGTTCGTTGTCTCTCCATGCACTTCCCTGTTCGTTGTCTCTCCATGCACTACCCTGTTCGTTGTCTCTCCATGCACTTCCCTGTTCGTTGTCTCTCCATGCACTACCCTGTTCGTTGTCTCTCCATGCACTTCCCTGTTCGTTGTCTCTCCATGCACTTCCCTGTTCGTTGTCTCTCCATGCACTTCCCTGTTCGTTGTCTCTCCACGCGCTTCCGCTGCTCCCGTGCCATTGGTGCTCTGCTCTGCACTGCCGGCCCCGCCATGCTGCTCCCGTCAAACACATGTAGCAGCTGAGGGGGTGTGCTTCTTGCTGCCCTCTCTCAAGGCGTGTTGGCGGAAGCTAGGCTCATGCGCTGCCACTGCTCACATGTTGTGTGTAAGCACCCTCTTTTCGAGAATTCTCCAAAATGACTCCAACTTCGTTGTAAGCGCTCTTCTCTGCTCGTTGCAGCCATGATCCCCTCTTTCCGTCCTCCCTTCTTGACCTCCTACGTCCTCCTCTCCTCCTCGCCCCACCTGTCAGCCTCAGGGTCATCCAAGCCACCAGACAGCACTGCCGGTGGCAGCAGCAATGCGACTTTGGGAAACGCGCTTGTGATTCTTGGTGCCACTTTGTACGCAGCTTCCAACGTGTCAGTGGTGAGTGTGTGGTGAGAGAGTGGTGAGTGTGTGTGGGTGAGTGTGTGGTGAGTGTGCAGTGCAACGCTGTTGATCGGCATTGTTTCAAGGGGCGGCACACACTTGGCGATGCCACTCTCAATGCACCTTCCTGTCCCTGTGGTGCCACAGTCATTTCTCTGTGCCCTTGTGTGTGTATGCATCTTCTGGTGCCTCTGTGTTGAGACAAACTTGAACGGATTCATCCCCCTCAGCCTCCCCCCCCCCCCCCTCTCTTTTCCCACACACGCACTTTCTTTCAGGAGTATCTGGCCCATCGCGTGGAGACAACTGAGCTGCTTGCCTTCATTGGATGCTCAGGATCCCTCATTAGTATCACACAGCTGTAAGCATTCCCAGACCTCATTAGTCTCACACAGGAGAGAGTGCATCACTGCTCTCCATCACGAGTGTCACACAGATCTTATAGTCATTCCATGAAGCACGCTCGTAGTCATGCACACATTCGCATGTGTGTTCACCATATGCTCTCAACTGCCCCCCACACTCATTCTTCCCTTGCTCTCCTGCAGTCTTCTCCTGGAGAAAGAAGAGCTGCAGTCACTCTCTTTTGATGGCAGCACTGTATGTTCGCTTTGTTTCAGTACCCTCAGGTCTCAGAAATTCCTCAGATATCTTTGCCCCTCCACCCTTGTACTACTGTCGTACATAAAACATGAGAGGCGAGCGGTGCTTGGCTATTATGCAAAGGTTTGCTTCTTGTTTGAACACGCAATTATACAAATGAATACACATGCATATACCCGTGTTTCCTCCCAGGGAACCCCTCCCTCACTCTCTTATTTTCCTCCTCTCCCCACTCACCCCTCAGGTGCTCCCAATGGTGGTGTTCTCTCTCGCCCTCTTCGCCTTCTACTCCCTCACTCCCCTCATGCTTCGTGTAAGCTGCCCATGTACATGTGAGCTAGCGGCATGGGAATGATCCCTCCTTTTCAGATGCGTTTTCTCCACTAGCTGCCCTACCGTAACCATGCCTAGACGGAAAGAATGTAACCAAAATCACATCCGCTCCACATCACATCTGCTCCACAACACATCTGCTCCACATCACCTGCAATATCTTCTCAAGCTCTCCTGCTCTCTCCCCCCCCCCTTCTTCTTCCCCCCACCTAACCCAGCTGGGCGGTGCGGCTCTCTTCAACCTCTCCCTCCTCACCTCAGACCTCTGGGCCGTGGGTGTGTCCGCTGTTGTCTTCAACCAGCCCGTGAGTCTTTCGTTTCAATTCTTGAGTCTCGAGCCCTGAGTCTTGTCTTTGAAGTCCTGGGGAACATGCCATTTCACAAGTCCCTTGCCAGTTGTGGGAGTGTCTCCTTGGGTTCAGGGTCTAGGGTTTAGTGTAGAGCCTTGACTCACAAGTCACGAGTCGTTGGCCTTCCTGTAAGGTCCCGCTCAATGCACCACATTCCTCAAATCATATCATGCATAGCTCTAGTACAAAGATCCAGTCTACCAACCCACATGGCGATTTGTGTTAGTGTTCCTGCCTTCTTAATCTTGGTTGCCCATAGGGTTTTGTCTATTTCTTCTCCAAAACTTGCACGCTGGCATGTGTTGCATTGAATGTTGTATGCAGGTTGAGGGAATTTATTTCGCTTCTCTTGTGGTGGTCTCTGTGGGTCTCGTAATTTTTAGCTTAAGATGAAGTGGACAATGCACTTGTTTACTTTGTTTGGTTTTGGTTTGTGCATTTTAGTGCACTATTCTCTCATATGGCAACATGGATAGCGAGCACAAAAACGCAAATTTCGCGTGCTCCAAGTATGTGTGGCGGGAAACGAAGCTCACTGTTGCTTCCGTTGGGACGGTTCGTAAACGCAAAAACCTGCTTTCGGACGGTATGGGAAAATGTTCATGAATTTAGGGTCCAGAACTTGGAACTCGAATTTCAAGTTTGGCTCCTGAGGCAAATGATTTTGTTAACAACCGTGCAAATGTGGTTTCAAAGCCCTGGGTTTTGACGTGTCTAGATGTTGAGTGGGACTGGACCAGCAGAGGCTATGAGGGAAAGGGGATGGGGCTAAAGCTTCTTTTGCCAAAACGGGCAGTGTCCATTGGTGCACCTAGAGGGATATAGCGCCAAGTAAAGCCTGCCTGATAAATTCGCACTCTTATTTCGGTCACCCTGCATATTTTCTTGACGTCAGGAGGCTGGAGCCCGGATTGAGCCTTCCTTACCTTCTGACAGGCGGCTCCAGAATTGATTTTTGCGCTCCGATGTCGGCGAAGAAATTTTGCAATTTGATCGCGCTCCGTTGGATTGATGATGATGCTTTGTCTGCTGTCCGTCACTCCAACTTCCGCACCCCCACCTCTTCAGTTGTTGCTGACACCATCACCAGGAAACCCGCCCCTGTGCTCGTTGCACCAACAGCTGGACACTTAGCCAGCGGTGAACACAAGCCCCTTGCGGCATTTCCGTGGCTGTGCGATAGTCTCTAGCCACGCTGGTAGTTAAGAGAAACGCCTAGATTTCTCAAACGATCAGTTTCGTGGGGGGTAGTAGGCAGCGTGCAGGTTTAGAACGAGCAGCAGCTTGTGCGACTCCGAGTTGCTGCCTTTTCCGCTTCAGCTCGCAGCTGCTGAGGCTTGAACATCCGACAAAGCCCCGAGATCAGCTGCCTCAGGAGGAGCCATTTCGCTTCGTCCTTGAAGTATTTCTCGCTTTTATTCGCAGACCCCCGTCTCCCCTCTTCAGCCGCTCTTCGCGGGGGAATAGTCGACTCGCGTTCTCTTTTTAAATCGGTGGGAACACTGCGGCTTGCAGAGAGGCCATGACGATCCAGACGTGCGCGCGCTTTTATTCCCTCGCCATTGGCATTCTCCTCGCATGCGTCGCGATCTCAGGTGTGGTGACCCCAGACGTGACTTCTCGCGTGTGTCGCTAACCTCCAGCGGGGTTCCAAGACCTTGAGGTGACTCGAGGGACATTGCTTTCGCTTCCTCAGCACTGCCATTCGAGCTGAGTTTTGAGTCGATTCAAAACTCGGCACTGCCATTCTCCTCGCATGCGGCTCGTTCATGTTCGCATGGGCTCGTAAGATGGCTCTCGTTCCCTCCGAGGAAGACAGATCGCTCTGGGGATTAAATTGCATCGAACTAACGATTGCGCCACTAAGGCCCCGTAGATAAAGTCGCATCCCATTCAGACGGATTGGCAATGCAGGAAGAGCTCCGATATAGACAGAATTGTGCTGTTGTTCTCGACAGTCGCGCCACACGCCCATTCCCACCAGCGGCATGTCATTCGCTCGACAGACGGATAGCTCCACCGCTGGTTGGGAAAGAGACACAGGATGGTTAGGAAACGGGGAGGAGGACGCACACGCAAAGAGAGGAAATTAAGGGAGAGGGGGGGAGGGAGGAGGGGAAGCTGGGAGGAGTGACTAGGAGACCCCTTGGCGCAAATGGTTGCGCGGAAAGGTCTTTCGTTTGGGGAAGGAGAAACTAGGAGGCCCCTTTCCGCGGGAGGTTTAACCTGCGGGTCGGCGAGTAACGACTAGGAGCCAGTAGACAGAGGAGCTGGGGGCCCAACTCTTTTGTTGGGGCATATGTCGGACTCATAGTAAAACTCGATATGCAGGAGTTGAGGCACGTAAGACGAACTCGGGATGTAGGACTGCCAGTGGGCGCTTCTCGCTTCAGTTGACAAATCGCGCTTCCTCCCTCTCGTGCCACATCGCGCCTTTCCCTTGTTCCGCACGACAGGCAGCCCGGGAAAGGCCGTCTCTCGGTTGGCGCGCACGGCTGAACGTGTCAAGCGTGTTCAACGCCGCAAAGCTCGCTGTTATAACCCGCACCCCCCTCGCGGCCCCGCCCCCCCCCGACAGGCAGTTTGGGAGTGGTGGCAGCACGGCCGTCTCTCCGTTGGCGCTCACCGCTGAACGTGTCAAGCGTGTTCAACGCTGCCAAGTTCGGCGCGAGCAAGCAGAGCAAGAGCAGCGGGTTCATCGGCCTGCCGTACAGTACGTTCATCGCCCCTGTCGCCCCTGTCACCCCTGTCGCCCCTGTCGTCCCTGTCGCCCCTGCCTACTCATCGCTTCGTTGGGTTCCCAACCCCCACAAGCTCCCCCTTCCATTTTCCTAGGCTTTGCCCTGCGACTGGATCCCGCCACTGGAAGCCGTGTTTCGCCACCAACCATCCCACCAAGCATCCCAGTAACCAAGCATCCCCCGCCACCATGCATCTGTGTATGCGCACCCCCAGCCTGTTGCGCCACCCTCACGTCAAAATCGCCCTACGTGTGAAGGCAGGGTAACCTGAAGGCAGGGTAACCTGAAGGCAGGGTAACATGGAGGCAGGGTAACCTGAAGGCAGGGTAATCTGAAGGCGGGGTAAGCAGGGCCTCTGTCGCCCTCGCACAAGGAGCCCCTAACCCCGCTTCAAATCACGGGATGGCGGCATGCTCGCTCGGGCCACAGATTCCCTTTCCTGCCCCCGCTTGCTCCCCCCTTTCCTGCTCTCTTTCCCCCACAGGGAAGATTCGCACCACATCTGCAGGAATGGCAATGGCCCCTGTCCTGCCTCTCGTCCCATGCCGCTGCCCTCTGTTTCTCTCCTTTGCCCAACTCCGTGCGCCTTCAGGGGAGGTGTACGCCAAGCTGACAGGCAGGGCCGTTCCAGGTTCGAAAGGAGACAAGCAGGCCCACGGATGGCTCGACATCAACGTCTACAAGTGAGAACCTAGCACCTCCTGGGACCTGGTTTCATGTGCCCGTGCCTCAACTCCTGTGTTGCAATTGTGCTGTCACCACTCCAGCATCCTCGCCCTCACCCTTGTGACCCACGTCCTTTCCTCCACCTCCCCCTCCCATGAACAACCCCAACAGGTGGAACAACGAGTACAACGTTCGTTTCTTCACCTCGACCCTGGGCCTGTCGCGAAACGAGGTGCCCACCTCAGTCACCCTCCACAGGGGCAACCCCAAACGCGACGGCACAAGTGACACCAACCTGGTTCTCTCTTTCGACTCGCTACAAGCAGCCTCGGGTGAACATACAGGTGGCAGCTCTGCTGCGTCGACCCTTACGTTTCCATGGTTGGCTGTTGACCCCACGCCCCTGCAGCGGTTACGCGGTTACAATGGGCATGGGTTTATGCAGGAAGGCACAGTGTGGAAGGCACGGGGTGTACAAGTTGACTCAACAGGCAAGTCACTGCGCAGGTTACTGGATGAGCTTATAAAGAGACCGGGGAAGTTCTACGGAGTGGTGAAAACACCCTCATTCCCCGATGGGGCTGTGCTTGGGCGGCTGCAAGGTTCGCTGGTTACAAAGTTGCTACACTGAGTTGCTACATTGAGTATGCACTGTAGTCCCTCGCATTGTTCAGCAACCAGCCTATGCATTCCAGGGCCAAGCATGCCATCTTCCATGCTCCAGCCGTTTTGGAGGCCTAGGCTTTTCCAAGCTGCTGTTGCTGTTGCTTCAACAGCAGCTGCTGCTGTTTGGAGTAAGTCAAAAGTGCCATTAGCATTGCGCAGATTGGGTATATGACAGCCACCATGCCAGGATATGCACGTTGCAACTGTCGAGAGACCCGCCGGGGTTACCCTTGAGAAGCTCCTATGGGAAGGGCCTGGGGCTATGGGCGCATTGCCCCACTATTAATACCGTAACCATTTTAATCCAGTGGTTAGTGGCTGAATTCTTGACATGGTATCAGAGCGTTGGTGACTCGGGTTCGATTCCCAGTGCTAGCACTGTAGAGGCGCTCGTGTCCTCCGCCTATCCCAGCGAGGGGGGGTGTCGAGAGACCCGCTAGGGTTACCCTTGAGAAGATCCTCGTGGAAGGGCCATGGGTGCAGAGCCTGGGGGGCTATGGGCGCATTGACCCGCTATTAATAAGCCATTTTAACTCAATGGTTAGTGGCTGAGTTCTGACAGCAACTTCTTCGTGCTCTTAGCAGATCATCATGCAGAGAGGCAAGAAACAAGGCTCTTCTAACAAGAACTCTAAATGGCAGCCCTTGAACTATTCCGTGCTTTAAAACCACAGGCTAAAATAGCAGAGGGGGGGCCTCAAGAGCGCCGTTCTTGAAGATGGTTCCTTTGAAAAAAAACGGGTTCCCAGTACGATTTCCCGAGGTGCGTTTTTTTAGCAGCTGAACAATGATACAAACGCAGTGGTGCCGATTTGACGCGTGTGCGACGAGGCGGGAAACGCGTGCGCGACTCATTTGACTTTTCGCCAGCTTGGTGAAACGAAAGAAACAAACTGTACCTCGGATATATTCGGCGTTCGTGTTCAAGCTTCACATTACGAGGCACCCTCGACAGCGACTTGAGACTAGGGCAAAGGTGAACTGTGCAACTTGTGAGCCGAACAGCCACACGGGTTGCGCGAAATGCGACCTTGTTGAACCTCGGGTTAAAAACCTACTGCATACCCATGGAGCTCTTGAAAAAACTGAGCTGTGTGAGCGGTCAGTCGCAACTTCATCCGCCGAGCATCTGACGCCAAATCAATCGTCGCGCACCAATAACGTGTTAACGTAGAAACGAATGATTACTAGAGGTGGAAACCTAGAACAAATACTAGTTGGTTGTACTCACTAGAAGCATACCTCAGTCTAGCCTATAACTTCTACATAGATAATATGTATAAGTTGACACACCCCCTAGGCTAGACAAGGGGTGAAACTAAACAAGAAGCAAACAGCTCAGGGCGGCACTACTAGTCCAACCACTGAGGCAGGGGTCTGGAGACCAGTCAGCAAGAATACAACCAAAACTGAAGCAAGCCAGGGTGGCACTACTAGTCCAGCCACTGGAGGTAAGGCCACAAGGCCAGTCTGACAAGCATATATAATAGAGAGTACACAATCAGGATCCTAACAGGGGAGCAGCTATAGGAACAAGACCAAGCTGTACACAGTGCCGCTGATGATCTTTAGGCGCAAGCGCCTTAGTAAAGATATCAGCTGTGTTGGCACCTGAGGCCAAGTGAACTACGCGGGCCTGGCGGCGCTGCTGTAGCTCGCGCAGGAGGAAGTACCGCAGCTGGATATGCTTCGCTCTGCCCTCAAGCCGAGGCTCCTGACACAGGAGTATCATGGCCCTGTTGTCAGCGTACAGGACCGGGGCAGAGCTAGGCCGCTCACCTAAGTCTGTGAGCAAGAAGGTCAGCCAGCGGAGCTCCTGTGCCGCCATGGCACCAGCGTAGATCTCAGCCTCACAGCTAGACTGAGCCACAGACGACGAGCGAGTGGATCTCCAAGAGATAGCACCCGAACCAAGGCTGAAACAGTAGCCCTGCGACGACCTGAGCGTCTCAGCGTCGTCTGCCCAAGAAGCGTCTGTGTGCCCAGTAAGGACCACTGGCCTGCGTCCTCCTAGCACTAACCCCATGCCTGATGTACTAGCAAGATAACGCAAAACCCTCTTAGCGGCAGACCAGTGCTGAGGTCGGTGTCTGCCTGTAGCCACAAAGCGAGCCAGGATGCTGAGAGGGTATGCGAGATCTGGGCGCGTGCAAGTCATCAGGTACATGAGGCAACCCACCAGCTCTGCGTAGGGGCCACTGGGCTCTACTGGCTCCTCAGGAACGGGAGCAGAGAGCCCATGGTCTACGGGTAGAGGTGTGGGCTGTGCGGAGGAGAACTGAAGACCGAACCTCTGAAGGACCTGACGCACCAAGTGTGACTGGGTCAGAGTGATGGTGCGTGCTGCTCTGTCCCTAGAGATCTGCAGGCCAAGATAGCGACGCAGCTCTCCAAGGTGAGTGCAGGTGTGTCTCTTCAGCAGCTCAGCCTTCACAGAGGCCAGTGCGTCCCTGTCAGGAGTAGCGAAGACCAGGTCGTCTACGTAGACAAGGATGTAGAACGGAGTCTGGCCGGAACGCACAAACAGTGAAGGGTCAGCAGAGGACGGAAAGAACTGCAGGTCTGCTAACGTGGCACGTAGCGTGTCGTGCCACTCGCGGGGAGCCTGACGCAGGCCGTAGACCGGGCGCCTGAGAAGCCACTGGGTCCCAGGAGGGAAGGTACCAGTGAAGCCCTGTGGTCGGCGCAGGTAGACCTGCTCGTGTAGGCTGCCCTGAAGAAAGGCAGTAGAGAAGTCGAGAGAGTGAAGCTCGTAGTCACGCTGTGCTGCTACGTGTAGCAGCGCCCGAAGAGTGGTCATCTTCGGGGTCGGGGCGAAGGTCTGGAAGAAGTCAACCCCCTCGCGCTGACTGAAACCTCTGGCCACGTAGCGCGCCTTGAAGACAGGCGGCTCTCCAGGGGGGCGCTTCACCTTGAAGAGCCACCGACCATCGACTACGTTCACCCCAGGCGGGGGAACTGCGTCGACGTAAGTGCCGGTGGATCTCCAAGATGCCATCTCCTGCTCCATGGCAGCTATCCACTGAGAGGCCCAAGGTCCCGAGGTGGCCTCAGCGTAGGTGCGAGGGGTCGGGATGTCGAAGGCGTCTGGGTCACCCTCAGGGACTAACAGCATGGAGCAGAGATGGGGAGCAGCCTCGGAAAGGAAAGCCAGCTCGTACTGCCTGTCCTCTAGGACGTCACTGCCAAGGGCAGGAGCACCCCCGACGGACAGAGGACGGGCAGGGTCAGAGACCAGAGCGGTAGCGTAGTCAAGGCGGCGGGTAGAAGCGAAGTCAGCGACAGCAGCGACAAGCGCGTCAAGGCGCGAGACAGGAACAGCAGGGTCGGTAACAAGAGAGGCAAGGACCCGAGGGACAAGGGGACGAGCAGCACGGAGGTAGTCAGAGAACGGAGGAGGTGCAACAGCAAGGGACGAGGGAGGAGGGGACGGGAGGAGGGGAGGACGAGACGAGTGGGAACGGAGCAACATAGGGTGGGTGGGCAGGACAGGAGAGACGGGACGAGCACGGGAGGGACGGCGAGCCCAAACGTGAGACGGAGGGGTAGGGTCAGGGGACAGCGGAGGAGACACAGGAGGGGAACGAGGAGGAAGACGGGCCGGAGACGAGTCTGGCGGCGGGAACACAGGACCGTAGACAGGGAGGTCAGGAGGCGGTGGGGGAGACACCGGCGCGCGGTCCGGGGAGGGAAGGCCGAGCAGGCGGAGAGCGGAAACCGGCGGCGACGGCTGCTGTGGCGGCGACGACGGCTGGGCCGGAACTCTCGGACCAGCAGAGGCAGAACGACCGTCGGCAGAACACTCAACAGCAGCACCCCCAGAACCAACACCCCAAGAGCGAGAACCCCCTCCAACACCAGCGGCACCCCCAGAAGCCGCAGGACGAACACCCTCCTCCACACCAGCACCCCCAGGGGCCGAGAGCAGCGGCGGCAGAGGCGGCGACAGCGGCGACGGCTGCGGCGGCGACGGCGACGTCGGCGGCAGCGGGGTCGGCGACTGCGACAGTGGGGGCGGAGGCACTGGGGAAGGGGGACGCGGCAAGGACGGACCGGGGGTACCACCAGAGTCAGCAGACTCCTCAACGGGGACAACCGACGGGAGGGGAGTGACGTGGGAGACACCAGACGGGGCAGGACGAGGCGGGAGAGGGGCAGGGGCTACCGGGGGAGAGGGAGCAAGGAAAAGGGGGGGGGCAACTGGGAGACCTCGGTGAGGGAAGCGGCGGTAGAAGGAGACGGACTCGTCAAAGGTGACGTCACGAGAGTGGAGGAAGCGGTGAGACGGCGGGTGGTAGAAAAGCCAGTCAGACGAGTCCAGGGGGAAACCGAGGAAGACACAGGGGACAGTGCGGGCAGTGAGCTTGTCCGTGCCAGAGGCACGAACGTGAGCAAGGCAGCCCCAGACGTGGAACGCAGACGCGTCACCGGGGGACCCGGTCCAAAGGAGGGTCGGCGAAACCTGCGGCCGCTGGGAGCGTGGCCACAGGTTAAGCTGGTGAGCCGCGTAGCGAACAGCGAACGGCCACAGAAAATGGGGGGCATCGGCATGGATCATGGAGGTACGGGCGACCTCCATGACCAAGCCGATGCGGCGCTCAGCAACCCCATTCTGCTGTGGCGAGTCCGGCAACGTGTACGACTGGGTGATGCCCTCCGCACGACAGAACTGTCCAAGCCGACCAGAGGCGAACTCGCCGCCACGGTCGGAGTGGAGACACAACACGGGGAGACCGCGGTGGAGACGCGCAGCTACAACCCACGGGAGAAGAACGTCGGGCACGTCGGCCTTCCGCTCCAGGGGAAACACCGTGGTGTAGCGCGTGTAGTCGTCAACGAGCACAAGGAAGTAGCGCTCACCGCGCGGTCCGGGGACGGGGGCAGGGCCCCAAACGTCCAAGTGCAGGGTCTGAAGGGGGGCAGTAGCAGGACGCAGCGAGGAGGAGTGAGGAGCACGGCGGAGCCGACCCTCGACGCAAGGCGTGCACGGTGGCGCAGTCGAGGGAGGAAGGGCAGGGAGCGACGCGGGGAGACCTAAGACAAGACCGTGCTGGGACATGTGACGCAGACGCGGGAGAGCAGGGTGACCTAAGCGGTGGTGCCAGAGAAGGGAGGGGTGAGTGAGGGACCGACACGAGCAAGCTGCAGCGACCTGGGAGGACGCACCAACCGGGGGGGAAGCGGTGTGTAGGGTAAACAGACCGGACACCGGGTCCCGGGGGAACGTCGCAAGGGGGGAACCTGAGACAGCCTCAGAACAGACAGCGAACCGCTCGTGCCCGGGGAACGTGGTGGTGACGCCGAGGTCCTGGAGACAGCCGACACCAACCAGGTTCCTGGAGAACGAGGGAACGTGGAGGCCAGTAAGGGAGCCCGAGGGAACTGCCGGACAGGGAAGGGACGTAGAACTGCGCGCGACGACCGGACCCGCAGAGGGGTCAGCGAGAGAGACAACAGCAGGTGCAGCAAGCGGCGTGAGCGTGGAACGGTCGCGGAAGAAGCAGGCAGAAGCACCAGAGTCGAGAGTGAAGGATAGCGACGCAGTGGCGGAGGCCGCGGACGGAGCCGGTGCAGCGACTAGACTAGGCAACCTAGGCAGTCCTACGCCTGTCGCAGCAGGGGAAGCTAAGCTACACAAGGGTGAAACACCTAAACTAGAGTACACATGGTAGTAAGATCCATCAACACTAGAAGCGTCAGCATACAAAGCATGCAAAGCAGCACCTATCTGATCCATGTCTAACTCAAAGATCGGCACGCCCTGGCGGAGCAGGCTGTGCCAGTCAGGGAGGTCCGGGGCTGGGCCAAAGCGACGACGAAAAAGATCGTCGAGGCGGCGGAAACAGTGGGCGGTCGGGTGCGGGCGGCGGCACAGAGTGCCGCGGAGAGGCCCGGTCTGAAGCTGGTACTGGCAGGTCACAGCACTGGAGCCGCTGGTAGACGCCAAGCTGCGCGGGCCGCCACCACGGCCACCGCCTCCGGAGGTGCCGGGCCAACCAGGCGGGAGACGAGCCCACGGCTGCGGCGGGTGCTGCTGGGACGGCGGCTGCGGCTGGGGCTGGTCCTGCTGCTGCTGGGACTGCTGCTCCTGCCCACCGGTGGTAGTCCCCTCAGGCGGACTACCGTCACCACCACCACGACCACTACCACCTGCGTCACCACCCCTACCTCCCTGGCGGCCACGGCCACCGCGACGCGAGCGCTGCTGCGGGTGGACAGCAGCAGCCGTCTCGGTAAGAGGGGTCGCCGTGGCGACCGCAGCCGAAACGTCAGTGAACGTGCACGGGGATGGGGCACAACCGTGAAAGATAGAGACTGCCGGCGCACCGCTCGCCTGAGCGATAGTGCGCTGGCGAGTCTCGATCTCAGTGAGGGTGTCAACAAAGGCGGTCAGGGTGAGGTCACCCGGGTGCTGGCTAAGAAAGTGGTCGCGAGCACTAGCGAGGCGGTCTGGCAGGCGCATAGCGATAAAATAGAGCGTCATGCAGAAAGGAGGGGGGAGCGCAGTGAGCTGGGCAGCAGTGCTGGCAGTGCGATAGCGAGTCTCTAGGGCACGCAAATGAGTGGCAAAATCTGCGACAGTAGGGAAGGCAGCCAGGTCTGGGAACAGCATCGGAAAGAGCAAGCGGCCAGCAGAAGCGGAGGCAGGGGTGGAATAGCGAGCAATAACGGCTTCTAAATAAGCTTTGGCCGTTTCAACAGTAGCAAAACGCGAGCGCTCAGACACAGGGAGGGCGTGACTAATAGCAACCTGAGCTACTGCATCGCGTGAGTCCCAGACCGCACAGGCCAGCGCAGCAGTAGAGAAAGCCTCACGGTCATCAGAGGAGGGGTCAGCAGGGAGGGGAGTAGGTGCAGGGGGACGGGGGAGCAAGCCATCAGCATGGACAACCAGAGAGTGGCCATCCTGGCGCTGACCTGTAAGCTGGCGGCGAAGATCGGAGAGCCAGGCGGCGAAGTCAAGTGCGTGGCCCTCAGCGTCCAGGCGGAGCACAAAGTCAGCCATCGTGCAGGGTCAGCGGCACAGCTCCTCAGCGACACAGCGGCACAGCAGCACAGCTCCTCAGCGGCACAGGAGCACAGCGGCGCGGGGACACGGCGGCAGCACTCTCCAGTAGGGCAGCAGCTAGGCGTCCCAGCGCAGGCAAGCAGAAGACACAGGGCCCGAGAGGACACGGCAGGCCGAGCAGGGGAGGCGGGCAGGTGCTCTAGGGCCGGGCTGGTGCTGGGAGGGGCCAGGCTGGTGCTGCTGGGGCCGGTCGGGCACGAGGAGGGGCCGGGCAGCGCTGAGGAGAGGCCGGGCGGCGCTAGGAAGGGGCCGGGCGGCACTAGGAGGAGGCCGGGCGGCACTAGGAGGAGGCCGGGCGGCACTAGGAGGAGGCCGAGCGGCACTAGGAGGAGGCCAGGCGGGCGAGCGCTAACAGCAGGCGCGACAGGGGCCAGCGGGCGCGACGGGGCCTAAGGGGCGCGACGGGGCCCAGCGGGCACGACGGGGCCCAGGGGGGGCGCGACGGGGCCGAGGAGGCGCGACGGGGACCAGCGGGCACGACGGGGCCCAGGGGGGCCGCGACGGGGCCTAACGGGCGCGACGGGGCCCAGGGGGGCGCGACGGGGCCTAGCAGGCGCGACGGGGCCTAGGAAGCGCGAAGGGGCCCAGCGGGCGCGACGGGGCCTAGGAGGGGCGCGACGGGGCCGAACGGGCGCGACGGGGCCCAGAGGGGGGGGACGCGACGGGGCTTAGGAGGCGCGACGATGCCTAGGAGGCACGACGGGGCTCAGCGGGCTCGACGGGGCCCATGGGGGGCGCGACGGGGCCTAGGAGGCGCAACGGGGCCCAGCGGGGGCGCGTTAGGGCCTAGGGGTCGCGACGGGACCCAGTGGGCGCGACGGGGCCCAGGGGGAGCGCGACGGGGCCTAGGAGGCGCGACGGGGCCCAGCGGGCACGACGGGGCCCAGGGGGGGCGCGACGGGGCCTAACGAGCGCGACGGGGCCCAGGGGGGGCGCGACGGGGCCTAGGGGGCGCGACGGGGCCTAGGAGGCGCGACGGGCGGAAGCGGTAGGCGGGGGGATCCTAACCTAAGCGTGATACCATGTTAACGTAGAAACGAATGATTACTAGAGGTGGAAACCTAGAACAAATACTAGTTGGTTGTACTCACTAGAAGCATACCTTAGTCTAGCCTATAACTTCTACATAGATAATATGTATAAGTTGACATAACGTAGCAAAGCTACTTCGCATTACAGACAATGTCGGGTCCCATACCATTTCGGAAATAGAAAACGCACCAAAGGGTCTGCCCCTAAACGAAACATTTTTTCAAGAGCTCCTCAGGTGTGCTATTCTAGCCTGTGGTTTTAACGGTTTTTTCCCCTGATTCAAGTTGTAATTGTCTGATAAAATCAGCCCTCCCTATTGAATTTAACGAATGACTAGAACCATGGCATACAAGGGAAAATAACCTAGTGGGTTGTACTCTCTAAGGCACAACATTGCCTAGTCTATAACAACATATAAGGATATGTTTGACAAACCCCCTAGACTGGATAGGGGTAGTGCTTGGTGAGACAGCTCAGGGTGGCACTACTAGTCCAGCCTCTGAGGCAAGGGTCGAAGAGACCAATCAAACGAGAACAAACAAGGCAAGAGCAAGACCAGGGCGGCACTACTAGTCCAGCCACTGAGAAGAGGCTACAAGGCCAGTCCGGGTAACATATATAAAGGTCTGTACACAATCAAGGTCCTAGCAAATGAGAGGCTACAGCAACGAGACCTAGCTGTACACAGTGCCGCTGATAGTCTGTAGGCGCAAGCGCCTTCGTAAAGATATAAGCTGTGTTGGCACCAATCCCTATTTTTCACGAGTAAATTACTCTGATTCTCTGATTTTCAGAGTTGATTTTACGTACCACCCTTATGCCTCTGGGTAAATTTTTTGAGATAATACGTTTTCTCTGATTAGCCTGAGTTTTCTTTTGTACCATCGTGTTGGTTTCTGTACAGGGGGGATACCTCCAGATTTTTCTTGTACCCCCCTGTCTACATACGTGGACCCGAATCCATGCCGAGTATGACGGACTGAAACCGAAGCTAATTGGGCTGTTGTAAGGGCGCTGATTGGCCCTTAGCCAAAATCAGCTCTCGATGCATGCTGCTGGAGCGTGTGTGAGGGTGAAATTTGGTCCTTCAACTGAAATCACCGTCCAATGTGTACAATCTGACTAAGGGCCTAAAAGCGCCCTCACAACGCAAAGTGTGTTGGATGCTGTGTGAGGGCCCCAATTGGCCCTTAGCCAGATTCACCACGTGATGTATGGCGCAGTTTGTATGAGGGCGCCGATTGGTCCAAACTCCACGAGATGTGTGCTCTTGCGTGATGGCTGCGCGTGGATTGTGGCCCTCAGATTTCAGGTTTTTTTTTTGCTGATTTTGCTGATTTCCAGGGTGTTTTGCTGTACCTACCCTGAAAAATCAGCGATGGAATCTCGAAAACCGGGGTTTAGTTAAAAAAGCAGTACCAACCCTGATTTTGAGGATGTTTTCAAGGTGCCTTTGTGTACCGACCCTGAAAATTCAGTGTGGCCTAAAACGAATCTGAGGGCCTGGGGTGTGGGGAAGAGGGGGTTTTTTGTGGATGGCACTGGTTGCCCCCCGCCAACCAGCGTGTGCAAACTTGATAGGCACTCCCCGCGCCTTTCAATTTCGTTTCCGAACCATTCCCCAGTTCTCCCCGGTTGCGCAATTGTGATGCACCACCAATCAATCCCTTCGTGCCCCGCACCCTTCTTTCACACGGCCCATGCTGGCCCTAGCTCCCTCAAAATGGCGTGTGATCACGTATGAATTAGGCAATTAGACACGTGACATGACCCATGCATTTGCGGGCGTCCACAAGAGAACATACTTGACAGAGTAAATTTTTTAGAAATACTGGGTTACTCTGACCATTCAGGGAAAATGTTAGAGGTCACTCTGATTTTCAGAGTTCCGATAAAAATCCCTGCCACAATTCAGAGTAGCGAAAATCCAAATATCAGCACTGGTTGGCACCGGAGGCCAAGTGTACTATGCGGGCCTGGCGACGCTGCTGTAGCTCGCGCAGGAGGAAGTACCGCAGTTGGATGTGCTTCACTCTGCCCTCGAGTCTAGGCTCCTGACAAGGGAGGATCATGGCCCTATTGTCAACGTACAGGACCAGGGCAGAGCTAGGCCGCTCACCTAAGTCAGTGAGCAAGAAGGTCAGCCAGCGGAGCTCCTGTGCCGCCATGGCACCGGCGTAGATCTCAGCCTCACAGCTAGACTGGGCAACAGACGAGGAGCGAGTGGACCTCCACGAGATGGCACACGAACCAACGCTAAAGCAGTAGCCCTGTGAGGAACTGAGAGTCTCAGCGTCATCTGCCCAAGAAGCGTCTGTGTGCCCAGTAAAGACCACTGGTCTGCGTCCTCCTAGCACTAGCCCCATGCCCTATGTACTCGCTAGATAACGCAAAGCCCTCTTCGCTGCCGACCAGTGCTGTGGTCGGTGTCTGCCTGTGGCCATAAAGCGAGCCAGGATGCTGAGAGGGTATGCAAGATCTGGACGAGTGCAAGTCATCAGGTACATGAGGAAACCCACCAGCTCTGCGTACGGACCACCAGGCTCTACAGCCTCCTCCGGGACTGGAATATAGAGTCTGTGGTCTAATGACAGAGGGGTGGGCTATGCGGAAGAGAACTGAAGGGCGAACCTCTGAAGGACCTGGCGCACCAAGTGTGCCTGTAAGAGAGTGATGGTGCGCGCTGCTTTGTCCCTGGAGATCTGCAAGCCAAGGTAGCCGCGCAGCTCTCCTAGGTGAGTGCAGGTGTGTCTCCTCAGCAGCTCGGCCTTCACGGAGGCCAGCGCGTCTCTGTCTGCAGTAGCAAAGACCATGTCATCTACGTAGAACGGAGTCTGGCCGGAACGGACGAAGAGCGAGGGGTCTGTAGACGACGGGAAGAACTGCAGGTCAGCAAGTGTAGCAAGCAGCATGTCGTGCCACTCATGGGGCGCCTATCGCAAGCCGTAGACGGGGCGCGGAGGAGCCACTCGGTACCAGGGGGAAAGGTAACAGAGAAGCCCTGGGGGCGGCGCAGGTAGACCTTCTCGTGTAGACTGCCCAGGAGGAAAGCCGTGGAGAAGTCGAGGGAGTGCAGCTCGTAGTCACGCTGTGCTGCTACGTGTAGCAGTGACCGAAGAGTAGTCATCTTCGGGGTCAGGGCGAAGGTCTGAAAGTAGTCCACCCCCTCACGCTGACTGAAGCCTCGAGCAACGTAGCACGCCTTGAACACAGGCGGCTCTCCAGGAGGGCGATTCACCTTGAAGAGCAATCGGCCATCGACTACGTTCACTCAAGGTGGGGGAATTGCTTCGACGAAGGTACTGGTGGATCTCCAAGAAGCCATATGCTGCTCTATAGAAGCTATCCAATGAGAGGCCCACGGTCATGAGGTGGCCTCAGCGTAGGTACGAGGGGTCGGGATGTCAAGGGCGTCTGAGTCACCCTCAGAGACTAGCAGCATGGAATAGAGATGGGGAGCGACCTCAAACAGGAATTTGAGCTAGTACTGCCTGTCCTCTAGGACGTCACTGCCAAGGGCAACCACACGTCCGACGGACGGAGGGCAGGCAGGGTCAGAGACCAGAGTAGTGGCGTAGTCAAGGTGGCGGGTAGCCGCAAAGTCAGTGACAGCAGTGACAAGAGCCAACAGACTTGAGACAAGAACGGACGGGTCGGTAACAAGAGAGGCAAGGACACGAGGAACAAGGGGACGCGCAGCACGGAAGAAGTCAGAGAACGGGGGCGGGGCCACATCAAGTGAGGACGGAGGAGGAGACGAGAGGATCAGATGAGCATGAGATGCGTGGGAGTGAAGCAACATAGGGTGAGACCGCAGAATAGTGGAGGTAGGACGAGCACGAGACGGACGACGAGACTAGATGTGAGACGGAGGAGTCGGGTCAGGAGAGAGGGGAGGATACACAGGAGGAGAACGGGGAGGGAAACGAGCAAGAGAAGAGTCCGGGGGAGGAAACACTGGGCCGTAGACCAGCGGAGGAGGAGGTGGCGGCGATGGAAGAGGCACCGGCAGGCGGTCAGGGGAAGGAAGACCGATGAGGCGAAGAGCGGACACCGGTGGCGACTGCTGCATCTGCTGTCCGACTCCAACACCAGAACCTCGAGCGACAGCATGGCTCCCTCCGAGAAGCTCCACGCCAGCACCCTCGGAACGGCAATCCGCTCCAGTACCCGCTCCAGTACTCGCTCCAGCACGCTCCACAGCACCCCCTGAACGCACGAACCCTAGCGGCGGGGACGACGGTGGCTGCGGTCGCGGCGGCAACGGCAGCGGCGGAGGCGGCTGCGGCGGTGACAGCAATGGCGGCGGCGGGGGAGAGGAGACCGGGGCGGTTAGGGGCGGGGGGAGGGACTCAGCAGAGCTGCGAGAGTCAGCAGACTCCTCGGCAGGAACACCTGACGGGAGAGGGGTGACGTGAGACACACCAGACGGGGCAGGGAGGGGAGGGGGGGAGCCGGGGCAACTGGGGGAGGGGGAACCAGGAACAGGGGGGGTGTAACCGGGGGACGACTGTGGGGAAAGCGGTGGTAAAAGAAGACGGACTCGTCAAAGGTGACGTCGCGAGAGTAAAAGAAGCGGTGCGATGACGGGTGGTAAAAGTGCCAGTCAGACGAGTCGAGGGGGAAACCGAGGAAGACACAGGGGACGGTGCGGGCAGTGAGCTTGTCCGTGCCAGAGGCACGAACGTGAGCGAGGCAGCCGCAGACGTGGAACGCAGACGAGTCACCAGGGACCCGGTCCAGAGGAGGGTCGGCGAAACCTGCGGCTGCTGAGAGTGCGGCCACAGGTTAAGCTGTTGAGCGGCATAGCGAACAACGAACGACACAGAAAATGGGGTGCACAAATGGGGTGCTCTGGCATGGATCATGGAGGTACGAGCCACCTCCATGACCAAACTAATACATCGCTCAACGACCCCATTCTGCTTCGGGGAGTCCGGCAGGGCGAACGTGTGGGTGATGCCCTCTACACGACAAAAGCGACCAAGGCAGCCAGAGGCGAACTCGCCACCACGGTCTGAGTGAAGACGCAACACTGGGAGACCTCGGTGAACACGCGTAGAGACAAGCCACGGGATAAGAACGTCAGGCACATCGGCCTTCCGCTCCAGGGGAAACACCGTGGTGTAGCGCGTGTAATCGTCGACAAGCACGAGGAAGTAGCACTCTCGATGCGGCCCATGGACGGGGGCGGGGCCCCAGACGTCCATGTGCAGGATCTGCAGCGGTGCGTCAGTGGGGGGGAACGAGGAAGAGTGAGGGGCACGGCGGAGCCAGCCCTTGACGTAGGGCGTGCATGGTGGCGCTGGTGAGGAGGGTAGCGCGGGGAACAACTCAGGGAGACCTAAGACAAGACCATGCAGAGACGTGTGAGGGCAGGGTGACCTAGGCGGTGGTGCCACCAAAGCGTGGGGTGAGTAAGCGACCAACACGAGCAAGCCGTAGTAACCTGGGTAGACGCAGACACCTGGGGAGATGTCCCAACCGGGGGGGGCGCGGTGTCCATCGTGAACAGGCCAGACACTGGTGAGGGGAGCACCAGTGGCGGCCTCGGTACAGACGGCGTACCGCTCGTGACCAAGGAACGTAGTGGTGATGCCAAGGTCGTGGAGGTAGCCGACACCAACCATGTTCCTAGAGGACGAGGGGATGTGCAGGCCTGTAAGGGAGCAGGGGGGTCAGGGCTGAGGAGAATACCATCGATGTGGACTGCCAGGGAGTGGCCGTCCTGCCACTGACTAGTAAGGTGACGGCGGAGGTCGACGAGCCACGTGTTGAACTCAACAGGCTGACCCTCCGCGTCAAAGCGCAGCATTGAGTCCGTCATCATGGTCGCTGCAGCAGCAAAAGGTGGTAGTGGGCTGTACTGAGTGACTGAGTGCGGTGGGAAGCAGTGGTGTGCGGTGCAGTGCAGTGCGGTAGATTGCGGTAGAGTGAGGTGCAGTACAGTAGGCTGCGGTGCAGTGCAGTGCAGTGCGGTGTAGGGCGGTGCAGTGCGATGCAGGGCGGTGGAGTGCGGTGTAGTGTAATGGGAAGGGCCGATAATGCGAGGTGGGAGGTGCAGGGGCAGCTGAGGGACGGGGCCGCGGGGAGGCTGGTCAACAGGGGCCGCGTGGCGGGCAGGCAACCGTGCCGCGGGACGGTCAGGCGACGGGGCCGCCGGGTGGCTAGGAGACAAGGCCGCGTGGCGGCTGGAAGACGGGGCCGCGGGCGGCAAGGCGTCGGAGCCGGCTAGGTGGCTAGGTGACGGGGCCGGCTAGGCAAGGGGGCTAGTCAGGCGACGGGGCCGGCTGTGCGACGGGGCCGACTAGGTAACGGGGTCGGCTGGGCGACGGGGCCAGCTAGGCGACGGGGCCGGATAGGCAACGGGGCCGGCTAGGCGTCATGGCCGGCTAGGCGACTGGGCCGGCTAGGCGATAGGGACAGCTAGGCGCTAGGTGACGGGGGCCACTAGGGGATGGGCCAGCACGGGCGGGAGGGCGACGGGGCAGCTAGGACCTATGGCGGACGCGCTGGTGGGCGGGGGGGACCTAACCTACGCATAATACCATATTGAATTTAGTGAATGACTAGAACCATGGCATACAAGGGAATATAACCTAGTGGGTTGTACTCTCTAAGGCACAACCATGTGTAGTCTATTACAATATACAAGGATATGTTTGACAATATTTTATTGCCTTATGCTTCTTTCCATGAGGGCTTCTTTACTTGCATGAATAAGAAGGGGTTTGGCCCCTGGTATGGTATGTCTAAGGTAAGTGAGCGTTTAGAATCTTGTGGAAATGTGTGTATAGAGAAGTTTTGTCATAACATGTCAGCGGGTTCCATTGAAAGGACGTAATTTTTTTTGCCTGTGAAAAAATTGCCGATGCCAGGATAAAGATGTCAACTTATACATACCATATTCCCCCGGATATACGCGCCTACGTACGTTTAGGGATTATTGTCCAAATTTGGGGGGTGCGTTTATTTGGTTTTTTTTTATACCACGGTGGGTTAAAAACGTCTTTATGAAAAATATTGAAACAAGCATGAAGATGTTGCTCAGACGATTTGCAAACGAATGGAACGCTCCCGAACGGGAACAACCAGAGCAGTCTCGCAAAAATTGATTCCTAGTCGATTGGCGCGTCAGCCATGCAGAAGGATCGCTGCAATTTGCCAGCGCGCAGGCTAGCAGGGGCGAACCTGGCCATTGTTAGAAAGAGCTAACTATCAACTTATACATATATTTGTATGTAGAAGTTAGGTTTGTGTTCTTAGCGGGTATAACTTCCACCCTATATCTCCCTTGTTCACACTTGTTTCTAATTATTTTGCTATTCTAACATGGTATCATAGTAGGTTAGGTCTGCCCACCCGCTTCCTCCCCTCGCCCTAGAATACCGCCCCATCGTACCCTAGCCTTACCGCGCCCCGCCGGCCCCTAGCTCCCCGCCGACCCCTAGCGCTCCACCAGCCCCTAGCGCGCCTTGCCGGCCCTCAGCGCCCCGCCGGCCCCTCGCGTGCCCGCCAGCCCCTCGCGTACCCCGCCTTCCCCTCGCATACCTCGCCGGCCCTTTGCGCCTCCCCGGCCCCTCGAGTGCTTGCCGGCCCCTCGCGCACCCGGCTGGCCCCTCACCGGCCCTTTGCACTCGCCAGCCCCTCGAGTGCTCGCCAACCCCTCACGTACCCCATCGGCCCCTCCCGTGGCGGCCGGCCCTTCGCGCACCCGGCCGGCCCCTCACGTGCCTCGCCAACTCTTCGCTCTCGTCGTCCCCTCGCGTGCCTCGCCGGCCCCTCCCATGTCCGCCGGCCCGTCGTCGCAGCCGTAGTAGCAGCAGCTGCTGCTACCGCCGCAGCAGCAGCCGTCCGTGGACTCTGGGGGTGCTGGCATTGAGGAGGGTGCTAGTCCTGGGGTTCCTATCATGGCTTGTCCCGGCGGGCCTGGGGATGGCACCGGTGGTGGAGAGAGTTCTCGCTCTGGTGGTGCTCGTTCTGGGGTTGCTAGAGTGGAGTGTTCCGACGGTAGCCGTGGTGCAGCTGGCGGTCCAGGTGTCGGCGTGGAGAAGCAGCAGTAGAAGTTGCCGCAGGTGTCCGCCCTTCGCTTGCTCGGCCTTCCCTCCCCTGACCACTCGCATGCGCCTCCCCTGGCCCTTCCTCCTCTTCCTGTCTACGGCCCTGTGTTCCCTTCGCCGGACTCGTCTCCGGCTCGTCTTCCCCCTCATTCCCCTCTTGTGTCTCCTCCTCCGTCTCCTGACCAAACGCCTCCGTCTCACGTCTGGTCTCGTCGTCCCTCTCGTGCTCGTCCTGTCTCTCATGTTCAGCATTCTTACCCTATGTTGCTTCGTTCCCACGCGTCTCGTCCTCCCCTCTTGCCTTCGCCTCCTCCGTCGTCGCATGTTGTCGCACCTCCCCGTCTGTCTAACTACCTTCGTGCCGCTCGTCCTCTTGTTCCTCAGGTCCTTCCCTCCCTCGTTACCGACCCGACTGTTCCTGTCTCGAGTCTTGACGCTCTTGTTGATGCAGTCGCTGACTTCACCTTTACTCACCGCCTTGACTACGCCACAGCTCTGGTCTCTGACCCTGTTTGTCCTCCATCCCTCGAGGGTGCTCCTGCCCTTAATAGTGATGTCCGTAGAGGACAGGCAGTACGAGCTTGCTTTCCTGTCCGAGGTCGCTCCCCATCTCTGTTCCATGCTGCGAGTTCCTGAGGGTGACTCAGACGCCCTTGAGATCCTGACCCCTTGCACTTATGCTGAGGTGACCTCGGGACCCTGGGCCTCTCAGTGGATAGCTGTTATGGAGCACGAGATGGCATCTTGGAGATCCACCGGCACCTACATCGACGCAGTTCCCCCACCTGGGGTGAACGTAGTCGATGGTCGGTGGCTCTTCAAGGTGAAGCGCCTCCTTGGACAGCCGCCTGTGTTCAAGGCGTGCTACATGGCTAGAGGCTTCAGTCAGCGCGAGGGTGTAGACTTCTTTCAGACCTTCGCCCCAACCTCGAAGATGACTACTCTTCGGGTGCTGCTACACATAGCAGCACAGCGTGACTATGAGCTCCACTCCCTTGACTTCTCCACTGCATTTCTTCAGTGCAACCTACACGAGCAGGTCTACCTTCGCTGTCCATAGGGCTTCACCGGTACCTTCCCTCCTAGGACCCAGTGGCTTCTCCGGCGCCCGGTCTACGGCCTGCGACAGGCGCCCCGTGAGTGGCACGACACACTGCGTGCTACGCTAGCTGACCTGCAGTTCTTTCCGTCCTCTGCTGACCCCTCGCTCTTCGTTCGTGCTGGCCAGACTCCGTTCTACATCCTTGTCGATGTAGATGACCTGGTCTTTGCTACTGCAGACAGAGGCGCACTGGCCTCTGTGAAGGCCGAGCTGCTGAGGAGACACACCTGCATTGACCTAGGAGAGTTGTGCTGCTACCTTGGCCTGCAAATCTCTAGGGACAGAGCAGCGCCCACCATCACTCTCTCACAGTCACACTTGGTGCGCCAGGTCCTTCAGAGGTTCGGTCTTCAGTTCTCCTCTACAGAGCCCACACCTGTGCTAGTAGATCACATGCTCTCTGCTCCTGTTCCTGAGGAGTTTGCAGAGCCCAGTGGTCCGTACGCAGAGCTGGTGGGTTGCCTTATGTACCTGATGACTTACACTGGTCCAGACCTCGCATACCCTCTTAGCATCCTTGCTCGCTTTGTGGCCACAGGCAGACACCGACCATAGCACTAGTTGCCCGCTACGAGGGTTTTGCGTTATCTATCAAGTACATAGGGCATGGGGCTAGTGCTAGGAGGACGCAGACCAGTGGTCCTTACTGGGCACACAGATGCTTCTTGGTCAGACGACGCTGAGACCCTCAGGTCCTAGAGGGCTACTGCTTTAGCGTTGGTTCGTGTGCCATCTCGTGGAGGTCCACTCGCTCCTCGTCTGTTGCCTAGTCTAGCTGTGAGGCTGAGATCCACGCTGGTGCCATGACGTCACAGGAGCTCCGCTGGCTAACCTTGCTCATCGACTTAGGTGAGCGGCCTAGCTTTGCCCTGGTCCTGTACGTTGACAATAGGGCCATGATCCTCCTGTGTCTGGAGCCTCGACTTAAGGGCAGAGCGAAGCACATCCAACTGCGGTACTTCCTTATGCGCGAGCTACAGCAGCGTCGCCAGGCCTATGTTGTACACTTGGCCTCTGGTGCCAACACAGCTGATATCTTTGCTAAGGCGCTTGTGCCTAAAGATCATCAGCGGCATTGGTTGCAGCTTGGTCTAGGTCCTTTAGCTACTCACTTGCTAGGACTTTGATTATATACTCCCCTTTATATGTACCTTTCTGATTGGCCTTGTGGCTTCGCTTCTAGTGGCCAGACTAGTAGTGCCGCCCTGGTTTGCTCTTTTCTTGTTTGTACTCTTACTGACAGGTCTTCAGACCCCTGCTTCAAAGGTTGGACTAGTAGTGCCACCCTGAGCTGCGTGTTTGGTGCTCTGCACTACCCCTTATCTAGCCTAGGGGGTGTGTCAACTTATACATATATTTGTATGTAGAAGTCATAGGCTAGATATGTTTGTGTTCTTAGAGGGTACAAATCCAACCCTACATCTCCCCCGTTCACACTTGCTTCTTATCATTCTGCTATTCTAACACTAACTAGGTAGCTAGGCATTAGGAATGTTGAGAGGTTTTAGCTAGGGAGAAAAGTGACGAGAGAAAAGAGGGTTGGACTAGAAGAGAGAGGGATAAAAGAAGGGTGTTGTACCCTCTACAGAAGGATTCAGTCATTGTAGCACACCTACCAAGCCTTTACAAATATATGTAAGAAATATATAATTTGACAACCATCCGTTCTCTTGCCTAACACGGCAACAGAGCATTGCTGACTAGGTCTCCCGTGAATCGCAAGATCGGGGGTCGATTTTGTGTGATGGAATGATTCGTCAGATGAATCTGATGCGAAATGTGGTCAACATAGTCACGGCCAGATTCCAGCACGGGAGTAAAATGGGGGTGCATGTAGGGATTAGAATCTGGAAAGGGGGGGAGGGGAGGGGGGGTGGGGGGGGGGGTGCGTATCATTGGCACATCCAATATGGCACCCCTCTAGATATACGCACCATGGTGCGTTTTAGCCAGCGATGTGTATATCCAAATGAATACGGGATGTCTTATATGTAGAAGTTATAGGCTAGATAAGTTTGTCTTCTTAGGGAGTACAACGCAACCCTATACATCCCTTGTATTGCCTTGTTCTAGTCATTCCGCTATTCTGATATGGTATCATACTAGGTTAGGTCTCCCCACCCGCGCTTCCGCCCTAGTCCTGCTGCGTCGCCCTAGCCCGCCCGCCTCGTTTAGTTGTGCCGCCCTAGCTTGCCGTTGGCCCCTTCGTTGCCGGCCCCTTACTCGCCACGTGGCTTCTAGCCCGCGGTTGGCCCCTAGCTCGTCGTCAGCCCCATCTTGCCGGTCTCGCTCGCTGGCCCTAGCTCGCCGGCCCCTACTAGCCGACCCTAGCTCACTGGCCCCAGCTCGCCGGCCCCAGCTCGCCGACCCTAGCTCGCCGGCCCTAGCTCGCTGGCCCTAGCTTGCTGGCCCTAGCTCGCTGGCCTCTGCTCGCAGGTCCTAGCTCACCGGCCCCAGCTCGCCGGCCCCTGCTCGCTGGCCCTAGCTCGCTGGCCCCTGCTCGCCGACCCTAGCTCGCCGGCCCTTCGCTCGCCGGCCCCAGATCGCCAACCCCAGCTCGACGGCCCCTGCTCGCCGGCCCCAGCTTGCCGGCCCCAGCTCGCCGGCCACTGCTCGGCACCCCTTGCTCGCCGGCCCCAACTCGCCAACCCCTGCTCGCTAGCCCCTGCTCGCCGGCCCCAGCTCGCTAGCCCCAGTTTGTCGGCCCCTGCTCGCCGACCCCTGCTCGCTGGCCCTAGCTCGCCAATCCCAGCTCACTAGACTTGACTCGCGCCGCACTCAGCTCGCTGGCCCCAGCTCGCACCGCCCCTGATTGCTCCTGCTCAGCGCTGGCCCCAGCTCACCACATGCCCCAGCTCAGCGCGCCCCCTGCTCACCGCTGGCCCCAGCTAATCGTGCCGCCTGAGCTCACCCTGCCGGCCCCTTTTACGCCGCCGGCTCTGGTTCCTCTCCGAGCCCGCGCCTCGGCCGACTGTCTCCTCTGTCGCGGCTTCACCGCGCCCCAACGTACACTACCGCACTCCACCATAATCCACTGCTCTCCACTGCTCTTCACCGCGCTCCACTACACTTCACCGCTCTTCCCTGCACCCGCCTGCCCCTCCTGCTCCTCCTCCTCTTGCAGCCCTCAGCTGCTGCAGCTTTGGTGATGGCGAACGCTGTGCTCCGCCTGGACGCGGAGTGTCGGGCGGTTGACTTTGAGGTGTGGCTCGCCAACCTCTGCCGCCAGTTGAAGGGTCAGCACCAGGACGGCCAGTCCCTGGCCGTCCATATCGATGGTAAGCTCCCCTGCCGCGTACCGCCTGCTGCCCTCCCTGACTCCCCCACGATTGTCGAGCGTGAAGCTTTTGTAGCTGATGAGCTCGCCCGCTCTGTCTGGGAGTCGCGCGATGCTGTTGCGCACCTTGCTATCAGTCACGCCCTCCCCCTATCCGAGCTTCCCCCTTTTCAGGCCGTAGAGACTGCAAAGGAGTACCTAGATGCCCTGATTGCGCGCTATTCCACTCCCTCCTCCGCCTCTGCTGGCCGCCTCCTTCTGCCCTTGCTCTTCCCTGAACTTGCGTCCTTCCCCACTATCGCTAATCTGCGCGCACTTGAGTCTAGCTACCGCGCTGCTAGTACTGAGGCCCATCTGACTGTACTGGCTCCCCCCCTTGGCGCTACTATGTACTTCCGTGCAACGTGCCTTCCTGACCACCTCGCCACTGTTGGAAATAGATTGCAAATCCCACTTTTGTATTTGTACTTTTATATCCTAGGAATGTTCTACTAGGTTGGGGTGTACTCACAAATCCCAACCTCACCCAATTGTGATCCCCCCAATCTCCAATTACCCAATTGGAGATTCTGGAGATCCCTATGGGGAATCCCCCCGATTCCCCCTTTATCCATTCTCTCTCACCTTGTCATATACTTATAGAGCCTTGGGCTCCTTACCTTATCAATCATTTCAGCTCCATTTCTTACATGGTATTAGAGCGACCTATCCGCACACGGGGATCAAGGTCCTAGTCTTAACGTGCCCGCGCTACGCGCACTTTATCGTCGCGACATTCGTCTCGAGTCGTCGGAATTTTCGACGTGCTCCACCCTGTAGTCGCACCTCTCATCGTCGACCGCCTTCGCGCTCGACCTCGTTGAATTTCTCAACTCGAAAGCTTTCACGCTTCCCATTATCGATTTCCTCTTCGGTTCTCCTTGGTCAAATCTCAATTTCGACCATCTCTTAAAACTCGTTTTCGAGTTTCCCCTCGGACCCCGCCGGAATAGGCGAACTGCCCTCGCGGAATCTCCTCCACGAACGTTTCACGTCAAGTAAGTGCAGGTACACAGATGGAAGCGGAGCGGAGCTGGTTGCGAAGCTGGTTGCGGAGCTGTGTAGCTGCGGGACAGGGCTTGGGGGTGTGTGGGGGGGTGTGTGGTTCCGGGGTTAGACATAGTCTCAGATTCAGTTTCAAGTCGGCGTTTTAACGAATTTCCACCGACGCCATTTCCTTCTCAGCGGCATTTCGACGAAGCCGCCGGAGTGATTTTCAACAATTCTTGTTGACCGATTTCCAGAATTTCCGCGCTGCGCACCGAAGCTCCTATCGGTGACTTAAGAGCGTCGCTTCACAAAAAATCAAGCGGCAATGGCTTACTCAACCACTTCACTCGCCAACCCGACCTCGCTCCTTCGTCTCGAGCCGGACGGTACATGCTCCAACTACAAGGCTTGGCGCTATGGTGTCGACAAGCACCTCCTCAGTCACGAGGTGAAGGGGCTCGAGCTCACCAGCATCCTTCTCAACATCGGTGATGGCAAAGAGCCTCCTAGACCCGAGAGGTCCGTTGATCTAGCTAATGCCGCCGCGGAAGCAGTTTATGCTGCTACACTGCTCAAGTACAAGAATTGGGAGAAGGCCGATGGCGCGGTCATTAGTGTCTTCATGGTCACCACTCCTCCCGAACTCGTCGAAACCTACCACAACTACCCGTTTGCCAACACCATTTGGCTCTACCTCGAAGACCGCTTCAAGACCGCTTCCTGAGCAAGACTGCAGTGAGAGTTGCTAAACTCATCCCCAGCATGTTCCAAGTGCGGCTTGAGGACTCGGACTATGTCACCAAGGTGCAGTCCATTCATGGTGAACTCAAGCAGTTGGGGATAGTCTTCCCCGAGCAAGCCCCCACAGCCGCTCTCCTAGTCGGCCTCACTCCGTCATACGAAGTCACACGCAAGATGCTCTTGGGCCTTGCTCCTGCGGACCTCACATTTGCCAAGGTCTCATCCACGCTCCTTTCTGCCGAAAAGGACAACGGCGCTCAAGCCAAGGCCAATGCAATCCGCGCTCCTATGCCTCAGGCATATGCCGCTTTGGCACCATTCCAGCGCAACCACTTCCCTCCGTGTCCCTACGTCATCAAGCACGGCCCTCGTGCCGACCAGGTGTGTGGCGACACCAACCATGCCCTCGCCTCCTGCTTCAAGAAGAAGGATGACGAGTGGTATGCCGTCAATGGGACCGCGTCGAAGCCACCAAACTGGATGGTCAATCGTGCTCCTCGCAAGGTCAATCAAGTCGAAGCGCAGGAATCCGTGCAGGCTGCTGTAGCTCCCCTTGCTGACGTGCGCCTCAACATGTTGTTCCCTGGCACTGCTATGATTAATGAGACAATTTTGCAGTATCCTGGCTCACAAAGCACCTCAGCCACAATAGAGTTCACCCTCGACAGTGGGGCCACTCACACAGTTCTCAAGGAAGAACCCTCCTTCACTCATACAAGTCACCAATCCCTCTACTAGGAGCAGACTCCAGTTTCACAACACACGCCAAGGGCTCCTCCACAGTCCCGTGCCCAGCTTTCCCTTCGGGCAGTATCACCGGCATGTGTGTTCCCACATTACGCCACAATCTCGTGGCCCAACACGAGCTCCAACGGGCGGGCGTCACCACGATCTTTCCAACACACTCGGATCACTGTGACCACCTCGATCCTAAGTCCAACAAGCTCCTAGCATGCTTCACACTCAACAGCAGCAAGCTCTACACGTTGCGTTCACCTGCACCTCTCGCCGCCCTCTCCCAAGCGCAAGCTACCAACACCACTCCGTGTTCCTGTCGCAGCTTCGCCAACCCAACCATCCTCTACCACCATCGCTTGGGTCACCCCAACTTCCGTACGCTTGGCGACATCGCTTCCAAAAACCTTCTTCTTGGCCTCCCGTCGGCGCTTCCTCCACCAACAGACTCACCTGCACCCACCTGCCTGGACTGCACCAAGAGCAAGCTCAGGCAGCAGCCGCACCCTTCCTCCCCATTCGTCGCAGCTGCTCCGCTGGACCTAGTGCACATGGATGTCCGGGGCCTAGCTCCAGACGCATCCCGAGGCAGTCATTGGTACCTTCTTACTCTAGTCGATGACCACTCGCGGTATGTTTCTATGCACCTATTGCATACCAAGGCGGAGGCACCTGACCTCATCATGGCATGGGTGCGCCAGGCTCAAGTCACGTTCGACACTCCTCTGAAGTGCCTCGATTCTGATGGCGGGGGAGAATTTCGCAATGGAAAACTCGATAACTTCTACGCGGCCCAAGGGATTCGGCAACCTTCATGCTCCCCGAAAGCCCGCAGCAGAATGGCATTGCAGAGAGCCGCAACCACACCTTGGTTCAGATCGCTCGCTGCCTCCTCAGTCATGCCAACGCACCACGGTCACTCTGGGGATATGCCTTCTTCCATGCGGCTTTCCTCTACAATCTTTATCCGCATCCCCACCGGCCCGACACCACACCTACCACTCTCTGGCTTGGGGCCACGCCTTCCATCCGCTCTATATGTGTCTGGGGATGTACCGTATATGTATTGCTCAGCCCCCACACGCACAGGAAGCAAGGTGGCAAGCTTGGTCCCAAAACCCAGACCTGCATGTACCTGGGGCACAACTCCGACTCCCCAGACTACTTATTCCTCAACCCCATCACCAGACAGCTGATTCGCAGCCGTGATGTCGTCCTTGATGAGACACGCCCCTTCCACTCTACGACCACAGAGGAGCCTTCTCCACCTCCCCCGACGCTTGTATGGGCAGACTTCAATGCCCCACGTCCAGCCGCTGCCCCTTCTCTGGGGCCTTCTCCGTCTGGAGTGTCTCACCCGCCCTCCCCGGTATCCTCCACAGCAGCACCTCCTCCTGCTCTGCCTTCCCCGCGCGTCGAGCCCGGCTCACCAGTGTCCTACTGGAGGTGCCCAGTCCCTTCGGTCCCACCGCAGCCGCCTTCGTCTCCGGTCTCTAGTCGCACTCGTTCCAAGGGACCGGCTCCGCCTCTCGCATGGGGACCAGCCGCCTTCTCCATCCGGTGTTCGGTCACCCCACCTCCTCCTGCCGGGGGTGATGTCCCCTCCATCCATATTCCACCCCGTGCACTTCTGGAGGACAGGCATGAGGAGCTGTTTGACCTTCACGCGGTCTGCCAATTTCTCTCTCACATCTTCCCAGACATTACTGACTGCCCTTCCCTCAACTTCACCGAGAACCCGACCATTCCGACTCCTCGCACAAAAGAGGAAGCTCTCTCGGGGCCTTAGAAGAAGGAGTGGAAGGCAGCAATGGATATGGAGAACGAGGCGTTCATTCGCAACAACAGCTTTGACCATGTTGTTCCCCCTTCCGGTGTTAACATCGTCGGTGGAAAATGGATCTTTCGGGTCAAACAACTCCCAGGCGAAGCTCCACTGTTCAAGGCACGATACATGGCGAAGGGTTTCACCCAGAAGGAGTATCTCGACTTCCTCGAAACCTTCTCATCCACAGCCAAGCTCCCGACTGTGCGCGCTATTCTTGATATAGCCGCTCGCGGCAACTTCAAGATGAAGTCCATGGATGCCTCCTCCGCCTTTCTCCAAGGCCAGCTCAAGGAGGATGTTCACATGGAACGCCCACCGGGGTTTCCAGGCACTTACCCTGCCAACACAGTGTGGAAGCTGAAGCGCCCAGTGTATGGCCTCAAGCAGGCTCCTTGTGAGTGGCACAACAAGGTAAAGGAAGTCCTCCTTGCACTGGAATTCCATCCCTCCGCCTCAGATTCTAGTCTCTTCATTCGTTACTCCTCCGAGCCCTTCTACATCCTCGTCTACGTCGACGAATTCATTCTAGTCGCCAGAGATCCAGCCGAGATGGCAGCTGTCCAGTCTGCTCTCAGCTCCGCCCTTCTCATGAAGGATCTTGGTGACCTCAAAAACTACCTGGGGATGGAGATCACTCGTGACCGCCAAGCTTGCACGATCACCCTCTCCCAGGAGTCCTACATCGACAACCTTCTCAAGCGGTTTGAGACTCCAGTAACTCTGTCTCCACTCCACTCCCACTACAGCATCAGCTCACGGCCCCTCCGATTCCATCTCCAAATGCCTGCAAGGACCCGTACTCTGAGCTAGTCGGTTCACTCATGTATGCTATGATGTACACTCGACCAGACTCGGCGTACTCGGTTAGTGTCCTCTCTCGGTATGTCTCCCCCGGATGCTACACTGTCTCCCATTGGCCTGCAGCTAAGAGGGTCTTGCGCTATCTACAAGCCACCAAGTCTCACATCCTCACTCTCGGTGGTACCTCTCTAGTCAAGCTCGAGGGATACACAGACTCCTCATGGGCCGATGACCAGACTGACAGACGCTCCTCCCAAGGGTACTGCTTCACCCTTGGTAGCGGAGTCATCAGCTGGTGCTCCACTTGGTCCTGTGCAATCTCCCTGTCGTCCTGCGAGGCCGAGCTCTATGCAGGCACAATGGGTGCTCAAGAGGCACGCTGGCTCTCCTTTCTCCTCGCTGAGTTAGGTTATCCCCAGCAGACGCCCACCCTGTGGTGTGACAATCAGAGCGCCATTCACCTTACCAAGGATCCTGTGTTCCACTCTCGCACCAAGCATATCGAACTTCGTCATTTCTTCATCCGAGATCTTGTTCAGAGTGACCAGCTGACGGAATGGTACATCGCCTCAGATTGCAACCTCGCCGACCTCTTTACCAAGGCTCTTGGCAAGCTGACCACCATCGTCTTCTCCGTTCCATGGGGCTATGTGCTCCTTGACCGGGTTTGCAGTCTATGGGGGTGTGTTAGAAATACATTGCAAATCCCACTTTTGTATTTGTGCTTTTATATCCTAGTTTAGGTTATGAATGTTCTAGTGGGTTGGGATGTACTCACAAATCCCAACCTCACCCAATTGTGATCCCCCCAATCTCCAATTACCCAATTGGAGATTCTGGAGATCCCAATGGGGATTCCCCTCGATTCCCCCTTCATCCATTCTATCTCACCTTGCCACGTACTTAAAGAGCCTTGGGCTCCTTACCTAATTAATCATTTCAGCTCTATTTCTTACAGCCATTGCCCGCGACACCTTCCTTAGTCTCCACCCCGCTGACCTCACCCTTACCGATTTTGTCACTACCATGTGCGCGATAGAGACCCGACACCGCACTGTCGCTCAGTCTAGCGGTACTACAGTGGTCCCTATCTTCTAGGGCTGTGCTCCCTCCCAGTGCACTCACTCAGACGTTTTTGCTGCTGTCGCCAAAACCCCCACCGCGGCCACAGCGCAGCCTCGTCAGGGTAGGGGCCGTCGCTCCAGAGGGGGTCGCAGGGGAGGGAGGGGTGGCAGGGGTGGCGAAGGTGGCGGAGGTAGTGGCGGTGGTGCTAGCGTGGGAGGTGTTGACGAGGGGCTGGTCGCTGCCACCCCAGAGCAGCAGCACGAGCAACAGCAGCAGCAGCCACAGACGCAGCTGCAGCAGCAGCTGTGGGGGGCGCCAAACTGTGGTGGGCCGGCAGCTTTGGTAGTGATGGCCGTGGAGGCGGCCCTCGCAGCTCAACGTCGGGTGGCGGCTCCAGCTCTGTAAGTTGCTAGTACCAGATCCAGGCTGGTCCCCTTTGCGGCACCGTGTGTGACCGTCTTGGTCACACCGCTGCCCGCTGCTACTGCCGCCTTGACGACCTCTTCCATCTCCGCTTCCGAACCACTCCGTCCCTCCCAGACTGGCAAGCTCTGGTACGTCGTCGTGTGCCAGTCTTCGAGCTAGATATGGATCAGATTTGCTCAGCTATGTATTCCATGTATCTAGATGACTCTAGTGAGACTAGACCATATTACCCTGTGTTGCCTAGGCTAACTGTGTCTGCTGTATGTAGTCTAGGCATCCCTACTGCATCTGGCATAGGATCTCCTTCCTTAATTAGCACAGGCTCCACTCTAGTGCCCCCGCCGACTGACGCTACAGCTGCTCTTTCCTTCACGCAGGACTCTGGTACGTATGCCTGCTTCATTCATAACCACACCGCTCTCACGTTGCTTGCCACCCCCACTGCCATCGCTCTTGCTAACCCTTCCTTAGGTCCGGTAGTTGCACGTAGTTCCACCACCCTTCCCTGTCCGGCGATTCCCTCAGGCTCTCTTACAAGCCTGCACATCCCTTCATTCTCCAAGAACCTAGTTGGTGTCAGCTGCCTTCAGGACCTCGGTGTCACCACTACGTTTCTTGGACACGAGCAACACACGGTCTGTACTGAGGCTGCCACCAGTGCCCCCCTCACCACATTCCTCCGGGACCCAGTATCCCACTTGTTCATGCTGGATACTGCGTCCCCCCCGGTGGGGGCGTTCTCCTAGGTGGCTGCGTCTACCCAGGTCGTTGCGGCTTGCTCGTGTCGGTCGCTCACTCACCCATCGCTGCTGTGGCACCACTGCCTTGGTCACCCCGCACTCTCGCGTCTTTGGCACATGTCCCAGCACGGTCTTGTCTTAGGTCTCCCTGCATCGCTCCCTGCATCGCTCCCTGCCCTCGCCCACGCCTCCGTGCACGCCTTGCGTCGAGGGCCAGCTGTGCCGTGCTCCTCACTCCTCCTCGTTTCTCCCCACCACTGTGCTACTCCAAACCGTGCACTTGGATGTTTGGGGCCCGTCCCCGTCCTCGGGTCGCGTCGCGAGCGCTACTTTCTTCTGCTTGTCGATGACTACACACGCTACACCACGGTGTTTCCCCTGGAGCGGAAGGCTGACGTGCCTGACGTTCTTATCCCATGGCTTGTTGCCACGCATGTCCACCGTGCCCTGCATGTGCTCCGTCTCCACTCCGACTGTGGTGGTGAGTTCGCCTCCGGTCGGCTTGGCCAGTTCTATCGTGCGGAGGGCATCACCCAGTCTTAAGTGAGTGGCCTAGCTCTGCCCCAGTGCTGTACGCTGACAACAGGGCCATGATCCGCCTGTGTCAGGAGCCTTGACTTGAGGGCAGAGAGAAGCACATCCAGCTGCGGTACCAACTTATATATATGTTTTATATATAGAAGTTCTATGCTAGATAGGTTTGTGTTCTTAGGGAGTACAACAAAACCCGATATGTCCCTTATACTGCCTTGTTCTAGTCATTCCGCTATTCTGAGAGAAGATACAAGAATCGAAGTTTCTGTATATGCCGTTAGATTTTAGGGATGTTATATTCCTCCTTATACGAAGTTTCTAGGCTCTGGAATCTACAATAATTTTCTGAATTATTGTAGGATGGGAATTATTGGAGTCCAAGAGCTCTTGTGGGAGTCAAACTTCCCTTGACACCATTACTGCCACTCAATAATTGAGTTGGCATTATTGGACTTGCATTATTGGAGTGCTTGACTCCTTGGTGGTCCCTTCTTGGGGTCTTGGGGAGGAGAAGCTCTTGCATAAATCACCTAGCTTGTGAGGCCCATTTCATTTCTTGAATGACAAGCTTTCTTTCGAAGCTTTTGATCGTTTCCGCTACGCCAGCACCATGCTATTCTAACAGGTGGGTGGGTGTGGAAAGAGGAAGGGTGGGTTCTAAAAGAATTATAGTTGGCCCCTAAAAATACCCGTACAGAAAAGGCGGTGCCTTAAACAACCTTGAACGAGCATGAGAAAAGTTTGATCGGACCCTGGAACTCAAAGATTTTAGCCTTAAAAAAAGGTGAAGATAGAGAATTTACCTTGATAGCATAAGCCATGGTCCGAAGATTACGTCCGGCATACCCTTTATGCGGTGGTGTACGGTGCATCATGCTGAGAAACGGGTTTTCTGCTTCACCGCTTCGAACCCTGGGGCACCGTATTGGGCCTGTAAATTATACAAAAGACAGACTGTTACGATACGCTTGAAGATAGGAGTTGTTCAAATAGGCTCTAAGGGGGTGTCCAAAGTGACTTTCGACATCCGACGACATCCGTTGGGAGATATCGAGGGATGTCGACCATAGATCGGAAGGAATCGATGGTCGACATCCCTCGACATCCCCCAACGGATGTCGTTGGATGTCGAACTTCACTCTGGACATTCCCTAAG
This sequence comes from Closterium sp. NIES-67, assembly GCA_027943415.1. NCBI lineage: Eukaryota > Viridiplantae > Streptophyta > Zygnematophyceae > Desmidiales > Closteriaceae > Closterium > Closterium sp. NIES-67. The sequence goes on from BQMB01002392.1 coordinate 211,894, forward strand.
TCTTCTTGGCATGCGAAGCGAAGTGTACGGTTTTCCGATCTGTGTTATAAGCACGTCAATTCTGTCCACAATAACAATACACCTTTCTATATACTCCAATTTTGATAATATACAGCTTAAGATTGTACTCCATGTGTTTCTCTGGTACGGATTGTCGATGGAATTCTACAATAGCCCGATTCTTCAACCTGCTAGGCATAGTGTGTCTTTTTCAAAAAATGCCACAATTTTTCAGCACAACACGTGTCTGATCGGTGTATTATGTTGTTACGTCAAGGTTTCTCGGATATCTTGAAATTTTGTAGGTGTAACGGTTACCATGGAGTCTACATTTGTTGAGTACACTCGATGAAGTCTATTATACAAGTTATCGCAAACAATCTATGTTATTTCACTCTGGGACGTCGCTACACACTGTACTGCAAGATTCATCGTGCATAATCAACGGGCTTGTAGTAAATGATAACCGTGATCCCTAGAGAAGTTTGACGCAAAATAAAACACCAATGAGATGCGCATTGTGCTGACCATTTGTAGCCTACGTATTGAAAAGAAACCATGGCCCTATTCGCTAGCAACTGAGTATGAATTAGAGCACGCTGGAAGGAAACGTGTTCGGCACAACAAAAATTGCATGACGATCCCCATGCGATATGCCGAGTCTGTGCGCGCTTACCAAGCCTAGAGGGGAAATTTATTCGTGAGGTTTCCTTCTCGGACCACACTCAATTTTCTATCGGGAATAGTAGAATGAACAGAGCTGACTTTTTCAAAAAAGGGCACTCTGATTTTACCCCATTTTTTTTCCCGAGTCAAAGGGGCCATTTAAAAAAAAAAAACCTACTATGAAATCTCAGTATCCAAAAGTTGACTGGTCTGAATTATCCAGGGTTCAGAATGTCGATTCAGAGTCCGCGTGCCTAAGTCGAAGTCTCGTTTTTCAGAGGTCACTCGCAACTTGGTAGCTTTACGCGTGCTAGTGGTAGAGAGCTCGTTGTGTCCGAGCTGGCGAAAAAATACCCAAATGACTGAGGAAATCACCCAAGTGACTAAATTGACTGAGCCTGTACTCGCAGTACCCCTTTTGAAATCTGATGTGGCTCAAGGTGGGACCCCGATTCCTATTCAATTCCCCAAGTTCAAGTACCCCCACCAAGTTCTCCACACCCGAGTGTGCAAGCATGAAGACGAGACAGTGAAAAACTTCGTGGGGGCAGGTTCATTTTGTCACATAAAATTCATTCATCTGCGGAGTATTAGTACGCGTATTCCGAGGTGCTCGCGTTCTGCAAAATGCCGAGGCCAAGCTTGTTGTGACATGCCGCAATGCCGACGTTGTAGAGCACGTCGAAAGTTGTCTACATCGGCAGCGAGCCTTTCTGCGACCGTTCCTTGTAAGTGTGTGATTGGATGTTGAGGGGATTGTGTCAGCCTCTGACAAACCTTGGCGGAAAAATTCAGGTGAAAGGGGTATGGGAAGAATGTTTCTAGAAATGGAAGACTTAGCCGATTTTCGTGGGTTGTTGGTAGGAGGGGTGTCTCTAGAAAAGGACTTCAATGAATTTTATGGGTTGCTGAGTGTGTTGGGGGACTGTCTCTGGCTGCTAGGACTTAGCCTATTTTATAGGTTGCAGGATGTGTGAGTGACTCTGGGGGTACATAAAAATTTGCGTTGAGAGCAAGTAGGTGCAGTATGTCTGTCTCAGGGTCCGTACGCGATGTGCACAGAGAACTCAGTATCTGCTAAGTGCAAAGTGTGGAATTCTTAGGACTCAAAATTATGTAACTCTAAATGATTCTGTGTTCGGAAGTTGGCAAGTCTGAAAAATCAGGTTTGGCAAAAAAAAAAGGTATGAAATTTCAGACAATCAAACTAAAATAGTCTGATAAAATCACACATGGGAGTGAATCACCGGCAAAATTTCGACCCGATTGCCACCTAGTGCCGCTGGGTGGGTTTTCCTGAGTGACCAAGTTTATAATAAAAAGGGTAGAGTTATGGGACAGAAATGTCTGTACGGCAAAATGTACCCTCAAGAATTTTGTACTCACAATCGAAGTGAAGAAGGGGACTGAAAGGGTTACACTTTTTTGATATCACGAATTTCTTGCCCGTTTTGACTTTGGAATACTTCTATCAATAAATTCACCTTGTATAGCGCTCCTTTTGGGAAGGAGCTCATCTGTTCTCAAGGCACAAATATAAATTTGAATAGATTTGCAACACTTTTTCTTTCATACACGTGACACGGTTTTGGTCATCATATTCTTTGTCACTGCCTACAGCTGGCGCTGTCAATATGTTCCGGGGCTAGTTGTTGTCTTTACCACGGTCTAGTTCAGAATGGAGGTTACTATGCATGTTGCGCTTTGGGCCACCAGGAACAGAGTCAATTGCCACTTTTGCGCCCAGAGAACATGGCCCATGCCTCGGGATACTGTACAATGCTACGCTTCAATCCGTTTTGCCTTCTACAGATTGATCTGCGAGGTGTTTATGCTATATTGTATCTGAGAACAAGTGTACATAGACTTTATTTAGGGGAAAGTGTTTGTTGAGCGTGCTGTGCTATCACACATGCTAGATAAAACGAGACACGTCATTCACCGACAACTCCAATCCAAGTTCCAACTCCCTCCCGAATTCTTCTCCATACCTCCTTCATGGCTTGTTCGTGCAATGAGGCGTACAGTGCGAGACAGATGATCCACTCCGTGGGGCCGTTCGCCTGCGATATTTTCAATGGAGTTTCAGCCAAAATCGGCATGCGGAAGCTCCGTGGAGCCTTCATCCGACAGCCGAGCCTCTCGAAGCGAAGATGTACAATCTCTGGCATCAGCATGCGACGAGGTCGCCGAGGTGGGGAATATCCAAACATCAGTCCCCCGAATCACAAGGCACTTCAAATGCCGAAGTCGAAGCGCGTCAGCTTGCCGCCCAGGGCTACCTGGCAAATTGCAGCACACTCCCCTTCCTCTCGCCAAACCACAAACGAGTGGTTTAGGCCCTTCAGCCCACTCCCTTGCCACTCTTACATTGTCAAGCTGGGCAGGCCCAAGATGTCAATTTATATATTGTTCATATGTATTTGTGTAGGCTTGGTAAGTGTAAGGTGTCCTACAAATCACTGGATCTTCTTGTAGAGGGTACAACGCCTTTCTTGTATCTCTCTCTTGTCTAGTCTATCTCTCTTTTCTCTTGTAAATTTTCTCCCTAGCTAAAACCTCTCGCCCTCTCATGGCTACCTAGCTTCTTAACTCCTTTCAACATGGTATCAAAGCAGGAAGATCCTGCAGAGCCTACCCCTTCTCGCGCTTCCACCGTGTATCTCCTCTCCTTTCACCTTTGCACCACCGTGGCGACCTCCATGTGCTGCCGTGTCGGCCTCGCGGCGCTGCCGCGGTGACCTTGTCGAGCAGCTGTGGCAGCCTCGCCGCGCTGCCGCGGCGACCTCCACGCGCTGCCGTTGCGGACTCGTCACGCTGCTGCGGCGGCCTCGTCGTGCTGTCGTGGCGTCGTCGTGCTGCCGCGATGGATTCGATGCGCCAGCGCACGAACGGCTGCGACCACCGCACGGATGGCTGCGGCCAGCTCGCACGGACGGCTGCGGCTGTGCCAGCGCATGGACAACTGCGGCTGCGCCTGTGAGCACGGACAGCTGCGGCTGCGCCAGCGCACGGACGGCTGCGGCTGCGCCATCGCACACGGATGGCTGCGGCTGCGCCAGCGCATAGATGGCTATGGTTGCACCAGCGCACGGATGGCTGCGGCCAACGCCCTATCTTAGGCACCAGCCAGCACACCCGCACGACAGCCAGCGCGCCAGCTAGGCTCCTCGTTGAAGGCACGCCCCTTCCCCTGCACCTCCCCTCATCCCAGCCGCAGCTGATGACTTCCTTCCAGGTCGTCGCCGGGCCGTGCCCCGCCGCCGGGTGCTGCGAGCTTTGCATTCACCGCCGCCGTTGTCGCAACCGCCGCCGCCGCTGCAGGTCCAGCTGGCTCCGCCGCCACCCGCCACCGCCGCCGCCGCTGTCGTCGTCGTAGAAGCCGCCACTGACGCCGTTGCTGCCACCCGCCGCCGATGTCACCGCTTCGCACGAGGGGTAGAAGCCACACCTGTTGCAGGACATGGGGGTGCAAGGGCTTGGGGGTGTTGCGTGTGTGGTGTGCTAGCGCCTACCAAGCTTAAGGGGGTGTGTAAACTTATATATTATTCATATATATTTTTGTAGGCTTGGTAGGTGTTAGGTGTCCTAAAAATTATTGGCTCTTACTGTAGAGGGTACAAAACCTTCCTTGTATCTCTCTCTCTCTCTCTCTCTCTCTCTCTCTCTCTCTCTCTCTCTCTCTCTCTCTCTCTCTCTCTCTCTCTCTCTCTTTCTCTCTCTCTCTCTCTCTCTCTCTCTCTCTCTCTCTTTCTCTCTCTCTCTCTCTCTCTCTCTCTCTCTCTCTCTCTCTCTCTCTCTCTCTCTCTCTCTCTCTCTCTCTCTCCCTCTCTCTCTCTTGTCTAGTCTATCTCTCTTTTATCTCGTAACATTTCTCCCTAGCTAAAACCTCTTGCCCTTTCATGGCTACCTAGCTTCTAAACTCCTTTCAACACAAGAAATGAAAAGTAGAAGAAGAAGAAGAAGAAGAGAAGAAGAAGAAGAAGAAGAAGAAGAAGAAGAAGAAGAAGAAAGAAGAAGAAGAAGAAGAAGAAGAAGAAGAAGAAGAAGAAGAAGAAGAAGAAAAGAAGAAGAAGAAGAAGAAGAAGAAGAAGAAGAAAAGAAGAAGAAGAAGAAGAAGAAGAAGAAGAAGAAGAAGGAGAAGAAGGAGAAGAAGAAGGCGAAGAAGAAGAAGAAGAAGAAGAAGAAGAAGAAGAAGAAGAAGAAGAAGAAGAAGAAGAAGAAGAAGAAGAAGAAGAAGAAGAAGAAGAAGAAGAAGAAGAAGAAGAAGAAGAAGAAGAAGAAGAAGAAGAAGAAGAAGAAGAAGAAGAAGAAGAAGAAGAAGAAGAAGAAGAAGAAGAAGAAGAAGAAGGAGAAGAAGAAGGAGAAGAAGGAGAAGAAGAAGGCGAAGAAGAAGAAGAAGAAGAAGAAGAAGAAGAAGAAGAAGAAGAAGAAGAAGAAGAAGAAGAAGAAGAAGAAGAAGAAGAAGAAGAAGAAGAAGAAGAAGAAGAAGAAGAAGAAGAAGAAGAAGAAGAAGAAGAAGAAGAAGAAGAAGAAGAAGAAGAAGGAGAAGAAGAAATAACTGAAACACTTCGCGCACCAGCTTCACACACAGCCATACGCTAAGTTTGGCATGACAGCCAGAAAGCCTTACGTTCATAATAATTAGCATCCCAAAAACGTTGGAGAACCAATTTGACCGACCAAACCTATTTCTAGCCCTTCTTTTTCCACGAATGTTGAGTGTTTCTGCTTTGGAATTGCGGTCCCTTTGATGGGCTCTGTTATGAATTAATCAGAGTAATAACATATAGTGTAATAAAGGAGTCGTGATTCAAGAGTGTCGATATAAATGAGGGCCTAAATGGGCCATTTCGGTCAACCGGTCAACGACGACGAGGATCGCGTCGTTACCGCTTGAACCAGCTGGCAGGCCAGTGACGAAGTTCATCGTCACTTGTTGCCAGGGTCGGCTGGGTGGCTCGAGCGGCCGCAGCAATCCAGCAAATCGAAGTCGGGAAGACTTCAGGCGTTGACACGTGGCGCAGGAGGTGACGTACTACTGCACGTCTGTCGGTAGGGCCAGTAATAGTTACTTCTCAGTAATTTTGCAGTTTTGTCAATGCCGTAGTGAACCGAGAAATTCGAGTCATGTGCCTCCTGGATCAGTAATTCCCGTAGGGTATGGTAGGTGGGAACCCAAATCCGACTGGTACCGGATTTTAGATCATAGGCCCCTTGCTTGATCGTCAGTTGGGGATGACTGTAGTGGTGAAGAGTGGGTCAGTATTGTATCCGTGGGTGAATAGGCCAGTTAGCAGCAGATTAACTTGGGTAATTAGGACTACGGCGGTGTAGACCGAGGGGCGAGTCAGTGAGTCGGCGATGTTGCTGACCTCTCGTTTGTAGGTGACCCTGTAGTGGAAATTGGACTCGAGGTAGTCGAGCAAGCGAATCTGTTGGGGATTCAGTGTCGGTTGGGCGCGGCTGAACTATAGCGACTTGTGGTATGTTCGGACTGTTACATCAGCGCCCGTCAGATAGCAGCGTCAGACTTTGAAAGCGTGAACAATGGCGAGTAACTCCTTGTCATGGACAAGAAAATTTCGCTCGGCCGGTTTCAGCTTCCGTAACTCGTGGGCGATCGGTTGTAGGCCTTTGCCGAAGTCTTGTAACAGGACTGCGCCAACGGCCAGATCGCTAGCGTTGGTGATGAGCTCGAATGAGCAATGAGGATCTGCAATCCGAACAACCGGTGGTGTAGTCAGGAAAACTTTGAGCTTTGTGAACGCAGTCTGTTGCTTTCCCCCCCTCTAAAAATACGTGCCCTTCTTCAGGAGATCCGTGAGAGGGGAAGTTACCCCTGCCGTGTTCGGAATGAAACATCGGACGTAATTAATAAACCTCTGAAAACTCTGAAGTTCGCGTAGACTAGCCGGCGGCTTCCGGTCTTGGATTGTCACAATTTTCTTGAGGTCGATCTTAACACCGTCGATGGAAATCAGGTGACCCAAAAACTCCTGTTCGTGTTTCAAAAACTCGCACTTAGATCCCTTGGTGATGAGTCGGTTCTGCTGCAGGAGAGAGAAAACTGCTTCCAAATCCTTTAAATGCTGATCACGGATTGTGCTGTAGACGAGAATGTCGTCGAGGTACACGATGACGCACTTATCCAGCAGTGGCCGAAAAATCTCGTTCATGGTCAACTGGAATGTCAAAGGCGCTTTTGTTAAACCGAGGGGCATGACCGTGTACTTGTAACTCCCGTACCGGGTTCGAAACGCCGTCTTGTATCAGTCAGCTTCGTGCACGCGAAGTTGGTGGTAATTGCCTCGCAGGTCAATCTTCGAGAAAAATCTGGCCCCGCGAAGTTGGTCGATGAGGTCGATGAGGCCCGTCCGCTAGTAGATGCTCGGGTTGCATTCGCGCAGCCAATCTCGTCCCAGCAGAATGTCGCAACCGTCCAAAATTGTCACCAGCATCTTCATCGTGAAACTGAAATTTTTGCCACAGGTGACTCGCACGTGAGGCACGCACTCCCGAATCGCCAGTGGGGTGTCGTCAACTAACCTCGCGTCGATTCGGGCATGCAGCGTTCCAGCTGCAATTGGAGTTTCTTCGTTTTTTTCACATCAATCAAACTGTGGCTTGCCCCAACATCAACAAATATTTTGATGCAGGTGTCGCCAACTCTTCCTTCAAACAGCACAGGATGATCCACTAGTTCACCCCCCTTATTCAGCCAGGAATGGTCGATAGCCCAAATCGGCACTATAACCTAGTGGGGGTGTTGGCGTTTGGGCGACGTAGTCAAGTCAGTAGGTGGCCCGTGTGCTACTAACGATCTCCATTTCCCGACTGCTTCCCATTGTTAGCTAAGTTCTTCTTCAGTTGCGGGCAGTCCCTCACCATGTGGCCCGGCTGGTTGCAGTGGAAACAACATCCAGAAAATACCCGGGCTGCAAACACGTCCACGCCGTTGATTGATGTGTGTTGGGGCTGGCCTCGAAAGCAATTTCCCTCCAGGAAACCCGCCCTCGCGAGTCCACGCCTTGCGTCCAGCGCATTCGCGATTCGGACGATTTCACTGAATGTTGCCAGGGCTCGCAGGACGATCTCTTGCTAAATCTTTAGCTTGAGACCACCCACGTAGCGATCGATCTTCTCATCTTCACTAAGCCCTCCGATTTGATTGCATAACGCCAAGAACGAAGTTGTGTATTCTTGAACAGAGCCCAACTGTCTCCACATCCGAAGCCTTGTGCGAGCAATTTCGCGCATGGATACAGTGACGGAAACAATTGTCCGGATGTTTTGCATTATTTACGGCTTTTTAGCTTTCCGAGTAGTGTACATAAAGTCTTAATATTTAATGGTGGTACGCTTTGGGAGGGGCACATATAGATGTGTTCACAGTGCTAAATTCCATAATAGTACACTGAATCTAACTTAGCGCCAAAAGGTATTCAAAGAGTACATCCGGACAATTATTTCCTAGGACAAAGAGCAAACTTTCGAGCAGCATTTCTAGTACCTAGTCCACCAACACTTGGCCTTGATAACCACCAGCACCCTCCTAGGCATGTTATCTACGAGGTTGGTGCAAACCTTTACAGGGATCTTATCACACTCTTCCTGGACCCACCCTTTTGCATAAGTTGGTGAGCACAAAGAAAATCGCGAAGTATTTGAACGTATCCAAGAGTACTGTGCACGATTTCATATTAAATGTTATCTCTGAGACTAGCCATGCTGAGGTGTGGCCAAAGATGTCATAAGTCCATTAGTCCCATCTTATCATGAATTGTCTTCGTCATACTGTTGTAGGGTGAAATTACGAGCAGAGTGGCGAAAACTAGCGTGTCCGCCGCAAAACTTAGAGTAACATAGCACGGTCGACTGTGCACCCATTCACGAATAGAATCACGTTAAAATCTACAGGTCTCGTCACGGTGCAGCAGTCAAAGAAGCCCCGACTGGTGGGGAAAAATATCCGGGTTCAGGTCTGGTGAGGAAGGGGGTCACTCCAGTGCTACAAACTCATGCTCTCCAAGCCATTCCAAGCCTAGGCGGGACACATGGCTTAGAATGGCTTGGAGAACATGAGTATGTTACGCTGGAATGACCCTTTTCTTCACCAGATCTCAATCCGAATATTCTTTCAAAATAGTCGCGACTTCTTCGACTGCTGCACCGTGACGGGACCTACGGATCCTAGCGCGATTGTAATAGTGGAAGGATGCACAGTCGACTGTGCTATGTTACCCTAAGTTTCGTGACAGATACGCTAGTTTTCGCCACTCTGCTCGTAATTCTTACCTACAACGGTACGACAAAGACGATCCATGATAAGACGGGACCAATCGACTTATGGCATCTTTGGCCACACCTCAGCGTGGCTAGTCTTAGAGATAACATTGAATATGAAATCGTGCACAATACTCTTGCATATGCTCAAATCCTTCGCGATTTTCCTAGTGCTCAACCCCTTATGCAAAAGCGTGGGTCCAGGAAGAGTGCGAGAAGATCGTTGTAAAGGTTTGCACTAACCTTGTAGATAACATACCTAGGAGGGTGCGGGTGGTGATCAAGGCCAAGTGTCGGTTGACTAGGTACTAGAAATGTTGCTTGGAAGTTTGCTCTTTGTCCTGGGAAACAATTGTCCGGATGCACTCTTTGCATATCTTTTGGCACTAAGTTAGATCCTGTGTACTATCATGGATTTTAGTGCTGTGAACACATCCAATATGTGCCCCTCCCAAAGCGTACTACCATTAAACATTGAGACTTTATGTACAGCGGTCGGAAAGCCCAAAAACCCTAATTAATGCAAAACATCTGGACAATTATTTTCGTCAATGTATGTGCTCGAATCGGCTCTTCAATGCTTTGCCCCACGCTTTCCACGTGCGGATCGTGGCCAGCCCAAAGATCGGTTCTGCCTGAGCCATTGATGGACCGTGCTCCCCATCGACCGCCCGTTGATTCCCTGCTGGGGCTCCTCTCTAGTCCAAATGCATGCACCACCAGTCGAGTGCCGGTCCCCTCAGCAGCGACACAGCCAAGTTGACACGTGATGCGTTGTCATTAATACTTGCTGCTGTGAAGAAGATTTCCATGACGGACAGCCAACCGCTCACTGTAGTTGTTCTTTCGGTCGGGTTGAACGGCGGTGGTATCGGAGGTTTGATTTTAATGGCCGCCCGTGGCTCATTGTGGACTTTCTTCAACTGCTTCAGGTGTGGCCGACACCCTCGCTTCGCTCGCAGCATCTTCGTCTCGGGTAATAGGCCGCCCCTATCGCGTTTCACCCCGCGTCTGGCGAAGTGACGAGTTTTCGATGCGCAGCGTCTGTACTTCGCTTCCCAGCGACTCGAACTTATCGGCGTGTTGTTCAAGCTGGGCCTGCAGTGTCGTAACTGTAGCCGCCCTGGCTTGCAACTCGTCAAACTCCTTCTAAGTTACATTTCTAACAGTACGACGGGCAGAGGTTTCCGGTGTGGTAGGCATGCTGGAAATTTTACCTGACAGATCTGAGCGTGTACACGCTTCTAGTTGGAGGAGCTTTAACGAGCTCACCTACCAATCGCAGTCCAACCCTCTATTCTGTCAGGTCCTCTCCCGATCTAAACGGACTACTCTACGGAAGACTAAGCGGGCAGGAACGGGGCTCTGATACCAGTTGTTATGAATTAATCAGAGTAATAACAGGTAGTGTAATAATGGAGTCTTGATTCAAGAGTGTCGATACAAATGAGGGCCTATGCATTTATAGGCACGAATAGAGCTAGCCAAGAACCACGCGAATAGGTTGGGGCGGCCCGGTTGGCGAAAGCTACGGAAGCGCTGCACGTCTAGGTTTGGGTTCGCGAAGTGGTTCGGCACAGAAGAAGTTGGCCGGGCCTGGACTTCCGAGAGTCGAGGGCGTACGCACGTAGTCGAGCCCAGTAAGGAAAAGGGAATTTCCTTACAGGCTCTACTGTTCCGTGTCGGCAACCTTGTTTTACGGAGGTCCGCTGTCTTGACCGTGACAATAATGAATCTTGACTGTCCATTCGGGCACGAAAAAAGTTCGACCTACGTTTGGCTGAGAAACTTCGAATCCCCTGAAAATTTGTCGAGCACGCCTCTTCCTGCTCCACTCCGCAATGTTCAGACGAATGGCCCCCACGGCACATTGTACGCTAGGAAGAGGTTCGACACAAGAGTTTGCCATAGAGCCTCCCTGTACGGTGTGAAAACGATCTGGGTATCATATACATCGCCTGATACCCATTTTCTGCTTGGAAGCCCCCTGCCAATCCCAAACCTGTTTCACAAGGACAACAGGGCGAGGAGTGACGCAGGCAGGACGGAGTTGAGTCTGCTCAGGGCATCTCACACGCCCTCAGTAGGCCATGAAGCTGATGATAAACGGTGAGTCAGGGCGCTTCCAAAGTGCCACTTGGTCTCGGCTCGGGTACAGGTAACTTAACCAATTAGATCGTACATGACGATTTCTGTTATGAATTATAATTAGAGTATAGCACAGAATACTATAGGGGAAAGTGATTATAGAATGTTACAGAATAATGAGGCCTAGACAATATATAGAGCGATTGACCAGGGTTGAATGTCGAGGGTTGGACCAGTCATGGGCTCGACAGTCCCGAGGGTGACGGGGTCAAAATGGGTTTGGGGCGAGCCGGGATCAGGTTGGGGCCGAAAAGGTCGACGAGGGCTGGTTTGGCGCGATATTCAAGGGCCGAGCCTGCAGAATCGAGAGGTTCGCGTGTCCTCGCTGTAACGAGCCCCATTAAGGAATCGAATTCCTTACACTCTCCCACCTTCTAAAGGAAGGCCCTCCCTTTATCGAGGTCGAACATTTTATCTAAGTTAATCCCCGAAGTGACTGTAAGTCTTCAGCCCTGTGAGGAGTATAATGATTATGCTGGCCTGACAAGGTCTTCAAGTCGAACTGGGATCGATGGTCAGAAAGCGTTGAACCGATTGCGGTAGATCCTGATCGTCGAATCTTGATGAGTGTAATGACGACGAGACTTCATGAGGTAAAACTCCATCCAACGGCTGAGACATGTCGCAGCGATCGTAATCAATCAGAGTCGTTGCAGATAATCGCCTTCTTCAGCTGACCGGATAAGCAATGGCAAAAACTCCCAAGTGACGAAATGATGAAGATGACTGATGCTGTTGAATAGTTAACTGTCGTGTGGGCGGGTAATGATGACGCGTTGCAGTATGATCATGATGACTGCCAAATAACGTGATGGTCGATAAAATGTAGATCCCATTCATCAAACGCAAGGTCGTTCGAGTCACATGTGAGAGCACGCGTCCGTGTCCTACGAAAGTCAGCAAACTCCTTCAACGAAGTGATGAAATTAGGCGCGGAAGCGTAACGGTAACGAATGATGCTCGAAGACGAATGATGGAGCACGCCAAAGGGTCAGACGAAAAATTGCAGCACAGCTGCACTTCTCCCCCCTCCAAGAAGAAACAGCTCCCAAGTTCCCAGGTAAAACTCCAGGCAACCCAATGCTTCAGGGTAGTCGAGATAATCCTAAACTGCTGCTTAAAAGTCACATACTCAGCTTCGAAGATGCCACTGCAAAACTCCAACCACGAGAAATCCCAAATATGCTCCAAGTTCTAAGTCTGTTGAAGGGTAAACCGCTCCAAGTGTCTTGAAACTCAGAAGTAACTGCTACGGAGGACGCCCATACGAACTGAAAATTATGCACGAGTAGGAACACTGTTGGCGAGCGGGTCCCAGCTCAGCTCCAACAGTACTGCTGCAAAATTGTTTCACGTCGATACTGCTGCTGTCGATGCGGATGGCGAGGCGGGGTCATGTTCACAAAAGCAGGCGTATTGAGAATGGATGAGGTAGCAAGTGATGGCGAGAGGCTGACAACGATGATGATGGAGAGTAACCGATATGAATCGCGCTCCATTAAAAAACCTTGAACCAAACCCGGGGTCGAATGACACCAGCTGCATCAGCTACTTTGTCCGTACACGCCGAAAAAATCGGGAAGAACCGAAACAACTTCTGCTCTTTCTCCGCTCCATACAACCAAAACACTCCACAAATGTCGGTCGATGTCGCTCGTACTCTTGAAGATAGCGGGCATAGCTCTAGCTGTAAACTCTTGAACTGCTCCTCAAACCCACCGAAAATGTCAGAACCACTCGGTACTCAGCAAATACCGTAACTCTGATTCAGAGCTACCCGTGAAAATGCCCAAGCGTCACAGCGTCCTTTAGCAGCGCCCCCACGTTTTCTCCACCAGCTGTACGCATGAACTGAACCCTTTATATTAAGGTTTACTGGATTCCACCGCCTTGGCATGATGTTTTGGCCGTCGATCAGGGTCAATGCTCATCATACACCGTCAATCTCCGCCCACCTGTTACCCAAGTGTAAAATACTCTGGTACCCCTGCCAGCTGGCCGTGCAGACGTTCACCCATCTCGCGGCTGCTGCATGTTTCCCAAAACCGCTTCACAGCTTCTTAACAAACTAGGAGAATCCGCAGAGATAGAAGTGCACACGCTTCTATTCAGAGGAGCTTTAACGAGCTTGCCTATTGACCGCTGGATAGCTCCCTCCTCTTTCAGAAACTCTTCAAACTACACCCGCAAAAGTCAGAACCTCCTTTTGCTGCACCAGGTGAAAACCCTCAGCTCTACTGCAGCAGTAACTCTTAAAATTTTGGGGACACTCCATCAGCACAGTGTAGTTTGCAGGTTCACCCCTGTCACAGGATCGAATGACTCGAGGAAAGATTGCACTATCGATCAGTACAAGGTGCTTTTATACTTCCAAAGTACATCAGGTAACCAGGTTTATCGTATCCTAAGGGAATAGACCCTTCTAGAAGATAGAATCACCCTGCGTATAGCCACGCGAGGCTATTGGCTTTAAGGGATTACGGCAGGATTACGCTAGATATAGCGCACCAGTACATCCCAAGCCTGGTCGGTGATATAATTATAATAGCAGGATAAACCAAAGGTTAATGGAAAAGGGAGAATAGGAAACCAAATGAGATGAGATAAAAAGAGAAATGAAATAGGAAGGAAATAAGGAAAGGCCAAGTGGTGTAACAGGGTTGTACTCTCACACTTCCCCCCCTCAAAGCTGGGTGGTAGAGGTAACACCTGCTTGATAAGGTAGTCATGCAGAGGACGACGGGCGTTACCCATGTCGGACTCAGGTACCCAGCTGTCCTCAGAAGGATCATAACCCTTCCAACGGATGAGAAGCTCCACGGTGCCATTCCGACGACGGCGGTGTGCGAGCACGGACTCGACCTCGTACTCGGGTTCATTCTGGACGAGGACGGGCGGCGGCGGCGGCAGTTGGCGTCCGACGAAGATCGTGTTTCGATCCCGATAGGGCTTCAGAAGTTGGACATGGAAGGCGTTGTGAATCTTCCAGGTAGCTGGCAGGCGTAAGCGGAAGGTAACAGGAGTGACTTGTGCTTCAACGAGAAAAGGTCCGCAGAAGCGAGGTCGAAGTTTAGATGGGAGGTGGCTGATGTCCAGGTGGCGGGTGTCAAGAAGCACCTGGTCTCCCACCGTGATGGTGTGGTCGTTGCGATGGCGATCGGCCTGGCGCTTTTGTTGCTGCTGAATGTCGAGGAGGCGCTTGTGGGTCCGATCCCAGAGCTGATGCATGGTTGTGATGAAATCATGTGCAGGTTGGACAGTAGCGGATGTTGTCGATTTCTGTGGTGTGAGTGGGTGGCGTCCGTAGCAGAGGAAGAACGGCGTCTGCCCAGTAATGGCATGTATAGCGTTGTTGTAAGCAAACTCTAGAACGAACAGGTGCAGGTCCCATTTGGAGATCTCGTCCTTGCAGGCTGCTCGGAGGAGTTGCTCAACAATTTGGTTAAGGCGCTCGGTGGGTCCGTCTGTCTACGGATGACGTGGCGAGTTTGGCCCCTAGCAGAGACATGAGTTCCTTCCAAAACTTGCTGGTGAACTTGGGGTCTCGGTCGGAGATAAGTGTGGTTGGAATGCCATGCTGTGAGATGATGTATCGAACGAATAGTTGTGCTGTCTCCTCTGTGCGTGCTGTCGTGTGTGTCGGAATGAAGTGTCCCATTTTGGAGAACTTGTCGATGACGACAAGGATTCCGTCATGACCGCTGGTGGTAGGTGGTAACCCGGTGATGAAGTCCAAGCTAACCACTTGCCAGGGTTGTTCTGGGACAGGAAGAGGCTGTAGCAGTTCCGCTTTCTTCTATTTGCTGCTCTTCATCCTCTGAGATGTATCACACGAGGTGAAAATTTTCTGAACATCCTCTGCCAAGTGGGGCCAGTAGTAGTGTTTTGCAATACCGGTCAGCATCTTGTTGCTACCGAAGTGTCCGGCATAGAGGATGTCGTGGTATTCTTCGAGTAGTAACTGGCTCAAAGGAGGGTAATTGGGTACCCAGATTTTTCTTGATCCTTTCTGGTACGCGATGTCGTTGTCCCACTGTAGCAGATGTCGTTTCTCTGCCAAGGGAATTTCGGTGTCGATGGCATACCCGTGTGTGAAGAGTCACTTGAGGAGTGGATTCATCCCTTCGATCTGAATAGCGGCAACGTGTGCAGGCCGGCTGAGGGCATCTGCTTTGTTTTTGTGGCCAGGCTTGTACACAATGTCGTAGTGGAAGTGTGTCTCGAGGAAGTCAATCCACCGGAACTGCCGTCTGGAAAGGTTGGGTTGTGTCTTCAAGTATTTCAGGCTGCAGTGGTCGGTGTAGACGGCTGTTCTTCGTCCTTCGAGATAACATCTCCACGCTTTGAAGGCGATGACGATGGCAAGGGCCTCTTTGTCCTGTATTGGGTAGTTTAGTTCTGCCCCGTGCAGTTTTTTGTTGAGGTAGGCGATTGGTTACAGTCCATTTCCTTGGTCTTGCATCAAGACTGCTCCCACTGCCTGGTCACTAGCGTCAGCTTCGATAACGTAGTCGCGTTCGGGCTTCCTGTTGCTTCGGCTCCCATTTGTAGGGCGTGTTCTTCTTCAGCAGATTCGTGAGTGGTGTTGCGAGTTTCGCGTACTGTGGCACGAACCTGTTGTAGTAATTAGTGAAGCCTAGGAACTGTTGCAACTCCTTCACGTTCTCGGGTGTCTTCAACGTACGTACAGCTTCGATTTCTTGGGGTCGATGTGAACTCCTTGAGCGCTCACCATGTGTCCTATGAACTGGACCTTCTCAATGGCGAATTCGCTCTTGGACAGTCTGACGTAGAATCGTTCTCGTCGAAGAATTTCGAAGACGCGTCGCAGGTGCTCGACGTGCTGCTTCATGTCGCGCGAGTAGATGAGGATGTCATCCAGGTACACCACTACGCACTCGTCCAAAAGTGGTCGTAGAATGTGGTTCATTTTGGCTTGGAATGTTGCCGGTACGTTGGTGAGTCCGAATGGCATTACCAAATACTTGTATGATCCGTACCGAGTTCGAAAAGCATTTTTGTGGATACAGTTGTCCGCCATCCGTATCTGCCAGTATCCGGACCGCAGATCCAGTTTTGAAAATACCGTAGCTCCCCGAAGCTGGTCAAGCAGGTCATCGATTCGTGGTATCAGATATTTATTCTTGATGGTCTGCTTGTTAAGAGCTTGGTAGTCGATGCACATGCGCAGGCTTCCATCCTGTTTCGGTGTGAAGAGCACTGGGAGCACCGTATGGCGAAGTAGATGGTCGGATGAGTCCTTTGGCTAGGAGATACTCGATCTGCTTTTTCATGTCAGTCAGCTCCGTAGGGCTGAGCAGATATGGTGCTCGGAAGGTCGGCTTCGAACCCGGTTCCTCCACGATCTCGTGTTGATGTGTGCGGTATGGTGGTAGCTCGTTCGGGAGATCGTCAGGAAGAATGTCTTGGAACTCCTTCAATAATTCCTTGATCTTTCCTGAGGTTCCGAGGTCTTCTCTCCGTCGTTCTCCACCTCTGTTGCTATTGCCAGGAACCCGGTGTCGGTTCGCTTCACGTCCTTCTCGAATCGTGCGAGTGTCTCCACTGGGATATCTCCTGTATCGTCCCAGTTGGGTAGCTGTACTCTCCGTCCATTGTTGTAGATGTTTGCGGTGCGGTTCACCCAGTTGATCTCGGGGTTGAATCTTTTTAGGAAGTCTCGCCCAAAAATCACACGTAAAGTTGGTGTTTTTCGGACATGGCCGCCCCTCGAATTTGTCGACTTCCATCGGGTCGGCGAACGTGGGGTGAGCCGAGCGGTCGCCCTGTCGCGTACTGCCGACGAGCGTCCGTCGTGTCCCGGCGTTGACCATATCGAAGCGCTCCGCTGCCGAAACGATGTCACTGTAGCTTGCGTAGTTTGACGCTGCCACCTGTCGTTTGACTTCGGTCTTCAGCCCGGCGAGGTACGACTGTACTTTTTCCCCTTCGATCAGGTCGAGAATGCGGTTATAAAATTCCTCCATCTGCTGCGTGTACTGCGCTACACTCCCGAACTGTCGGTGTCGATGAATTTTTTCCCGGGCAAGGAAACTGGAATTTATCGGCTCAAATCGTTTCAGCAGGTCGGCGCGGAACTGCTGCCACGTGGCTGCACCGTGGATGAAGGTGCTGTTGCCGCCAATCCACTCGAGTGCCGGCCCTTGCATCAGTGTCGCCGCGAGTCGTACGCGTTGTCCGTCCCAGACTGGCGAGCTCCATCCGACGGCTGTGAAGTAGATCTCCATCCCGGCGATCCATCTGCGGGCGTCGGAGTTTCGATCGCTCGGATCGAACGGCTCAGGTGGGCGCGGTTTCGGAGCCTCGAGAAACTGCTGCGACTGCTGCGTCGTCGCCGTTGTCGAGTCGTGCTGCGCTCCGGCGAGTCGAGTTACTCGCTCGAACTCGTTTCGCCATGCTTCGCGATCCGCTCGCATCTCCTCCTGAAGGGCTGCGATGCGTGAGAAAAGCTGCTGGGTAACCTCGGCGTTGTCGAAGGTTGCCATCCTGTTCAAATCACGCGCGGGGGGGAGTGATTCGAAAAAACGCGGAGCTGGTGCTTACCAGAATCGGCGTCGAAGTGGTCGCCCCCGGCGGTTTTTCGAGTCAGGTTTTCCCGCTGCTGTTGCTTTGTTGAGCGCGGCCGAGTGAGAAAAGCTCTGATACCAATCGTTACAGGATCGAATGACTCGAGGAAAGATTGCACTATCGATCAGTACAAGGTGCTTTTATACTTCCATAGTACATCAGGTGACCAGGTCTATCTTATCCTAAGGGAATAGACCCTTCTAGAAGAGATAATCACTCTGCATATAGCCACGCGAGGCTATTGGCTTGAAGGGATTACGGCAGGATTACGCTAGATATAGTGCACCAGTACATCCCAAGCCTAATCAGTGATATAATTATAATAGTAGGATAAACCAAAGGTTTATGGAAAGGGGAGAATAGGAAACCAAATGAGATGAGATAAAAAGAGAAATGAAATAGGAAGGAAATAAGGATAGGCCAAGTGGTGTAACGGGGTCGTACTCTCACAACCCCCCTTTTTCTGCCAGAAGCCGTCGATTAATAAGTCGACACTGCTACCTGGTGGGAATGGTGATTTCCTGGCGACGAAGCTGAGCGAGCAGCAACCCGAACGCTGCTAACCCATCTGCTCCATACTCTCATCGTTCTTCTCCCACTGCTTGCGTTCCTGGCAGGTAACGCTTTCAGCGACCGATGGAAGAACACTTAATACACACCCAAGGGTGGTGGCCTCCGTTTCCGTTGATCGTGAAGGCATGAATCGCTGGTCCACGAAAAACGCCTTCCCATGCGGGAAGTCGCCCTCGCTGAGTACACTCACTCCAGCACAGCGTCATCACTTCCAGATGACCTTGACACTAACGAAGCCTTCGGTTTTTTCAGAAGCCAATCCGAAGACTCCGTCCGAACACCCGAAAAATATGAAAGAACTAACGAACATACCCGAAAAGCACGGTGAAAACGTCGCCCACTCTTCGACGGGAAATAATTCCGTCTATGCCCATGGAGAGGGAGGACCGGCCAATCCCAGCCGTCCATCGGACAGGATCTGACGGCATCGGCAATATCCCGCCTGACGTCCGCTTGTCCTCAGCATCCTTCTGCCCCCTTCCCCGATAGGGTCTGCTCCCCTTGCACGCTGACGCGTTTTCGCTGGCGCCTTGCATGCTGGCGCATTTCATGCTGACGCCATGCCTATGGGGTAGTGTGCAGGGGTGGTGCCCTGTGGTATCTATTTGCTCTCCCTCTCTCTTTTCCTCCCACTCACTGACCTCCTACCTGCTATATGTGTTTTTTCCTTCAGCCAGGACAGCACGGGGCGACAGCAGCGGTGGTGCGGCAACAAGGAAGATCAGATTACCTCTGCGCTCTTCTCATGGTAAGTCGCATTCTTCTTACCCCTGCCCCTATTTCCTTTCGCCGCAATCACCTCGACTCTGCATACCACCTTCCCACCATTCGTTCCTCTCCCTTCATATTCTATACCTCATGTTTTCTTACTCGTCCTCCCCTGCGTTTCCTTCTATGTGGATGGACAGCTATGGAGGGAGCAACGGCGTGGCAGGCGATGGAACAGGAAGGGAGGGAAGACAGCATAGGACGCACACCATGGTAAGTTCACATGTTTGTCCTCCCGCCCTTCCTCCTCTCGCAGCTTAATCTGCCTCGCCCACTCTCCCTTGCTTGTGTCGACTTGTGCTGACTTGTTTGGGCTTGTGTTAGATCGTTCTGTCCTTCGTTGGCTTGTAGTATCTTGTATTGACCTGTTTTCTCTTGTCTTAGCTCGCCCTTTTTTTTTTTGACTTGTGGTCAGTTTTGTGTGCTTTTGTTGACTTGTGTCTTTTTGTGGTGGTTTTTAATGGCCTTCCCTAACTTGTTTAGGCTTGTGTTAGCTTGTTTCGACATCTGTTGGCTTGTCTAAACTTGTTTTTACTCCTCTCGCTCATGTGTTCCCTGTTTCGCCTTTCCATGTAGGAAGCAGAAATGGACTGGGAGAAGAGGTTGCAGACATAGCAAGCAGCGGCGCAACTCGGTAAGAACCGTCTCTCGTTCTCCTATAATCCTACCCCTCCTGCTCCTTTGCTTTTAATTTTCCCGTTGCCACACCGTGCGACGGAATTGCATAGCATACCATCGACTGCAGGTGAGAGTCACTACAACTAGGCAAATCTCTCCCCTCTCTCTCTCTCTTTCCCACAACTAGTCCAATCTCTTGCATCGCACTTGCTGCCGGCCGGCACACTTGCGGCTAGCGCACTTGCTTGCATACATTAGCGTACCATCAGCTAGCCCATATGCTTTCTGCTGTCGCCGGTCCCTTTGCGCCACTGGTGTTCGCGCCATGCACCTCCCATTATCCCTCTCTAGCCTTTCGTTATACCCTCGGTGCCCTTCCATTTCTCCTCGTCACCTTTCCTTATATATTCCCTAACTTTCATTTTCAGTTTAGTTTTTTTTTCTCTCCCACTATGCACCTTGCTTTTTGTCCTTTGCTACACAGCCTGCCCTCTCGATTGGGTTCTTTTGATTTTGTCAGTTAGCGAACTTACCAATTCACCTACATGTAAGTGCATTTGTTGTAATGTGTAAATCGTAAGTTCCTCTGTAGTATTTTCTGTTTCGGTCTCTCATTCCCTGATCTGGTTTGCAATTTACCACATTGTTAACTCATGCTCCTCTTTTTGCTCTTACCCTTTGGTGCAGACCATAACATTGTCAACTTATACATATGTTGCTATTTAGAAGTTATAGGCTAGATAGTTGTTGAACTGTTAGAGGGTACAACCAGAACACATATATCCCCCTTGTTCCACTTGTATCATTATTCTTTCTAGTTGACATGGAATCATGAGTAGGTAGGTCCACCCACCCGCTTCCGCCCCGCGCCCTAGCCTACCGCACCTCGCTAGCCTACCGCGCCTCGCTAGCCCCTCGTGCCCTCGATGCCCCTAGCACCCTCGAACGCCCCCTCCGCGCCCTAGCTGGCTCCTCGAGCCTTAGCGGGCCCCTCGCGCCTTAGCGGGCCTTTAGCTCCCTCGTCGGCCCCTCACGCTCCAACCGGCCCCTCACGCCCCAATCGGCCCCTCGCGCTGTAGTCGGCCCCTCGCACCCCTACAGGCCCCTCGCGCCCCTACCGGCCCCTCGCGCCCCTACCGGCCCCTCGCGCCCCTACCGGCCCCTCGCGCCCTAGCTGGCCCCTCGTGCCCACGCTGGCCCCTCGTGCCCACGCTGGCCCCTCACGTCCACACTGGCCCCTCGTGCCTTCGCCGGCCCCTTGCGCCCAAGCCAGCCCCGCGCACCCTCGCTGGCCACCCCTTGCGCCCTAGCTGGCCCCCTAGCGCCCTCGCCAGCCCCTCGCGCCCTCGCTGGCCTCTCGCGCCTTCGCTGGACCCCCTTGCGCCTAAGCTGGCCCCTCGCGCCATCGCCGGTCCCTTGCGCCCTAGCCGGCCCCTCGCACCCTCGTTGGCCCCTTGCGCCCTAGCTGGCCCCTAGCGCCCTAGCCAGCCCCTCGCGCCCTCGCCGGCCTCTTGCTCCTTCGTCGGCCCCTTGCGCCCTAGCTGGCACCTAGCGCCCTAGCCAGCCCCGCGCGCCCTCGCTGGCCCCTTGCGCCTTCGCCGGCCCCTTGCGCCCGGGCCGGCCCCTCGCGCCCTCGCTGGCCCCTTGCGGCCCAGCTGGCCCCTAGCGCCCCCGTCGGCCCCTCGCACCCTAGCTGGCTCCTCGCGTCCCAGCTCCTGCCGCGCTCTACTGGCCCCTAGTGCTCCGCCGGCCCTTTTTGTCCCACCGGCCCGGCAATCCTCCGGCCCTCCTCGGCCACCTGCTCTGCTTCCCCCACTGGAGCGCCCCTCTGCTGAGCCGCCATGTCGTTGTGCCGCCGTGCAGTTGAGCCGCTGGGCTGCCGTGACCCTGAGCCGCTGTGCAGCCGAGCCGCTGAGCCGCCGAGCCGAACTGCTGTGCCGATGTCACACTGAGCCGCCGAGCCGAGCCGCCGAGCCGAGCTGCTGTGCCGATGTCACACTGCGCGATGGCGGACGCCGTTCTTCACCTGGACCCTGAGGGGCACGCGATGGACTTCTCCGCTTGGCTCGTCGACCTCCGCTGGCACGTGACAGGTCAGCGCCAGGATGGACACTCCCTGGCTATGCATGTTGATGGCTTGCTCCCCCACACCCCTGCGCCTGATCCCCTCCCTGTTGACCCTATCACTGCTGAGAGTGAGGCCTTTGCTGCTGCTGCGCTCGCTCGAGCTGTCTGGGATTCTCGCGACGCTGTAGCGCAGCTTGCCATTAGCCATGCCCTTCCCCTGTCTGAGCGTCCGCGCTTTACCGCAGTCGCGAACGCCCAGGACTTCCTTGCTACAGTAGTTGCGCGTTACTCCACGCCTGCTTCCGCCTCTGCATGCCGCTTGTTCCTACCCATGCTCTTCCCTGATCTTTCCGCTTTCCCTACAGTAGCCGACCTCGCTACCCACCTCCATGCGCTAGAAACTAGCTACCGCGCTGCTAGCACTGCCGCTTAGCTTACTGCCTTCCCCCCACCGTTCTACGCTACCATGTACCTCATTGCCATGCGCCTGCCTCACCGCTTAGCCACTGCCCGCGACCACTTCCTTAGTCAGCACCCTGCCGACCTCACCCTGACCGCCTTTGTCACTGCTCTGTCTGAGATAGAGACTCGCCAGCGCAATATCGCTCAGTCGAGCGGTGTCGCGGCAGTCCCTATTTTTCAGGGTTGTGCTCCCTCCCAGAGCACGTACACTGACATCTCAGCCGCAGTTGCCACGACTGCCCCTGCCCCTGAGACAGCAGCTGCGGTTTACCCGCAGCAGCGTCAGCGGCGGGGCCGCCGTGGCCCCAATGGAGGGCGTGGTGGTGGTGCTGCTGGTGGTAGCGCTGGTGGTGGTGGCAGGGACAGTGGTTTTGACAAGGGGGTTGGAGCTGGTGTCTAGGAGAAGCAGTATTCATCGCAGTCGCAGCAGTAGCCGTCACAGTCGCAGCAGCTGCAGCAGCAGCAGCAGCCCTGGGATCGCCTCTCGTCGGGGTGGCCAGGAGCCCCTGGAGGTGGAGGTCGTGGTGTGGCCCTCACAGCTCGGCATCCTCCGGCGGCTGCGGTTCTATGAGCTGTCAGTACCAGCTCCAGACCGGGCCCCTTCATGGCTCTATGTGCCGGCGCCTGCACCCGACCGCCAGCTGCTTCCGCCGCCTCGACGACCTCTTCCCTCGCCGCTTCGTCCCAGCCCCGGACCTCCCTGACTGGCCCAGTCTGCTGTGCCACGGTGTGCCTATGTTTGACTTAGACATGGATCAGATTATTTCTGCCCTGCATTCTCTGTATGCTGACACTTTGAGTGTTTCTAGATCTTATTTCCTTGTGTTCTCTAGCTTAGGCTAGCTCCTGTGTGTAGTCCCGACTCCCCTGCTGCGTCAGGCGTAGGACCACTTGCCTTGTCTAGCCCAGGCTCTACAGTTGCTCCTCCTTCATCCTCCACTACGGCTTTGCTGTCCTTCACGTTTGACTTTGGTGCGTCAGCCTGCTTCTTCCGCGACCATGCCACTCTCACGCCGCTTGCCGTGCCTGCCGATGTCGCACTTGCTGACCCCTCCTCTGGTCCTGTGGTTGCTCGGAGCTGCACCACCCTTCCTCGCGCAGCGGTTCCCTCGGGTTCCCTTACAGACCTGCACATACCTTCGTTCTCCACGAACTTAGTTGGTGTCGGTTGTCTTCAGGGCCTCGGAGTCACCACTACGTTCCCTGGTCATGAGCGATACGCAGTCTGTACCGAGGCCGTCTCAGGTGCCCCCCTTGCGACGTTCCCCGGGGACCCACTGTCTGGCCTGTTTACGCTGGACACTGCTTCCCCCTCGGGTGGGGCGTCCTCCCCAGGTCCTGCGTCTACCCAGGTCGCCGCTGCGTGCTCGTGTCGGTCGCTCACTCACCCGTCGCTTCTGTGTCACCACCACCTAGGTCACCCCGCGCTCCCGCGTCTGCGTCACATGTCTCAGCACGGTCTCGTCCTAGGCCTCTGTGCTTCGCTCCCTTCCCTCCCTCCCTCGCCTGTGCCGACGTGCACGCCCAGCATTGAGAGCCGGCTGCGCCATGCTCCTCACTCTTCCTCGCTTCGCCCTGCCACTGCACCCCTCCAGACCCTGCACTTGGACGTCTAGGGCCCAACCCCGGTCCCTGGACCGCGTCGCGAGCGCTTCTTTCTCGTGCTCGTCGATGACTACACACGCTACATCACATTGTTTTCCCTGGAGCGGAAGACCAACGTGCCTGACTTTCTTATCCCGTGTTTAACAGCTGTGCGCCTCCACTGCGGTCTCCCTATGCTGTGTCTCTCCTCTGACTGTAGCGGCGAGTTCGCCTCTGGTCGGCTTGGTCAGTTCTGTTATGAGGAGGGCATCACCCACACGTACACCCTGCCGGACTCCACGCAGCAGAATGGGGTCGCTGAGCGACGCATCGATTTGATCATAGAGGTGGCTCGTCATAATTCATGCCGGTGCACCCCATTTTCTGTGGCCGTTCGCCGTTCGCTACGCCGCTCACCAGCTTTACCTCTGGCCGTGCTCCCAGCGGCCGCAGGTTTCGACGACCCTTCTTTGGACCGGGTTCCTTCGTGACGCGTCTGCGTTCCATGTCTGGGGCTGCCTTGCCCACGTTTGTGCCTCCGGCGCGGACAAGCTCACTGCCCGCACTGTCCCCTGTGTCTTCCTTAGTTTCTCCCTATACTCGTCCGACTAGCACTTTTACCACCCCCTGTCTCACCGCTTCTTTCACTCCCGTGACGCCACTTTCGATGAGTCTGTCTCCTTTTACCACCGCTTTCCCCATCGAGGACTCCCAGTTTCCCCACCCCTGTTTCTGGTCCCCACTGCCTCGGTAGCCCCTGCTCCTCTCCCTCCCTGTCCTGCTCCGTCTGGTGTGTCTCACGTCACTCCCCTCCCGTCAGTTGCCCCGGTCGAGGAGTCGGCTCACTCTGGTGGCCCCGCGGCATAGCTTGCGCCGCTTGTCCTTCCCCAAGTGTCTCCTCCTCCCCCTTCGCCGTCGCCGCTGCAGCAGCCGCCGCCGCCGCCGAAGCAACTAACGCCGTCGCAGCAGCCGCAACAATTCGTGGAGTCTGGGGGTGATGGCGTTGAGGAGGGTGCTAGTCCTGGGGTTCCTGTCGTGGCTTGTCCCGGCGAGCTCGAGGGTGGCACTAGTGCTGAAAAGGGTTCTCGCTCTGGGGTGCTTGTTCTAGGGGTGATGGCGAGGAGTGTTCCGGAGGTAACCTTGGTGCAGCTGGTGGTCCACGTGTCGGCGTCGAGCAGCAGTAGCCTCAGTCGCCGCCGGTGTCTGCGCTTCGCCTGCTCGGCCTTCCCTCCCCTGACCACTCTCCGGCGCCTCCTCCTCTTCCTGTTCCCGGCCCGTTTCCTACCTCGTTTTCTTCTTGTTTCTCCTCCTATGTCTCCTGACCAGACGCCTCCGTCTCACCGTCCCTCTCGTGCTCGTCATGTCTCTCCTGTTTCGCGTTCGCACCCCATGTTGCTTCGTTCCCACGCGTCTCGTCCTCCCCTTCTTTCAGACCTTCGCCTCGACCCCGAAGATGACTACTATTCAGGCTCAGCTAGACATACTGTAGGAGCATTGTCTTGAGGGCAGAGCGAAGCATATTCTGCTGCGGTACCTCCTCCTGCGCGAGCTACAGCAGCGTTGTCAGGCCCGTGTAGTACACTTGGCCTCCGGTGCCAAGACAGCTGATATCTTTACTAAGGCGCTTGCGCCTAAAGATTATCAGCGGCACTGCTTGCAGCTAGGTCTGGTTCTTGTAGACTCTCACTAGCTAGGACCTTCTAGCTTGGCCTTTCAGATTGGCCTTGTGGCTACTCTTCCTGTGGTGGGACTGGTAGTGCTGCCCTGGTTTGCTGTTGTCTTGTTAGTACCCTTGCTAGCTGGTCTTTGGACCTTTGCCTCAGAGGTTTGAGTAGTAATGCTACCCTGAGCTGTGTGTTTCTTGCTCTGCACTACCCCTTATCTAGCCTAGGGGGTGTGTCAACTTATACATATGTTGCGATATAGAAGTTATAGGCTAGATAGTTGTATGCTGCTAGAGGGTACAACAAGAACACATATATCCCCCCTTGTTTTACTTGTATCATTATTATTTCTAGTTGACAACCATAACTGAAGAAATCTGCATTTTGCTGTTCAAATAAATAGGGGTGTGGAGTATGGGTGGGAAGGGACGGGGAAGGTGGCGGGGAGGGGAGGGAAGGATGCGTCAGATGGGGTGGAACAGGTGGTTGGAGAGATTTGTTGGTTGATAAGTGGTTCCACATGTGTAGCTTTTAGTTGTGCCTGCGGCTCTTAATCTCCAGTGCATATGTCAATGTGATGTGGTGTGGATTGTGTCTGCCTTGTGCGTGTTGCTTATAGGCTAGGTGTTGCAGTTAGAGATTTTCATCGTGCCCGGGGCAGCTCCGCTGTCAACGCGCACCCCATCAATCTCTGCTGCAACACTAATGCCTATTTGCACTCGTTTCATGGCATTTGCAATCTTATATGGTTTTTAATTATACAGGAACATTTGTTTAAATATGTCATACGGTCAAATTGTTTCATCTGCCGTACTTATCGACGAGATGGAGCAGTTTGACATTTGGATTCACAATTTGGATTTGCATTGAACAGTAGCTTCGAAAGACTGTTCATATCAGTGGTCCGAAATGTGAAACCAATTTTTTAGGGTTGCTACGCAACCTAAATAGCACAGTGCGTTTTTGTTTTCAAACGGGCTAGGGTCAAACTGGTTTCAGTCCTGTTCTGAGGTTCGGGAGAGGCTTGAGCCCTCAGGGACGGAGCGAGGGAGGGTACGGAACGGACGGACAGGCCCCATGACTGCCATGCTGGTGCTTGCTTCTGTCCTGGCGAAATGGGAGGGAATCGCGCGCTTTGACGGAAATGAATTTTGGTTCGAGACGATCGACCATTTTAGCGCGCGATGTATAGCAGACCCTTGTTACCCAAAACGGTCGACCCTCCAAGACTGTACCCGTTTTCATTGTGATGTGACGTATTTTGGATTTGTATTTTTGGTCTGCTGTGGAAACATTTGCCAGATCCCAATTCAATTGTTGCGCTTAGGGTCGCGACAAAAATCAGCCCCTCGCTGCCTGTACCCCGATTTATATCATTGTTTTGTGGCGGCAAATGCTGCACCCATCACGAAACGTGGGCATTTATATGAGGGGTCACAAATACTAGGCGTGCTATCGCGTTTAGTCATTCGGCTATCACGAAAGGTCATTTTTAGTGGCGATCTATCACGGTTAGTCACACGGTTATCAGGAGTCATCACTTGCTCGGGGCCAAGGCCATCACGTTCGGTCACAAGATGAAACAACCGCTAGAAAGCCGAAACTCCCGCCAAAAATTGCACGCGCACTGAGCTACTATTAAGATTCGCACAGTGTTCAGTCGCCTGTGGCCTTGTCCTTCGTGCGCGACTGATTTCCAAGTGATTTCGCCAGACTGTCAACAAAACGGGAGTTACAGATGTAAGTTTGTAACCCATTCAATTTTTATGTCCTAATCCTTTCTAAACTATAACGAAATCCAGTTCGTGTATACACATGATCGGATCAAAGACCTAGTACTGCAGAACAAAAAGCCACATCGTGCATACATACAATAAAATCATAACGTTACGTGAAAACCATATTATTTTAAGCAAACGAATGTTTCTATCTACTTGTCTATATGATTTCAGTCAAAAAAATCTCCGCGCTGTATGTTGGAGGTCATGTGAGGGAGGTGTGCTGAGGACTGTGTGAGGGCAATTGCTGGCCCTTGGCCAAATTTGCTTGATGTGCGCCTGCCCTAGGGCTCTGCGAGGGACGAGATTCCCTCCGCCCCTACAATCTCGCCGCCCCCCTCCCCCCCCCCCCCTATTCAGCCCTTCCCCCCTGTTGGAAACACCTCAAAGACTTAAGCATTTTTTAAGTGTAACGCTACACTCGAAGAAAAGTCGTATCGAGTACACGAGTCAACGGATGTTACACGAGGAGGTTGGACGAAAGAACACGAAAGGACGAAAGGATTCGAAGGGTTGCAACCGGAGGTTGCGACTAACCGTTGCGACTGCAAGGCTGGTAACCAAACCAACGATCGATTTGCTGTGTGACTCGATAACCGTTTATTCAACTGTACTCTACAACAGCTTTATTTCCTATTTTCTATATTTTCCTGTATGCTTGCTTCTTTTAATCAATCACCTGCTCTCACATACTAGTGCAAAGGTTCTACTCAAACACATTGTACAAGTGGGACTTGGTCTCTGGAAAGATCCTAAGGGCTTTTTCTCAGCCCAACACCCCCTCTCCCCCCCACCAATTGTCGTTTCTTGACCAAGCCTTCTGACCTTCAGAAGGCTCAATCCAAACCCTGTAAAGTTAGAACAATAATGATACGGCAAGATATTCATTTCTTCTCTCTTATGACAATGGATTTGGAAATTGCAAGAAATATCAAACATCCTCGCCTACATTCGTGAAGTTCTTTGGCTGGTAATTAATGTTTTCTTATGAAAAAGTCCAACTTACCGAACTTAGTCATTTTTGAAGAATTGAAGACATCAGAATTGAATGAGTTACAAACTTAACAGAAGCCACACGCGACTGAACACAGTGCGAATCCTATCAGAAGCTCAGCGCGCGTGCAATTTTTGGCGGGATTTTCAGCTTTTCAGCGGTTGTTTCATCTTGTGACCGAACGTGATGGCCTTGGCTCCGAGCGAGTGATGACTCCTGATAACCGTGTGACTAACCGTGATAGATCGCCACTAAAAGTGACTGTTCGTAATAGCCTAATAACTGATCGTGATAACACGCCTAGTGTTTGTGACCTCGCATATAAATGCCCACGAAACTTGCGAGAAACTCGCGGGCACCGAGAGCAGGGCTTACCTTTGGGCTTTTGCCCACACGGCAGATCCAGGTAGTCCGGGTATAAAAGTAGCACATCAGAGTCCGTGTGGGAACAAAAACAACGCGTTAGATCCGAGAGATTTTCGTAGCGTCAAAATCTTCCAGTCCAAAGGTTGTGTTTCCTCACAGACTTCGCTTATGTAAACTTATGCTACTGTTCTCACTCTTATGAACCGCCATGCAATCTAAGGTACACCCGCACGACAAAAATCAGCTTGTTCGTGTGATTTCCGTCCTCTTGTGGATCCACTTTTCGTGTTTATTGGAGGGAAAAGGGAGGTGGCGAGGGGGGTTGGGAGGGGTGTGGGGGAAGAGGGTGGGATGGTTGGGGAAGTTGAGGGGAGGGGAGTTTTTTTGGAGCTAAAATCTGTATGTGCTAGAGGCTCTCCAGTCAAATCAGGGCACTTAGCAAAACGAACACGACCGAAGCCGGAAAGTTATGAAAAATAACCCGTTATTTTGCAACTATCGGATTGTTAAATATAAGCCCTGACCGAGAGTGGTGCTTGGCTGACGGGAAAACGCGAAACCACACCTTGCTGGTCTGCTGGTTTCACAAGATTCGTCAGACCTGTAATTACGGAATGCTGAGGTGTACAGCCCTGATATAACGGAAAACGACGTCACTAATGATAACGGCAAGCCCGAAATGATTGCCCGTGCCTTCCCGAATGCCGCAGCCCTCAATGCGCCGTCATCGTTTGTCGTATGCTTCCGAACCGGACCCCTCACATGCTGCCCATATCAGCAGCCTGTAAAAGACGTAGTGGTCTCTGATATCAAACTGAAAACGGGTACAGTTGGGGAGGGTCGACCGTTTTGGGTGACGGGGGCATTCTATACATCGCGCGCAAAAAGGGTCGACAGTTTTGAACCAAACTTATTTTTGTTGAAGCGCACGATTCCCTCGCGAAATTGCGTTCCGATGTTCAGTGCGTGTGATGAGCCCCCGTACTGTATAGTACGCCACGCCACCGCTCTTGGGGGCGTGCCCGAAAAGGACGTTTTGGCATCATTTTATGGTACCGTTATCCGATTACTCATTGTAACCGTACCTGATTTTGTTCACGCGAACACAAACACCGCGTCACCGTGAATGACGGTATGTGCCTGCCGTATCGCGGAATGTGAAGCTTGCTTTGGGTCACAGAAACGAGGGTGTGCCTTGAGGTACGCACCAGTCCTTCAAATCAGGGGCCTGAAATGATTTTCGCACAACCTGTTTTCGCGACATGTGCACAGGATTTTTTGTGGGGGTCTGACTCACGGCGAAATGTTTGGCGACTTCTGTAACTTCTGGTCACATCGTCAAATGTGTGTGTCGAATGGATTTGGTGGTCCAGGCGAATTGTGTCCGCGAGTCATTCTTCGCGCGTCAGTGGTGACGTGGCGATACGTGGACACGCTCGGAATGTTCACGCTTGTGGGTACACCCTTGCCGTTGATTGTGAAATACGTTCCGAAATTGTCAAAACGCCAAAACGTCCTCTTGGGACACGCCCTGGGACAAGCCAAAACGTCCTCTTGGGACACGCCCAGAGCTTTTTGTGGCTTGCTGGCACGCTACAGCTCTCGAGTTCTTAGAGCTGCTCGCTGCGTGCCAGGGACTCCGGTTCCTCTTGGTTCCAGGCCCCTGGAAGCCAGGGTAATTACAATGCTTTGTCAAGGAAAACAGGGTGAATGTTTTACCTAGCCCTGCTTTTGACGCATTCAGAATATCGATACCCGTCCATGGGCAGGCAAGCCAGAATATCCCACGGCCAATTTCCGAGTACGGGATAGACCCGCCGTGTAAAATCTAATGTAAACGTTCGCTCCCCGAGTTAAAAAATCTCCCCCTGACAAAACTCTTGCCTGCAAGAACAGTCAAACTTTTTAGGGCTACCCAGCCTGGACGAGTTGGATCCCGGGCAAACTCGGAAACTGCAGGGTGACCCCTAGGATATCGAGGCCTGCTTGGTTCTCCTCGCTGGTCCATTGTCCTTCGTAGCGTCTCCTTTCCAGTTGTCTCGATTCACTGAATCGTTCCTCGTACTTTATAATCCGGGAGTTCTCGCTCGTCGTCACCATTGCTACTACTCTACACGACGCGACAGGAGCGTGTGCGCAGTAAGCGTTTATTTATTCCGCGTCTGTTGACGTAGTGAACATCCACTTTTCAATGCGCACGGTGCGATCATAATCGGAGTCGTCATCATGGCTCCTTCCATCATGGATCCCGGCGATGCCACGTCAGTACCGGAGACTCTAGACGACTGGTACGACGGCGTCGAAACCACCGTCGTGGCGCCTTCCTTTAACGACTCCCGTCGAAGCACGACCAACGAGTATGCCGCGCTCCGTCGTCGCTTGTCAATGCGTCAGCAGTCGATACGTCAGCAGTCGACACGTCAGCAGTCCCCACATCAGCAACAAACCTCAAGGAGTCGCGCGGCGCTTGCCTCCTCGTTGCGCCCTTCCGCGAGCACAGGCGGAGAGAGGCCTGCAGGCGGAGAGAGGCCTGCAGTCGAAAGCTCCAGATTCGTTAGTACAATCCCGCGTTTCGTTAGTAGCGCGTCCGCCGCTGCGCAATTGCTCTATCACGTGGGCTCTATCGACGAAGGCGCAGAATGGGAGGCGGACGACGCCGAGGGGAAAGAGCCACCGCGCGGGGTAGCTATTGGGGAAAGCGGAGAGGATGGGGGGAACAGAGGATGGGGGGAACCCAGCGGGGAAGAAGCATTCACGCGGGAGGGCGGCGGCGGGGCTGCGTCAGGGGGAAGCAGAGAAGGGGAGGATCGAGCAGGCGGCGGGCGGAGGATCGGACGGGCGAAGCTCGGGAGAACGAGCTTCGCTGCTGGCACGTGGCACGTCGGCGTCGACGACGACGACGACGACGACGGCGAGGAGGATAGGAACGAGGACGCGACACAGCGCCGGGACTACGGTGGTGGTAGTGAGAATACCAATGCACCACCGTTCGTCGGGGGGCGCAGCAGGGTCTCCTTCGGGCCTAACGCGTGGCACGCGGCTGCCACTGGTTCCGACGTCTCTGCCGCTTCAGCCCCCAGCCACGAGGATCCCCGCAGCTCTGGGGACGATTCCAATGACTCGGACGAGCCGAACGAGTCGGACGAGCTCTCCTCAGCGTCGTTCTACAGCGAGCTGTTCGGCATTGGAGAGGCGCCGCTGATCAACCTCATTCGGCGCTACCACGACGCCCTGCGGGCCCACGGGCTGGAGGGCGAGGCACGGCAGATCGCTGCGTCCGCCGCTGCCAGGCTGGTTAGTATAAAGAGCATGGCGCCCGCCGGGCGGGGGAGGTGGGATGAGGAGGACGACGAGGAGGGAGGCGTGGAAGGGGGACGAGGTGGAGGAGGAGGAGGAGGGGGTTTTCCAGGGGCGGGTGGAGGGATGAGGGGCAGAGGGGGAGCGGGAGGCGGTGCAGGGCTGCGGCCCATGGAGTCGATGAGGAGCGAGGTGATGGTGCGGGAGGGGCTGCAGAGGTACCTCATTGCCATGCAGCCGCACCTGCTGTGCGCGCAGCCGCAGGTGAGCGGGACGAGCAGTGGGGCGTGCGAGGCTGCAGGGTTCGAGTGTGCGTGCGTGCGTGCGCGTGCACGCAGGCATGGCTGCACACACCCATACGTCTATAAATCCACGTGCCCAACCCAACCAACCAGGTGGTGGCATTCAGCCACGTGGCAGTGACGAAGAAGGTGGAGGTCATCCCGGATCAAATCAAGAACTGCCTCAACGCGGTGAGATTGTGACGTGGTGAGAACGGGATGTGGTGAGAGGGAATGGGAGGGGGCGAGGGAGAGTGGGACGCGGTGAGATCGGTGTGAATGCCATGCGTGGGGCTTAAGCGAGTGCAGCCAGGCCATGAGTTCAGCAGTCCATGTCTGCATGGTGGCATGCGTTGGGGAGACATGGGTGTTTGGAATAAGTTAGCTCCGCTGCTTTTGTCAACCCCTCTTTTAGGCCCTCACTGACTTGCCGTTCTGCTGCCTGTTTGCCTGCCTGTTTGCCTGCCTGTTTGCCTGCCTGTTTGCCTGCCTGTTTGCCTGCCTGTCTGCCTGCCTGTTTGCTTGCCTGTTTGCCTGCTTGCCTGTTTGCCTGCCTGTTTGCCTTCCTGTTTGCCCTCCTGTTTGCCTGCCTGTTCGCCTGCCTGTTTGCCTGCCTGCTTGCCTGCCTGTTTGCCTGCCTGTTTGCCTGCCTCTCTGACTGCTTGTTTACCCCTCGTCCTTGCGGGTGGGAGCAGCCGTATTTCAAGCTCAAGTCCATCGCGGGGTGGCAGAAGAAGGAGACCGTTCAAGTGCTCAATGATGTCTCGGGGTGCGTCTTGCACCGCAGGGGTGTGACTTGTTGTGCCGCAGGGGTGTGTCTTGTGCCGCAGGGCTGTGTCTTGTACTGCAGGGCTGTATCTTGCTCCTGAGAGTGTGTCAATGTGTCCTGTGTCCGGTGATTTACACTGTTTCTCGCACGCAACCTCACATCTGCTCTGCACAAACCTGCACACATGCATCCATGTCTGTGTGTGCTGTGCACATGCATCCATGTCTGTGTGCGCACATGCATCCATGTCTGTGTGCGCACATGTCTCTGTGTGCTGTGCACATGCATCCTTGTCTGTGTGCGCACATGCATCCATGTCTGTGTGTGCACATGTGACACCCCTGCTCTTCTCTGACTTCATAGACGTCTCTCCTCCCCCATTCCCTCAACTCCTCCCCCACCACTCATCTCCTTTTAATTTCCCGCCTCTCCCTGTCCGCTCTCCTTCTTCCAACCCAACATCTCTCCCTGCCCTCCGTCATATTTTCGCACCTCCCTTGCAGCTTCCTCATGCCAGGGACTCTCACTCTGCTCCTCGGAACCTCGGGTAAGGCTGTCATGCTATCTAGCTAATAGCCTCACGTGAACCCCAGGTCGACCCCATCCTCAGGTGCCTCTGGTCGACCCATCTTCGGGATAAAGGGTTGAGATCCTCCTCCGGGCCACCAGTGGCAGGTGAACGTTGCAGGTCCTCAACCCTTGATCCTCCCCTCAATCTCCCCCTTTTCGTCCCCCCATCTCCCTTCCCGTCCCCCAGTATCCCCCTTTGCCCCCCCGCCCACCCATCCTTCTCCTCTCATGGAGAGCCGATTATGCACTGCTGTAGCATTCACTCTCATCCGCTCTTGTCCTTGCCAGCTCTTTATGGCGCCAGGCTGCAACAAATCAACCTTCATCCATCTCCTACCAGGCTGGCAACCCAGCTCAGTCGATTTCAGTACCCTTCCCATCATCCTGTCTCACTTCCACACCTGCTCTCACTTCCACACCTGCTCTCACTCCCTCACCCCCTCGTTGTCACTCTTACCTCCCAGGTAGCAGTCAACCCTCATCCGCCTTCTACCTGGCCGCCAATCCCCGATTTCTCCAACGCCCTCCCAACCACGCCCTCCCCACCACGCCCTCCCAACCACGCCCTCCCAACCACGCCCTCCCAACCACGCCCTCCCAACCACGCCCTCCCAACCACGCCCTCCCAACCACGCCCTCCCCACCACGCCCTCCCAACCACGCCCTCCCAACCACGCCCTCCCAACCACGCCCTCCCAACCACGCCCTCCCAACCACGCCCTCCCAACCACGCCCTCCCAACCACGCCCTCCCCACCACGCCCTCCCAACCACGCCCTCCCAACCACGCCCTCCCAACCACGCCCTCCCAACCACGCCCTCCCCACCACGCCCTCCCAACCACGCCCTCCCAACCACGCCCTCCCAACCACGCCCTCCCAACCACGCCCTCCCCACCCCCCCCCCCCCCCCCCCCCCCCCACGCCCTCCCAACCACGCCCTCCCAACCACGCCCTCCCAACCACGCCCTCCCAACCACGCCCTCCCAACCACGCCCTCCCAACCACGCCCTCCCAACCACGCCCTCCCCACCACGCCCTCCCAACCACGCCCTCCCAACCACGCCCTCCCAACCACGCCCTCCCAACCACGCCCTCCCCACCACGCCCTCCCAACCACGCCCTCCCAACCACGCCCTCCCCACCACGCCCTCCCAACCACGCCCTCCCACCACGCCCTCCCAACCACGCCCTCCCAACCACGCCCTCCCAACCACGCCCTCCCAACCACGCCCTCCCCACCACGCCCTCCCCCCCCCCCCCCCCCCCCACCACGCCCTCCCAACCACGCCCTCCCAACCACGCCCTCCCAACCACGCCCTCCCAACCACGCCCTCCCAACCACGCCCTCCCAACCACGCCCTCCCAACCACGCCCTCCAACCACGCCCTCCCAACCACGCCCTCCCACCACGCCCTCCCACCACGCCCCCCCCCCCCCCCACCACGCCCTCCCAACCACGCCCTCCCCAACCACGCCCTCCCAACCACGCCCTCCCAACCACGCCCTCCCAACCACGCCCTCCCAACCACGCCCTCCCCACCACGCCCTCCCCAACCACGCCCTCCCAACCACGCCCTCCCAACCACGCCCTCCCAACCACGCCCTCCCAACCACGCCCTCCCAACCACGCCCTCCCAACCACGCCCTCCCCACCACGCCCTCCCAACCACGCCCTCCCAACCACGCCCTCCCACCACGCCCCCCCCCCCCCCCCCCCCCCCCCCCCCACCCCCTCCCAACCACGCCCTCCCCACCACGCCCTCCCAACCACGCCCTCCCAACCACGCCCTCCCAACCACGCCCTCCCACCACGCCCTCCCAACCACGCCCTCCCAACCACGCCCTCCCAACCACGCCCTCCCCACCACGCCCTCCCAACCACGCCCTCCCCACCACGCCCTCCCCACCACGCCCTCCCAACCACGCCCTCCCCACCACGCCCTCCCCACCACGCCCTCCCCATCACCCCCTCCCCACCACGCCCTCCCCATCACCCCCTCCCCACCACGCCCTCCCACGCACCGGCTCGCCGGAGTGGGCTGTGGGACCGACTGCCAGACCCTCTCCTTCACACATGCCGTTGTGCTGCCCCCTGCCTGCTTGTGCCCCCTGCCTGCTTGTGCCCCCTGCCTGCTTGTTCCCCCTGCCTGCTTGTGCCCCCTGCCTGCTTGTTCCCCCTGCCTGCTTGTGCCCCCTGCCTGCTTGTGCCCCCTGCCTGCTTGTGCCCCCTGCCTGCTTGTGCCCCCTGCCTGCTTGTGCCCCCTGTCTGCTTGTGCCCCCTGTCTGCTTGTGCCCCCTGCCTGTGCCCCCTGCTTCCTTTGCCCCAGGCAGTGGCAAGTCAACCCTCATCCGCCTTTTAGCCGGCCGGCAGCCCCCCACTGCCGGCGCCGTCACCTTCAACGCCCTCCCCGTAACCCCCTCGCGCGCGCACCGCCTAGCTGGAGTCGGCTTCGAGGCGGACTGCCACCTGCCGGCGCTGTCGGTGCACGAGACGCTGTCGTTTGCGCGGCAGTGCTCGTACCCGCTGTCAGTGCAGCAGCTGCTGCAGCACCCCATGCTGGGCAAGGCGCTGAGGGCCAGCATTGAGCGCGGCGAGGACCCCCTCGTGGCGTCCAGGGAAGCCATGTTTGGACTCACCAGGCGCGCTGGAGAGCGAGTGGGGTCGGGGGGGCTCTCCCGGGACGAGGTGCACCGGCTGACTGCGGCTGAGCTCATGGTTGGGGCGTACCCGGTGAGAAGGGGGGGGTGGGGGTATCTGTTAGGATAGAGAAGGTTAGTCGGTGTGTGTTGATCAGGGGATATGTTTCGAGGGTAGGGTTTGGGGGGGGAGTCTGACAAGGGATGCACCGTGTGGCTGCTGCTGAGCTCATGGTTGGGGCTTACCCGGTGAGAAGGGGGGAAACGGGCATCAATCAGGCTGGAGAAGGCTAGTAGGTGTGTGTTGATCGGTGGACAAGGCGCTGAGCTGAGGGCCAGCATTGAGAGGGGTGAGGGCCCCCTGGTGGCGTCCAGGGAAGCTATGTTTGGACTCACGCGGCGCGCCGGGGAGACAGTGGGTTCGGGGGGGCTCTCGAGGGTTTGTGTGGATCAGTGGA
Organism: Closterium sp. NIES-67; assembly: GCA_027943415.1. NCBI lineage: Eukaryota > Viridiplantae > Streptophyta > Zygnematophyceae > Desmidiales > Closteriaceae > Closterium > Closterium sp. NIES-67. The sequence goes on from BQMB01002392.1 coordinate 248,469, forward strand.
CAAGGCACCGAGGTGAGGGCGAGCATGGAGAGGGGGAGGAGGAGACGGGCTGGGAGAGGGTGGGGGTGGGGGGGCTCACGAGGGGATGAGGTGCACGGGCTCTGCGGCTGAACTCATGGCCGGGGCTTACCTGGTGAGAAGGGAGAGGGGGCACCATGGCTGTGGGTGCTATGCGATATTATATCGTGCGATATAAAGTGCGATATGGAGAAATGTGATGCGATATTATATCGCATCGCATGTTAACCATGTCTACTTGCCACTTGGAGGTGTGGTGCGTTGGTCGCACCCTACCTTTCCAGACGTGTGCTCACAGACATCCCCATTTGCTCCCACAACCCCTTCCTCCTCCTCCCCCCCCCCCCCCTCCAGGTGCTGCTGTTTGACCGCATCAGCCAGGTGTACGACGGGCCGTCCACCCACAAGACTCTCACCATGCTGCGCACCCACGCCCAGGTGAGGGGGTGTGTGCGGATGCCCGTGTGTTTGCCTGCGCGCCACGGTTGCGTGGGATGCAAGCCCGCTGTGTATCCATGCACCCATGCCGTTGTGGGATGCTCACATAAGCCTATTACCGTGCTGTGCCCCCATGCTCAGTTCAGACTCCGTGTGTGTGTGAGACAGCATGAGAGTGTGTGTCTGTGTGAGTGTGTGTGCGTGTGTGAGAGTCTGTGTGCGGGTGTCTGTATGTGGGTGTGTTAGCATGCTGGGGCCTGAGTTTCTGTGTGTGCTTGTGTAACTGCCCTCCATGCGCAAAGCTCTTACCTACCATGTGCGTGCCCCATGTGCACTCCTCCCATGTATTTAGATTCAAGTATCTTTGAGAATTCTCAGAAGTGCACTCCTCCCATGTAGATTCAAGCATCTCATGGAAAAGGATGTTCCTCTAACGGGAACAAAGCCTCTTGGCCACACTCTCACCCTTTCATACATTTTCTCGCTCCTCTTAAATTGACTCAAAAGCAGCCTCTAATGGCCGAGAGCCATCTTCTCCTATTCTTTATCAGCATCCCTCCCTCCACACACCCACCCCTTTCAACCCACTCCACTTCCCTGCCACCCCTGCATACCCAGCTACCGCCTTCTCTACCCTCCCTTCCTCCATCCTCCCAAAAACACCAGGTGCGGCAGCACGCGGTGCTGTGCTCGCTGCAGTGGCCCACGCAGGCTGTCTTCTCCCTCTTTGACCGGGTCATTGTGCTCAACGAGGGCCAAATCGTCTTCCAGGGGCCCTGCCATGTGTCTCTCAGGCACTTTCAGCAATTGGGGTGAGTCCTGAATTTCAAGACCCATGCGCGCGCGCGTGTGTGTGTGTACTGTGCTGCGTGTTCTCCTGTTACTGTTCTCAACGAGTGCCAAATTGTCTTTCAACACCCACCTGTAGACATGGGCAAAATGCGATTGCGATTTAAATCGCATCGCATTGGGGGGCGATTAAAAATCGCATCGCGCGATTTAATTTCTGGAAAAAAAAATCGCACATCGCGTTTTGCGCGCGATGAAAATTAAAACCGCATGCGATGTTTAATTTAATCGCGCGATGCGTTTTTAAATCGCATTGCCTGTTAAAACAGAATGAAAAAACACCCCAAAAAATCAGAAAAAACCATGGCTGCCGGGAAATTGAATCACGGGCAGTCGTAAGCTAGAGTGCAAATAACTAGTGTGGTTTCGTAGTGGATTTCAGTGCGACATTGCGCGCAATTCTTTAAACGCATATCACATTTAAATCGCGTTTTTTAACGCGATCAGCATTCGATTTAAATTAAATCGCGCGATAAACAGTTCATCGCATCTCGCGAAAAGAAGAAGAAGAAAAACGCAATCGCAAAAACGCGATTAAATGCGATGCGGTGCGATTTTTTTTGCCCATGTCTACCCGCCTGCCACACGCTCTCAGGCACGTTCAACACCTCGGGTGTGCATGAATGATGATTACTGCGTTTTGAACTGTGTATGAACCATGACTACACTGTTTGGGTATCGTGTACATTGCCCTTGTGGGTCGTGTTTACCGTGCTTACAAGGTGCAGGTTGCCCTGCAAGATGCGGCTTCAGACTCTTCAAGGGGCTTCAGACTCTTCAAGGGGCGGTTCCCCCTCTCCTTCCCGCCATCCCCCCCACCTCCGCCCTTCCCCCAACCCGCCTCTAGCTGCTTGAAGCCACTACATGTGTTGGTGCTGTTTTAGGCAGCTCATATTAGTTCCCTTCTCCTTCTCCCACCCCGCTATCCCTCCCCCTAGCATCTGCAGCTGACTAAATCTACTTCCCTTCTAGGCCCTTCGTCCGCACGCACATTGCGACGTCCCTTCTAGGTGCCTAGAGTCATCCCCGTCGTCGTCATCCCCACCCCACCCCTCCACCTCTTACCCCAGCTACCTGAAGCCGCTGCACATGTCGGTGCCGGAGTACCTGCAGCATGTCACCACGGAGGGCGGGGGGACCCTCCGATTGGGCAAGAAGAAGCTGCTACTGGACGGATTCGGTGCGATGGGAGGGTTGGGGGAGTGGGAGGGTTGGGAAAGTGGGAGGTTTAGGGGGTGGGTGGGAGGGGCGCTGCTGGAAGGCTTTGATACGTGGAGGGCGAATCGCTGCATGTCAACATTCATGCCCGAAAATTCTCACCCCTTCCCGTCGTTTTTCTTCACACCACAATACAACCAATCCCTCACATCCCATCCACCCTGTGCTTTTTTCCGCCTGCCCCCCTCCAACAGTGCGGGAATACGAGAAGTCGCCTCATTACAAGAACATTCTTCGTGTCATAAGCCACCCCACGCCTCTTCTCCTCCTCTGGATTTCGGGGCCGGCATGCCATGTCCTTTCTCGCGTCCGCTGTGCCCTTGCTGACGTGGCACCCGATGCAACGCCAGCTGCAGATCCAAGCGCTTCAGACGCTGCCACGTCAGCATCGGATGGCGAGAGGTCGAAGCGGGAGGATCACCCAAACGCTGCAGCAGCAGTAGCCAATGGAGCAGCGGAGAGCAAAGGAGAAGCAACGCCAACCCCCTACCAAGCAGTGGTGGTCACAGAGGCGCGGATCTTCTTTGAGGGGGCCGGGGGGGGAGGGCATCTGAAGGAGGGCGTGGAGGCAACAGGGCCGGTGTGTGTGGGGGATGTGGTGGTGGCTGTGACGGTGGGGGAGAGGGGTGAGATGGAGTATGCGAGCTATGCGGGGGGGGACGTGCCGGGGGACGAGCTCATGGGCATGCTGGAGGAGCTCAGGGACAGCAGCGCCTGGCTGCACCTCGAGCTGCAGCGCCCGCTCACTATAGTCACACAGGCAGTAAGGGCCGGGGTTAGGTTGGGGGCGGTTATTGGGTTTAGGTATGCCAGAGGGGGGGGGGAAGGGATGTGTTGGGGACTGTGCTGATAGACCATGCTGCATGTGGTTGGTCTACAGGTCTAGGTATGGCATGGGAGAGGGGGGCAGGGGAGGGATGTGTTGGGAGGGGAGGGGCGTGTTGGGAGGGGAGGGGCGTGTTGGGAAGGGAGCTTGTGGGCATGCTGCAGCAGCTGAGGGACGGCTCCCCGTGGTTCCACTTGAAGCTGCAGCGACCCCTCCTTACGGTCACACAACCGGCGAGGGCCAGGGTGGGGGTGGTTTGCGAATTCTGTTGGGTGAGAATGGTGTGGGAAGAGAATGGTGGGGGAAGAGAATGGTGGGGGTCACGCCTATGGCGTGTCCCTGTCCCCAGCCCAGCTGCTCCCGTTCCCTGTGTTCGCTCCTCCTCATCACACCCATCCTGTCTCGCCCCCCTCTTCTGCTTCCAGAATGACACCTCACAGAAAGCAACCGCACAAGACGCCACAACCCAAGACGCCACCGCCCAAGACGCCACCGCCCAAGAGGCCTCCTCCAGCACGGAAACCGCGCAGCTGATAGCTCCCCCACAACCAGCCGACGATGACGTGGATGTCCATGTGGAAGCACCAGCACCCACAGCTGGTGCGCGCACGTGTACCACCAGTGCCGCAGGTGTGGGCGGGATCGCGGAAGCTGCTGCCCATGGTAACGGCGAGGAGGGCAGCGGGGCTCTGGCCGAGCGTGCTAACGACGATGAAAGGCGAGGTCTAGTGGCCTGTGATGCAGGGGCAGGGCTCTTCCCCGGGAGTTCAGGTCTCCCTGGGTCAGGCCCTGATGGCGAGGCAGAGGGAGAGGGCGCAGCAGCAGCGAGCGGAAAGCGGCGCAAGCCTCTTCGCATTAAATCCCTCCCCAAAGCCTTCCCCCGCGCCATCACCTCGGCCTTCAAGAACCTCAGCTTCGGGGCGCTGAGAGGCAAGAGCAGCAAGGCGTTCCTGCAGCTCCCACGCATGGGCATTGGGGCACTTAAAGCCATGAACCTGTCGGCTGCGGCGGCGGCGTCGAGGGCAGCAGCCATGGCGGGGCTGTGGGGGGGCGCGAATAGGGAGCTGCTGAGCAAGGAGCTCATTCTGGAGCCGTGGCCCGAGTTCAAGCTGCTGCTGCAGCGGCAGCTGAGAGTGAATATGAGGAATCGCAGCTTCATTGCTGCGCGCCTGCTGCTGGTGAGTGGGGTTCGGTCTGCTAGTGACCTGTTTTGCAAGGGTTTCAAGGGGTGTGAGAGTAGCTGGCGGGTGGCGTGAGGGTGGTGCGCAGCAGCCATGGCAGGGCTTTGTGGGGGAACAAATGGGGAGCTGCTGAATGAAGAGTTCATTCTGGATCCGTGGCCTGGGTTCAAGCTGCTGCTGGGGCGGCAGCTGAAGGTGAACCTGAGTTTTGAGGAACCGGAGCGTCATTGCTGCGCGCCTGCTGCTGGTGAGAGAAATCTTAAATCCACGAGAGTAACGTAACGTGCTGTGAGATAAATGAGTAGAGTAGCCACTCATGTAATACTGTTCCTTCTGTGTGAAGGCAACTCCAGTCAAACTTCTGCTTACTTTTGCCTTCTGTCTCCCGCTCTCCCCAGGTCACTCTCTTGGGCCTATTCGTGGGTTTCGACTTCTACCAGCTCCCAGCAGACCCCCCGTCCTTCGCGCACCTGAATCTGCGGCGCGGCGTGATGCAGATCTCGCTGATCACCATGACCGTCAACAACGTCAGCCTGCTGCCGGGCTACATGCTGGAGCGCCAGGTCTACTTCAAGCACCGCAGCGCACGCTTCTTCCGCACGCGCTCATATGTGCTCGCACAGCTCATCGCCGGCTTGCCACTATCTATAGTCGAGGTGCGTGCGTGTGTTGACTTAGTAAGCAAAGGTGCTTCAAGCACCGCAGTGCGCGCTTCTTCTGCACGCGCTCCTATGCGCTCCTATGTGCTCGCACAGCTCATCGCAGGGCTGCCTCGTCGAGGAGCGTGGGGCTATGCTCGCGCTCCTACGTGCTCGCGCAGCTCATCACCTCTGTCAGTTGCCTAGGAGCACAGGGCCCGCATGCCGCCATGCCGCCATGCTGTCACAGCTCTTCACTCTTTTAAGTCGCCTTCCTCCCTCTTCCCCTTCTTCCCCACCTCCAGGCGGCCATCTGGTCCATCCTGGTCCCTTTCCTCTCGGGCCTCACCCTCTCAGACTAAGGCGTGCACTTCATCTGTAGAGAAACCCTCCAAGCCTCCCGCTTCCCTCTCACTCTCCCCACCTTCCCCTTTTTCTCTCAGTCCATCTGGTTGATCCTCGTTCAGCCCTCACCTTCTCCGACCACGGCGCGCACTTCCTTCATATTCGGATAGTCCTTGCCCCTCTCCCCATCCCACTCTCCCTCCCCCTCCCCCTCCTCCAGGCGACCATCTGGTCGGTGCTGGTGTATTTCCTCTCGGGCCTGAACCTCTCTGACTACGGAGCGCACTTCTTCATCTTCCTCGCTGTGCTCGCCCTCGTCGCCATCCACGGTGCCGCCATGATCCGATTCATCTCCTTCGCCGCTCGCTCGCTGCGCTCCGCCGCCTTTGCCGCCGCCCTCTTCATGGGCCCCGGCATGTTCCTCTTCGGCCACATCCTCGTAGCGAAAGCGCTTATACCGAGCTTCTGGATCTGGCTATACTGGATCAACCCCATGCAGTGGGCGTCGACGGTGCTAGCGATCAACGAGCAGCGGCAATACGCCCCTGTGAAGTTCTGCCCGGACCAGGTCCCTGCTACCATGCCGTACTGTGTGGGGAGGGGGGGATGGCCGCTCGGTAGAGCGTACATGGAAGAGTACAGCTGGAACTACGAGTGGGGGTACATGATTGCCGGGCCGTTCGTGATTCTCGCGTGGATTGGGATGTGGACTGTGGGCACTTTCCTGAGCATGCGCCCCAGCCACTACAAGGGCTTTGCGCCCCCTGTGAGGGTGCTGAGTGAGAGCAAGCAAGGCGTGAGGCGGGTGATTGGCAGGGAGGGTGGTGAAGAGAAGGACGAAGGGGCGGAAGGAGCAGTAAGGGGAAGAGGAGGGGGCAGGGGAGGGGCCAACGGAGGGAAGGTTTCAAAGGGGACAGGAATGGCTGCTGCTGTAGCGAGGGTAGGGGGGGCAGCAGCAGGGGCAGCAGGAACAGCAGGAGCAGCAGGAGCGGCAGCAGTGGCAGCAGCAGGGAGGGCAGCAGGGGTGGTGACAGGGGCCACAGCTCAGGTGGCGTCGGTGGCAGGAGGAGCCATAGCCGCCGCAGGGGGAGTGGTGGCCGCAGCAGGAGCAGCAGCAGTGACGGCTGCCAGGCAGGGGATGGCTGGTGGCAAGGAGAAAGCTTCGGAAGGCGGGGATGGCCGTTTTGATAAGGCGTGCGAAGGAGCGCTGACAGGAGCACAGGCAGGAGCAGGAGGGATGGAGAGCGGCACAGATCTGGAGTGGGGGCCTGTGGGTGGCATGGGTGGTGGCGGCTTCTCAAGCTATGCTGCAGCAGAAGAGGAGCAGGCAGCTTCACAAGCTGCAGCAGCAGCAGCAGAGGCAGCGGTGATAGAGTCCAACATTCCCTTCACCCCGTACCTCATCACCTTTGAGGGCCTCTCCTGCACGGTGCCGCTGCCCAGCCAATCAGAGAGCACGTGGATGACCTCTCTGGGCAGCAGCAGTGGCCCTGGGGGCGGCAGCGGTGCGGCGAGGAGGAGTGAGCTGAGTCGCAGCCTGGTGCGCGGCGTGACAGGATGGGTGAAGCCGGGGGAGATCACGGCTATCGCGGGGGGCAGGGGCACCGGCAAGACAACGCTGCTCAACTGCATCGCAGGTGAGTGTCTAGACGAGTCGATTGAGTGCTCTGCTGCTGGTTCAACTCAAAAGCAGCTCAACTCAGAAGCAGCCTGGTGCGCCGTGTGGCGGAGTGGGTGAATCAGGGGAAGGTCACAGCTATTGCCCGCGGCAGGGGCACCTGCAAGTCAATGCTGCTCAACTGCTTGGCAGGTGAGCAGGTAGAATGTTATCTGTTCTGCTCTGTTGAGATGGATGGAAATCCGAAGCAGCAGCGCCGTTGCTGCCCACGTCTGTGCCTCAAGGCTGAGATGTGGAGATGTTGGTTTTGAGACGTCTCAAAACCAACCTTATATCACGTGGAGACAGTGCACTCTTCAGCCACCACCTGTGTCCATTCCCTTCCCTGCCACTATTCACTGCTTGCGCTGCGGCCTCTCCAGAGGAGCCTTTAAAACAGAAACCCCTGCCGTGTGCTGTGCTGCTGCAGGGTGGCCACTGGCCACTGGCCCAGGCCACTTGTCCATTCGCCTGCTAGTGAACGGCTAGCCCAGGGACCCGCCCGCTATTCTGCCCAACACAGCGTATATCCAAGGGCCTGGCTAGTCTTGAGGTTGCTCGAGCCAGCCTCTTGTAACTCTCTCCCTTCCCTCTTCTGCTGCCTCTCCTCCACCTAGGTCGCAAGGTGCCCGGCCACCTATCCGGGCGCCTGCTGGTGAACGGTGAGCCGAGGGACGCGCCGTCCTTCCTGCGCAGCACAGCGTACATCCAGGGCGCGGACCTCTACTACCCCCTGCTCACGCTGCGCGAGGGCCTGCTGTACCGCACCGCGCTCACACTGCCTGAGCAAGTGGACGGCACGCGGCGCCGCGCGTTTGTGGCTCAGATCCTGGAGCTGATGGAGTTCAGAGGGGGCGTGGCGGATTGCTTGGTGCAGGATATTCTGGCGGATAGTGTGGGGTCGGCGTATGTGGAGAAGCGCATTGTGTTTGCGATGGAGATGGCGGGGAATCCGAGTGTGATCTTCTTTGACGCGCCGTTTCTCAGGATGGACACCACTGAGGTCGCCAAGTTCTCCGGCATGCTCAAGGTGAGACAAGGGGCAGGAGCTTGGAGCTGAAACGAGGTGGGGGGGAAGAGGGGGTGACAAGGATGTACATGCTTGGACAGACGTCTGAACATGTGCATAGGTCGGTCCCTCCCACGCTGTCGTATCCTCTCCATTCTCTCTCTCCCTCCCTTCGCTTCCTTCGCCACATCCGCCCTCCCAATGCGTGCTGTCTGCTCGGCTTTCCCCTCGAACAGCATGTGGCGGGCGTGTGGGGGCGGGCGATGGTGGTGGTGTCGAACGCGGTTACCGCGTTCCATCTGAACGCCTTCCACTCGCTGCTCATGCTGGGCAGCGGCGGCGAGATGGTCTACTTCGGCCCCGCGGGGAGAAACGGCCACGCGCTCGTGGTGAGTGGGTGGGGGCGAGCCTTTTTTGAGGCGCCTAAATCATCTCAAGCCTCAGGGATGGCCTACTCTGGCCCCGCGGGGAGGAACTGCCACGCGCTCGTGGGGAGCTGACTATTGTGGTGATGCCGACTATTGGTAGTGCTGTGGTAAGGTCAGTGCCAGGGCAATAACAACGCCTTGGCAGCGACACAGCCAGAGATGGGAACAGGATCTGTCGAGAGTCCGACTGTGGTCTTGGTAATCTCTAATCTGCATGCTCTCACACTCTCTCCACCCCTCGCCCCCCATTTCCTTCATTTCCTCCTCTGCCGCCCTCCCAGCCCCTCTCACATCTCCTCCCATCCCTTCCTTTCCCTTCATATGCCCCCATCTCCCCTCCTTTCAGGAATACTGTTATGCCATCCCCAGGCACCCACCGCCCCCGTCCTCCCCCTTCATTCCCTCCTGCCCAATGCCCTCCCTTCCCCCCCCCCCTGCAGGAGTATTTCCTGCCATCCCCGGCACCCCCCCGGTGCCCCCAGACACGAACCCAATCATCTTCATTGAGAATCTGCTGGGCGACGCCCGTCACCAGCGCGCCACGGCCTGCGACTACGCGGTGGAGTACCGAGTCAGCGACCTCGCCATGCTCAACGCGCACCGCCTCTCCGCCCTCCGCCGAGGGGGCGCTGCCGCTGCTGCTGCTTTTGCTGCCAGGGCTGCTGCTGCTAACTTGGAGGCTGCGAAAGTGGTTGCTGGCAGTGATGCTGCTGCTGGTGCTGGAGGTGCTGGTGGTGGTGGGAGGGGGATGGGGGGAGTGGGAGCAGGGAGAGGAGGTGATATGGTTGACGAGAGTGGTGCTGCTGGCATGGCAGTGGTGGCGTCTGAGTCAGCGTGGTCCCTGCAAGCCCTGGAGCAGGAGGAGGCCATAGCGGCGGAGGGGGCGGACGCGGTGGCAGGGGAGATCGAGGATGAAGAGGCCATCATTGCTCTCAGCGGTGCCTCGGGGGAGAAAGAGGGAGACGGCGAAGTGTGTGGAAGGGAGGTTGGATGCCAAGGAATGCTGAGGCACAGAGGAGCCTCTGCTGCAGCGGTAGCTGCCGCGGCAGCAGACGCGGCAGCAGTTGAATGGCAGCAGCAAGGGGAGGACGGCTCATCAGACCACCCCTCCACCCTCCACCACTCCACGTCCCTCCAGCCCCTGCTCACACGCTCCCCAGCTCTCTCCTCTTCCACTCCCCCCAGCTCTTTTCGCAAGATCCTGGCCGTTCATTACACGATCCACCTCTTCTACTGGCGCAACACGTCGCACTCACTCAACCGGATCGTCCAATCCGCCATCCTGGGCCTCCTCATCGGCTCGCTCTTCTTCCAGTACTCCGTGCACAATCTGCTGGCGGCCACCACGGCGCAGGCGTTCCCCTTCGCCGTGCTGGCGTTTGGCACGACGTGCCATGGAGGCACGGCGGTGGGGCTGGTGAATCAGACCAAGAAGGTGTTTGCACAGGAGCGGGTGTACAACCAGAACTTCGCTCTGCTCTACACGCTCGCGTATACTCTGGTTGAGGTGAGAGTGTGTGATGGTATTGACAGGTGAGGCGTTTTCAGCATCTCATGACATTTGCACTGGTAGAGGCGAGAGCCGAGCATTGAACCCTAACTTACTGACTCCGAGCTCACCCAATTTGGGGATACCTGAATTGCCCTCACCACCCCCCAATGTGCCAAGCCGCTAAAACCAGCTGCTTGCCTTGCTAAAGCTGCGCATACAACAGATTGCTGAGGCCGTAAGTAGTGGCTTGAACACCTAGAGCCATTACTGGTTCAATGATTCAGCTGAAGCTCAGGCTTCCATTTTTCCCCTTCTCGCCCTTTCTTTCTCTCTTCTCCCTCCGCTTCCTTCCTGTCAAATCCCCTCCTCCTCCTCCTCCTCCTCCTCCTCCTCCTCCTCCTCCTCCTCCTCCTCCTCCTCCTCCTCCTCCTCCTCCTCCTCCTCCTCCTCCTCCTCCTCCTCCTCCTCCTCCTCCTCCTCCTCCTCCTCCTCCTCCTCCTCCTCCTCCTCCTCCTCCTCCTCCTCCTCCTCCTCCTCCTCCTCCTCATCCTCATACTTTAGTCGACATTTGCTTCAGCCGACTCAAAAATCACCCTCCCCTGTCAGATCCCCCTCCTTCTCCTCCTCGCCTCCCTCTCCCTGGTCACTGTGGCAGCGCCCCTGGCAGGCCTGGCAATGGGAAGCGCCTTAGAGCTCCTCTCCTTTCTCCCCCTTTTCTCGCCCTTTCTTCCCCCCTTGGCTTGCAGATCCCCTACCTGCTGCTCACCTCCCTCGCTCTTGGCTCTGTCGCAGCGTCCCTGGCAGGCCTGGCGATGGGCAGCGCCTCAAACCCCACCATCTCTCCCCCTCTTCCTCCCCTCTTTCCCCCGTCTGTCAGATCCCCTACCTGCTGCTCACCTCCCTCGCTCTCATAACCATGGCAGCACCCTTGGCAGGCCTGGCAGTGGGCAGCACCTTAAAGCCCGCCATCTCTCCCCATTTCTCCCCCTCCATCCCGCTCTGCTCCCCTACTTCTTCCCCTTCCCCTCCCCCCCCGGCAGATCCCCTACCTTCTCCTCACCTCTCTCGCGCTGGTCAGCGTGGCAGCGCCGCTGGCCGGGCTGGCGGTGGGCAGCGCGGGCACCTTCTTCTCCTTCGGCCTCACGCAGTTCCTCGCCGCCCTCGCTGTCACCTACTTTGGCTTCCTGCTCTCCGTCCTGCTGCCCCAACCCAAGGTACTACCCCAACCGAATGTACTGCCCGGACCCCTAGATGTATGTATGTGCAGGTTCCTTTGCACGCTCCAAGTGACCTCTTTCTCTCCACTCTGCATCCGCAGCAGCAGCCAGCAGCAATTGTGATTTTGGCTCAGTTCGCGTTCTCCCCCGCCTTCTCCCCCCTGGTCTCCCCCCATGTCGTTTCCTCCCTGCTGCATCCACAGTAAGCGGCAGTGGTGGTGTCATTTTCCGATCACAGCATGGGTGGCTCACTCATCCCACTCTACACGTGCACACTCAAACCCCCTCCCTCTTGACCTTCATCCCCCTCCACCCTGCACCCACAGTGCGTGGCAGTGGTGGTGTCATTGTGGCCACACGTGCACACGTCCTCCCCACACACCCCCTCTCTTCACACTCCCTGCACCCACACAGTACGCTGCAGTGGTGATGTCGTTCCTCTGTCACAGCATGGGTGGCCTTAAGAGCTCACTAAACTATTCCCTTGTCCCGTCCCTTCTGGCACGCGCAGTATGCAGCGGTGGTGGTGGTATCATTTCTCTATCACAGCATGGGTAACAGCATGGTTGACAGCATGGGTAACAGCATGGGGCTTCTTCCTCCCGTTGCCGCCACAAGTTGCAGGCCCCTCATCCCCTCTGTCTCCCATCCATCCCTCCATGCACGCTGGGTACACAGTTGTGTTGATATCATTCTTCTATGCATGGGTGTCCTTGCGAGAACTCTTAACTCTCCCCTTGTTCCCCCATCCCCATCTTTATCACAGCATGGGTGGCCACATGCAGTTTCTTCTCCCATCATTCTCAACAGTCACTGCCCCTCCTCTCCTTCTCTTCCCCTATTCCCCTCCGTCTGCACCCACACACTACGCTGCAGTGATGGTGTCGTTCCTCTATCACACCATGGTGTCATTCCTCTTTTCAGTCGACTCAAAGGTGTCATGTGACATTATAACGAGGTGGCGAGTGAGTCAACTGTAAAGTCACCCCGTCTTCATGCCCCCTCCCCCCCCCTTTTCTGCACCCACACAGTATGCAGCAGTGGTGATTTCATTCCTCATCACAGCATGGGTGGCCACGTGCGGCTTCTTCCTGCCCTTCGCCTTCACCAAGAACTTCTTCCTCGCAGTGTACTGGACCAACCCCATTCAGGTACTGTAACACGTGGTTGGGTAACACGTGCTCGCGTAACAACATGTGCTCACGTAACATGCGCAGTAACTACTCCGTATAGCATCAAACCGATCAATTTTCTAAGCATCTTAAGGTAAAACGTGCCGGTTTATTTGAGTCAGTTTAGTAAATTCTTTGGATAGCTGAGTCAACTCAAGCAGTGGCGTTGATCTCCTGACACCCCAGCCCTGTTCGTCACCATTTCTTGTCGCTATTGCTGGTCTTCTCCTCCCACGGCCCATCCTTCCCAACCAAGCCCTCTTCTGACTCCTCAATCATTCCCTCTGTCCCCATCCGCTCCCACTTTCTCGCCCCTTCCTCTTTTTCTCCACCTCCCCTTTCTCTCCCTCTTCCCTCTCTCAACTCAAATCCATCCAAAGATGGCCTCAGAGCCGCAGGCGCAGCCTGCTACTGCAACACCGCAGCACCAGACTGCACCCTCCCACACAGTCCCGGCCCATTGACTTTTCACCCTTTCCCTTCTGCCCCTCTTTTTCAGCCTTCTCCTCTCCTCCCATTCCCACCCCCGAATCCAGTACGCCCTCGACAACCTCACAGCAGCAGCCCATAACTGCAATACTGCAGCACCAGAGTGCACCCTCCATGCCATCCCACTCACTCTCATTTTCACTCTCTCCCTCTACCCCCCTTCCCTCTCTCCAGTACGCCCTCAATGGGCTAACAGCAGCGGCATACTACTGCAACACAGCAGCACCAGAGTGCTCCCTCCCAGGCTGCCCCAGCGCCGCCGCTATCTGCGCCAGCTGCCCCTGCAAGTGGTACCTCAACCCTGTCAAGGGCCCCGAGTACCTCTGGGATTTTCTCGTTGCCACCAAGTCCGCGCGCTCTGCAGTGTACTGGGACTGGCTCTTCCTGCTCTGCTTCTGCCTCGTGTGCCGCGTCGCTGCCTTTGCGGCTCTCCGTTTTCTCCGTCACAACCGCCACGCCTGAGGAGTACCTCCGCTTAACTATTTGAAACGGCCCTGTAACTAGTACCTCAAGGCTCCACCCGTGAAAGGCCATGACCGCGACCACGACCGCGACCCCAAATACCTCTCAGCCTGGGACTTTCTAGTTGACACCAAGTCAGCGCGCAGCGCAGTGTACTGGACTGGCTCTTCCTGCTCTGCCCCGTTGCTGCCTCTACTTCTTTCCGCTTCCTGCGACGCAAGCGCCACGACTAACCAGTGCCTGTGCAAGGAGCTCTGGTGGGGGCTCCCTTCGAAGGCCCGCCTTCCAATCTTGGCAGAGCAGGGTCCTCGACATTAGACAAAATCCGTGTGTTTGTCTGATTTTCAGACTCTTTTTTAGGCGTTCATCTGATTTTTTAGAAACCCAATTATTGAATTTCTGATGCCCTAGAAAGTGATTTTGTATCCTTCTGGTATTTCAGAATGGGTGTACGCGTCCTTCTGGTATTGCAGACTTCGCGAAATTTCTCGAAGGATCTGAAATGGATCTCTGTAGGTTGCATGAGGATTTTGATTGGTCCTTCGACAAAATCACCACCCGATACCGTAATCCCCCGGACATAGGCGCATAGGGGCGTATAGGGGATACCTATAAGAAAACCAGCATGCGCCTTTAATCGAATAAAATTTATAAGCGCAAAGCTTATGATAAGTTTTTTTATGGTAAAAATATTTGAATGCATGAAAATGTAGCTCTTGAAAAGTGTGATTTTTCGGACCACTCACAAATGGGGGTCGTGTTGATAAATCGGGAGAAATCGTGTCTCAAATATTCTGCCAGCGCTGCTACTGCAAAGTTGCCTAGCAGTCCAAAACGAGGTGAGAACGGCGGTTTGCTGTGCCAGCAACACCATGGCTGCGGTCGTAAGGGTGCTGGCACATGCATATCCGCTCCAGACAGGCAAGATTTGGGTGAGATGCAATGAATCTGGCAAGGCATCGACCTTTCCAGAAAGCGAGCACACCCAGTAGGAGGACAGAGTGGCAAGGATTCCCTTGCCACCTGTCCTCTACGAGCCTATTTCAACTGCTGGCAGCTTTACTCGTAGAGGAAAACGAGACGCCAACCAAGAGGGGCTCTGGCTCACCCCTCATATTGTTCATTATTTCAGCGAGCAATCACGCTTCTGAGCCCCACCTTAGCTAGGAGAGCCATGGCTGGCCTGCCTCTGTCGGCCATGGCTGTGCTTTTTGGTAGACCTGATGAGCCTACCCGCCTTAGACGGACAGGCCTGTCATGCGTCAATACCTCACCTTCCCCCCCTGCCCCTTGGTCGGCTCCCGCATTGCCTATTCCTCCACGCAGTCACAAGCCTTTCTCCCCGCAAGAAATAAACGGCACACCGATTCTCACTCCTTTAATCCCGCCAACCAATAGTCAGATAGCGGATTCTGACGAGCAGCCCAACGTGCCTGACGACGAGCAAGCCGCTGGCATTGCTCACGACGCTCACGCAGTAGACAAAACAAACTGCACGGACGCTGCAAACTTCGCCGACGACCAGAACGGCGCCGACTACGGCGATGGCAAGGGCGCCGCTGCCGAGTTCGCCGACGACACGCGCGCCGCTGACGACGCTGACGACACGCACGCTTCCGCCAACGCTGATGGCGAAAACCCCGCTGATGGCGCTGACAGCACGCACGACACTGAGTCCGCTGACGACACCCATGCCGCTGTCAACGAGGATTCCGGAGCCTTGCCTCACCGCTGGGGAAGGGCTGAAGACACCAGCCCTGATGACTGGGACGTACCTGGCAACACCGAAGTGGGGGAAGCTGAGTTCTGGGCACGTGATGGACTCCCCGAGGTGCTGCTGATCCCTACATTCCCGCCCGCTAAGAAGAAGAAGCCCCATCCTTCTTCTCAGAGTCGCGATAAGCACCCTCCCTCTCCTCGGAATCGCCAGACCCACCGACAACGACATTTCTACACAGCCAAGGAGAAGCTGCACTGGATAACGCGCCTCGGAGCAGTCAATTGCGTCAACGAAGTGTCGAGGGAGTCAGGAATCTCGCGAAAACAGCTCGCAACATGGGTGACGAGAGAGCCAGTGCTGAAAGAAGCCGCACCATGTCGGAAATGGCTTCACGGGCACGGCTGGAGCTCCTGGTACAAAGACATGGAGCTTGAAGTCTACTCCCGGGTTCTTTCTGAGCGCGCCAAGGGATACGCTGTTCTCGTCTGCCGACTTCAAACATGGTCGCGGGATCTGATGCATCAGCTCCACCCGACGTCTCCCTCGAAGGGCTCCTACAGTTGGACAGAGAGTTTCCGCCGTCGGTGGAACCTCTCCGTTCAAGCAAAAACCAAAGTCGGTCAGAGACTCTCCGAGCGTAAGTGACAGTTGCTTTTGTCCCTATTCCGTCGTATTCCATTCACTGCCTTTACCATGGTGCAGTTTTCCATGCAAATTATTGGCTTCTTATCTGGATTTCTCTTCCTTTCTCCTGTCCCTTACAACAGAGAACGAGGAGAAGGTGCTGAAATTCTGGCGCTTTTTCAGAGACTCGCGTTGGCACTACAGCATCGACCTTCGGTGGATCATCAACGCCGACCAAACACCACTGTGGCTGGAGATGCTGGCGGATCACACGGTGGACGAAATCGGCACGAATTCGGGGACAATCCGCAGCGCTGGTTACCAAAAAGAAAGGGTAACCGTCATGTTGGCCTGCACGGCAACTGGCGAGAAGTTAAAGCCGTGGGCATTCTTTAAGCGACAAACAGGTCAGTTCTTTGTTAGACGCTTTAGGAGATTCTGCTAACTAGGTATTGCGCTGTTATCTTTAAGCACGGTTTTCATTCCATCCTGTTGCTATTGCCACATGGCTCTCCTATTCATGACTAAGTCCGTTTTTTTGTTCTTGTTTTTTGCCCGTCTGCTGCAGAGGTCAGGATCGCTGCCCAACCCAATGGTTGGATGGATGCGGATGGCGTACTGGATTGGCTTGAGGAGACGGCCAAACCCTTCATCCAGCCGCGGTTCGGCATGCACGCGCGTTCGGCCCTTCTCATTCTCGATTCGTATCGCGGCCACTTGACTGAGGACGTCAAGGACAAGTATGCTGAGCTGAATATTGCCCATGGCGTCATCCCTGCAGGCTGCACATCTGAGGTGCAACCCCTCGATGTCTCAGTGAACTGGTCGTTCAAGGCGAATGTATGGCAGCAGTACCAAGAGTGGTTTCAGCTAGAGGGCTGCAACCTCCTCACGGTGAAGGGTGAGTTCTCATATTTTGGTTGTGTCAGAGTCAGGTTTCTTATTCTTGTATAATGTCTAACTACGGTACTTTGGTGGTTGTTTACGTGTGTAGGGAATCTGAAGAAGCCCCCACCTAAGATGACTCACAAGTGGGTGGCGAAGGCCTGGAAGGCCGTCCCTGCAGAGCTCATCCAAAAGGCCTTCTTGACGTGTGGCATCAGCAATGCTCTAGATGGCACTGAGGATCACCTCTGCATGACCCACAGGAGATCTACAGAAGAGACAGAGGTGGAGTGTGATGATGAGATAGCCGCAGATGGCTTTTATGGGGACAACGAGACTGTTCCTGAGGGTGACTCTGATTCGGATGATGTTGCAGCCCATGAGTAGGTGTAGAGTGTCTAGGTTAGCGCAGCTAAGGTTGGATTAGTTTAGGAATAGTATTATTATTGTCTCATAACTTTTAACTTCTAACTAGTGGAGTATTGTACGTTGTGTCACTTGATGAAGGATGCGCTTATAGGAAATGCGGGTGCGCTTATAGCTCAGATGCGCTTAAAGGAAATACGTTTCAGAAAAAGGGGGTGCGCTTGTATTCAAATAACGGATATAGGCGCACTTGCACTCCATAAGCGCATTGGGCTAAATAAAGGGATGCGCCTATAATCGGGGGATTACGGTACCTGCTTTAGGGTGTGTGAGTGGCACCAACAGGGACTTCACCAAATTTTTCGCCTCATGTAGAATTTGTCAAAGGGCCAATTAGCGTCCTCACAACCCGATGCGTGCTGCCGTTTGTGTGAGGGCGCTAGTTGACCCTTAGCTAATTCCTGTGGGGGAGGGGGATCGCCTCGCCTGAGGGGGGCTGGCTCTGGCTGACCCTCGCCAACCAATGTGCGTGAAGACAACTTGCGAGGGCCTTGCCTCCCGCCCGCCCCCTTCAATTTCAATTCCCCCCCCCACACCTCTCTCCCCCAGACAGGGTTCTCGCTAGGCCCCTCCCCTTTTCCCGCTCCCGCAAGCCTCATTCATCGCGTTGGCAGTCATCCCACCAATCAGAACCTCTCACGACATTGAACCCCCAAACCTTTTTTCGTGCACGCCCAAGCTCCCAAGGACCTCGGGCACTAGGAAACGTACTCAAATATTGGGACGTGGAGGCTAATATGGCCCTTGTTGGTTAGCCTAGAAATTGAAATTAGTAACTTCTGAAATTCTAGAATCTGCACTACGATTCGTCTGATTTTTTAGAAAACTAAAAATTTGGCCGTCTGATCGCCTAGAAACTGCCTACAGCCTAGCGAGAGCCCTGAGGCAGAGCCTGTCAAGCTGAGAGAATGAATTGAGTTTCACATGCAGGACAGAGTTCCTACCTATATTGGTATTCATCTCCTCTCATTTGGGTTCCTATTCCTCCTTTCCCATTATCATTTGGCTTATCCTATTATAATAATTATATCACCGACCACGCTCGGGATGTACTGGCACGCTATTGTTAGAATACTAGAATGAATAGAAACAAGAGAGTACAGGGAAGATATAGGGTTGGAGATGTACCCTCTAAGATCACAAGCCTATCTAGCCTATAACTTCTACATATAAACATATGTATAAGTTGACACACCCCCCAGGCTAGATAGGGGGCAGTGCAGAGCAAGGAACATGCAGCTCAGGGTGGCACTACTAGTCCAACCTCTGAGGTAGGGTTCCGAAGACCAATCAGCAAGAGTACAAACAGGACAAGAGCAAACTAGGGCGACACTACTAGTCTAGCCACTGGAAGAGAAGCCACAAGGCCAGTTTGGAAGGTATCAAGTTGCTAGCAAGGGAGAGTCTAAAGGAACTAGACCAAGCTGCAAACAGTGCCGCTGATGATCTTTAGGCGCAAGCACCTTAGTAAAGATATCAGCTGTGTTGGCACCTGAGGCCAAGTGTACTACGCGAGCCTGGCGGCGCTGTTGTAGTCCGCGCAGGAGGAAGTACCGTAGCTGGATGTGCTCTGCTTTGCCCTCAAGTCGAGGCTCCTGACAAAGGAGGATCATGGCTCTGATGTCAGCGTATAGAACTGGCGCAAAGCTAGGCTGCTCACCTAAGTCGGCGAGCAAGAAGATCAGCCAGCGGAGCTCCTGTGCTGCCATGGCACCGGCGTAGATCTCAGCCTCACAGCTAGACTGGGCAACAGATGAGGAGCGAGTGGACCTCCACGAGATGGCACCTGAACCAAGGCTAAATCAGTAGCCCTGGGAGGACCTGAGGGTCTTAGCGTCGTCTGCCCAAGAAACGTCAGTGTGCCCAGTAAGGACCACTAGCCTGTGTCCTCCTAGCACTAACCCCATGCCCGATGTACTTGCAAGATAACGCAAAACCCTTTTAGCGGCTGACAAATGCTGTGGTTGGTGTCTCCCTGTGGCCACAAAGCGAGCTTGGATGTTAAGAGGGTATGCGAGATCTGGACGACTGCAAGTCATCAGGTACACGAGGCAACCCACCAGCTCTGCGTAAGGACCACTGGGCTCTACTGACTCCTCGGGAACTGGAGCTGAGAGCCTGTGGTCTACTTGCAGAGGTGTGGGCTGTGCGGAGGAGAACTGAAGACCGAACCTCTGAAGGACCTGGCGCACCTCGTGTGACTGTGTGAGAGTGATGGTGCAGTCTGCTCTATCCATGGAGATCTGCAGGCCAAGGTAGCGACGCAACTCTCCTAGGTCAGTGCAGGTGTGTCTCCTTAGCAGCTCGGCCTTCACGGAGGCCAGCGCGATTGTATCTGCAGTAGCGAAGACCAGGTCATCTACATAGACAAGGATGTAGAACGGAGTCTGGCTAGCACGAACGAAGAGCGAGGGGTCTGCAGATGACGGGAAGAACTGCAGGTCAGCTAGCGTAGTACGCAGAGTGTCGTGCCACTCACGGGGCGCCTGCCCCAGGGTGTAGACTGGGCGCTAGAGGAGCCACTCGGTCCTAGGAGGGAAGGTACCGGTGAGCCCTGAGAACGGTGCAGGTAGACCTGCTCGTGTAGGCTGCCCTTAAAAGCAGTGGAGAGTCTAGGGAGTGGAGCTCGTAGTCACGTTGTGCTGGGCACTTCACCTTGAAGAGCCACCGGCCATCGACTACGTTCACCCAAGGTGGGGGAACTCCGTCGACGTAGGTGCCGGTGGATCTCCAAGATGCCATCTCCTGCTCCATTGCAGCTATCTACTGAGAGGCCCAAGGTCCCGAGGTCGCCTCAGCGTAGGTGCGAGGGGCCGGGATGTCAAAGGCGTCTGGGTCACCCTCAGGGACTAGCAGCATGGAACAGAGATGGGGAGCAGCCTCGGACAGGAAAATAAGCTTGTACTGCCTGTCCTCTAGGACGTCACTACCAGGGGCAGGAGCACCCCCGATGGACAGAGGACAGACATGGTCAGAGACCAAAGTAGTGGCGTAGTCAAGACGGCAGGTAGAGGCGAAGTCAGCAACGGCAGGAACAAGAGCATCAAGACTCGAGACAGGGACAGACAAGTCGGTAATGAGGGAGGCAAGGACCCGAGAAGCAAGAGGACGAGTGGCTTGAATGTAGTCAGACAGGAGGGAGGCGCGACAGCGAGCGACGATAGAGGAGGCGAAGGCAGGAGGGGAGGACGAGACGCGTGGGAACAAAGCAACATAGGGTGAGAACGCTGAACAGGTGAGACACGATGAGCACGAGAGGGACGGCTAGACCAGAAGTGAGACGGAGGCATCGGGTTAGGAGACAGAGGAGGAGACACAAGAGGGGAACGAGGGGTAAGACGCGCCTGAGACGAGTCCGGCAGAGGGAACAAAGGGCCGTAGATAGGAAGATGAGGAGGCGGCGGGGGAGGTGCAAGCGAGCGCTTAGGCAAAGGGCGGACACAGGCGGCGACTGTTGCTGCTGTTGCTGCTCGACGCTGACATCTGGACCGCTAGCTGCACCACGGCTACCTCCAAAACACTCCACTCCAGCACCCCCAGAACGAGCACCCCCAGAGCGAGAACTCTCTCTAGCACCGGTGCCACCCCCAGGCACACCAGGACAAGGCACGACAGGAACCCCAGGACTAGCACCCTTCTCAATGCCAGCACCCCCAGACTCCACAAACGGCTTCTGCTGCAGCGGCGGCGGCTGCTGCTGCGGCGGCTGCGATGACAGCGGTGGAGGAGACACTAGTGAAGAGGCAGGAGGGGAGAACTGCACTGCGGGGCCACCAGAGTCAGCCGACTCCTCGACCGGGACAATCGACGCGAGGGGAGTGACGTGAGACACACCAGACGGAGCATGACAGGAAGGGATGTGAGCAGGGGCTACCGGGGGAGTGGGAACCAGAAACAGGGGAGGGGAAACCGGGAGACCTTGGTGAGGAAAGCGGTGGTAAAAGGAGACTGACTCGTCAAAAGTAGTGTCACGGGATTGAAAGAAGCGGTGAGACGGTGGGTGGTAAAAGTGCCAGTAAGACGAGTCAAGGGGGAAACCTAGGAAGACACAGAGGACAGTGCGGGCAGTGAGCTTGTCTGTGCCAGATGCACGAACGTGAGCGAGGCAGCCCTAGACGTGGAGCGCAGACATGTCACCAGGGAACCCTGTCCAAAGAAGGGTCGGAGAAACCTGCGGCCGCTAGGAGCGCGTCCAGAGGTTAAACTGGTGAGCGGCGTAGCGAACGGCGAATGACTACAGAAGATGGGGTGCAGTGGCATGAATCATGGAGGTACGAGCCACCTCCATGACCAAATCGATGCGTCGCTCAGCGATCCCATTCTGCTGCGGGTAGTCTGGTAGGGTGTACGACTGGGTGATGCCCTCCACACCACAGATCTGTCCATGCCGACTAGAGGCGAACTCGCCGCCACGGTCGGAGTGGAGGCACAGCATAGGGAGACTGCGGTGGAGGCGCACAGCTGTGACCCACGGGATAAGAACGTCAGGCACGTCGGCCTTCCGCTCCAGGGGAAACACCGTGGTGTAGCGCGTGTAGTCGTCAACGAGCACTAGAAAGTAGCGCTCGCGACCCGGTCCAAGGACATGGGCTGGGCCCAAGACATCCAGGTGCAGGGTCTGGAGGGGTGCGGTGGTAGGGCAAAGCGAGGAGGAGTGAGGAGCACGGCGCAGCTTGCCCTCGATGCAGGGCGTGCACGACGGCGCGGGGGAGGGAGGGAGGGTAGGAAGCAACGAAGGGAGACGCAGGGAGACCTAGGACGAGACTGTGCTGGGACATGTGGCGCAGATGCGGGTGTGCGGGATGACCTAGGCGGTTGTGAGAGTACGACTCCATTACACCACTTGCCCATTTTCTTATTTCCTTCCTCTTTCATTTCTCTTTTTATTCCATCTCATTTGGTTTCCTATTCTCCATTTTCCATTAAGCTTTGGTTTATCCTGCTAATATAATGATATCACCGACCAGGCTTGGGATGTACTGGTGCGCTATATCTAGCGTAATCTTACCGTAATCCCTTAAAGCCAATAGCCTCGCGTGGCTTTACGCAGGGTGATTCTATCTTCTAGAAGGGTCTATTCCCTTAGGATAAGATAAACCTGGTTACCTCATTTACTTGGGAAGTATAAAAGCACCTTGTACTGATCGATAGTGCAATCTTCCCTTGAGTCATTCGATCCTGTGATACTAGGTATCAGAGGTTTTCTCACTCGGCCGCGCTCAACAAAGCAGCAGCAACGGGAAAACCTGCCTCGAAAAACCGCCGGGGGCGACCACTTCGACGCCGATTCTGGTATGCACAAGCTCCGTGTTTTTTCGAATCAACCCCCCCCCCGCGCGTGTTTTGAATAGCATGGCAACCTTCGACAACGCCGAGGTTACCCAGCAGCTCTTCGCGCGCATCGCAGCCCTTCAGGAGGAGATGCGAGCGGATCACGAAGCGTGGCGAAACGAGTTCGAGCTAGTAACTCGCAAACGTCAAACTACGCGAGCTACAGTGACGTCGTTTTGGCAGCGGAGTGCTTCGATATGGTCAACGCCGGGACACGACGGATGCACGTCGGCAGTACGCGACAAGGCGACCGCTCGGCTCACCCCACGTTCGGCGACCCGATGGAAGTCGACAGATTCGAGGGGCGGCCACGTCCGAAAAACACCAGCTACACGTGTGATTTTTGCGGGTTGCCGGGTCATCGAATCTTCGACTGCAACAAAATGAAAGCTGCACGCGCAGAGTATCGGGCACGCAACAGTGGCGGAAATCCTTCGGCCAATCAGAAGACAAAAAACGGGAGTCACCAGTGATTGCGGATCTAGCTGGCGAAAATAAAAAGATCCGGAAGCGGCAGCGGGATTCCGGGAAAATCAACTTCGGCGAAGCTGATTCGACGCGAGAAGGAGGAAATGATGGGGGAAAATCTCCACCCCACGACCAGTCTTTGCCAGGGAAAATCGCCGAGGAAAAATACGACTCCGCGAAAAAAGACTCTGCCGAGACGGGGAAACTCCTTGAAGACCCAAGAAATTATAAGGATTCGTTAAAGTTATCATATAAAGATGCTTTAGTGAAAACTTATGATTCTCGTGGGGCTAGAGCCTTGGAGAAAATTCGGGAAGGACTCCAAAAGAAGCAGACAGGTGTGGAGCTTACACCGGTACCGGACAACTTGGGGAAAAAATTAAGGAGTGTGGAAAGAAGCCGACCTTTCCACGGAGTCAACGTCCTCTCCCGACACCAGCCCACAACGACTACCCGTTCCCCAGGGAAGACGTCAGTGGAGCTGAAGCAGCTCAAGAGGAAGCTGGGGGTCTACAAGAAGCTGCATAAACCCCGAACTCCTCCTCCGAATGCATCCAGTTCTTCGTCATCAATGACGCGCACAGTCGTCAAGGAAACTCCGGGCCCTGGAGAAGAACCGTTCCCCAAGCAGCCTCGGCCAGCTGCCAGCTCAGGAGTAGGAAGCAACGAATATTGGGATGTACCCTATGACCCAATCAATAAAACCATCTTTGGGTACTCCGAGCAACGCCTGGCCCTCGTGCTCGAGGTCATCTGCAAAGGACGATGCCTCCAAGCACTCATGGACAACGGAGCATCACACACCGTCTACGACAAGGCAGTAATCGACCGACTTCAGGAAGAGTACAAGCCTTCAGGTTTCTCTGCAACGATGGTGGACGGAAGCAAGTTACCAGTACACGGCGAAGCAGTGCTACACCTACAAATCGGACCACTGCGCTGGAGACCTGCACTCCCCATCACCAACATCAAAGGGCTTGACTTGATCTTCGGGCGAGACTTCCTGAAAGGATTCAACCCCGAGATCAACAGGGTGAACCGCACTGGAAACATCTACAACAATGGACGGAGAGTACAGCTACCCAACTGGGACGATACAGGAGATATCCCAGTGGAGACACTCGCACGATTCGAGAAGGACGTGAAGCGAACCGACACCGGGTTCCTGGCAATAGCAACAGAGGTGGAGAACGACGGAGAGAAGACCTCGGAACCTCCGGGAAAGATCAAGGAATTATTGAAGGAGTTCCAAGACATTCTTCCTGACGATCTTCCGAACGAGCTACCGCCATACCGCACACATCAACACGAGATCGTGGAGGAACCGGATTCAAAGCCGACCTTCTGAGCACCATATCGGCTCAGCCCTACGGAGCTGACCGACATGAAAAAACAAATCGAGTATCTCCTAGCCAAAGGACTCATCCGACCATCTATTTCACCATACGGTGCCCCAGTGCTCTTCACACCGAAACCGGACGGAAGCCTGCGCATGTGCATCGACTACCGAGCTCTTGACAAGCAGATCATCAAGAATAAATATCCGATACCAGGAATCGAAGACCTGCTTGACCAGCTTCGGGGAGCTACGGTATTTTCCAAACTGGATCTGCGGTCCAGATATTGGCAGATACGGATGGCCGACAACTCTATCCACAAAACTGCTTTCCGAACTCGGTACCGATCGTACGAGTATTTGGTCATGCCATTCGGACTCACCAACGCACCGGCAACATTCCAAGCCGAAATGAACCACATTCTACGAGCACTTTTGGACGAGTGCGTGGTAGTGTACCTGGACGACATCCTTATCTACTCGCGCGACATGAAGTAGCACGTCGAACACCTGCGACGCGTCTTCGAAATTCTTCAACGAGAACGATTCTACGTCAAACTGTCCAAGAGCGAATCCGCCCTTTAGAAGTTCCAGTTCCTAGGACACATGGTGAGCGCTCAAGGAGTTCACGTCGACCCCAAGAAAATCGAAGCCGTACGTACGTGGAAGACACCCGAGAACGTGAAGGAGTTGCAGCAGTTCCTAGGCTTTGCTAATTACTACAACAGGTTCGTGCCACAGTATGCGAAACTCGTAGCACCACTTACGAATCTGCAGAAAAAGAACACGCCCTACAAATGGGAGTCGAAGCACCAAGAAGCCGTGGAGCAGCTGAAACAAGCACTCACGTCCGCACCAGTACTCATCTTGCCAGATCCCGAACGCGACTTCGTCATCGAAGCTGACGCCAGCGACCACGCAGTGGGAGCAGTCTTGATGCAAGACCAAGGAAATGGACTGCAACCAATCGCCTACCTCAGCAAGAAACTGCACGGAGCAGAACTAAACTACCCGATACACGACAAACAGGCCCTTGCCATCGTCATCGCCTTCAAAGCATGGAGATGTTATCTCGAAGGACGAAGAACAACCGTCTACACTGACCACTGCAGCCTGAAATATTTGAAGACACAACCCAACCTTTCCAGGCAGCAGGTCCGGTGGATCGACTTCCTCGAGACACACTTCCACTACGACATCGTGTACAAGCCCGGCCACAAAAACGAAGCAGACGCCCTCAGCCGGCCTGCACACGTTGCCGCTATTCAGATCGAAGGGATGAATGTACTCCTCAAGGGACTCTTCACACACGGGTACGCCGTCGATCCCAAAATCCCCTTGGCTGAAAAGCAACATCTGCTACAGTGGGACAGGGACATCGCGTACCGGAAAGGATCAACAAAAATCTGGGTACCCAATTACCCTCCTTTGCGCCAGTTACTACTCAAAGAATACCACGACGTCCTCTATGCCGGACACTTCGGTAGCAACAAGACGCTGACCGGTATTGCAAAACACTACTACTGGCCCCACTTGGCAGAGGATGTTTAGAAACTTGTCACCTCGTGTGATACATGTCAGAGGATGAAGAGCAGCAAACAGAGGAAAGCGGGATTGCTACAGCCTCTTCCTGTCCCAGAACAGCCATGGCAAGTGGTTAGCCTGGACTTCATCACCGGGTTACCACCTACCACCAGCGGTCATGACGCAATCCTTGTCGTTATCAACAAGTTCTCCAAATTCGGACACTTCATCCCGACACACACGACAGCACGCACAGAGGAGACAGCACAACTCTTCGTTCGATACATCATCTCACAGCATGGCATTCCAACCACACTTATCGCCGACCGAGACCCCAAGTTCACCAGCAAGTTTTGGAAGGAACTCATGTCTCTGCTCGGGGCGAAACTCGCCATGCCATCCGCTTACCATCCGCAGACAGACGGACAGACCGAGCACCTCAACCAGATTGTCGAGCAACTCCTCCGAGCAGCCTGCAAGGACGAAATCTCCAAATGGGACTTGCACCTGCCCGTTCTAGAGTTTGCTTACAACAACGCTACACATGCCGCTACTGGGCAGACGCCGTTCTTCCTCTGCTACGGACGCCACCCACTCACACCACAGAAACCGACAACATCCGCTACAGTCCAACCTGCACATGATTTCATCACAACCATGCATCAGCTTTGGGATCGGACCCACAAGCGCCTCCTCGACATTCAGGAGCAACAAAAGCGCCAGGCCGATCGCCATCGCCACGACCACACCATCATGGTGGGAGACCAGGTGCTTCTTGACACCCGCAACCTGGACATCAGCCATTTCCCATCTAAACTTCGACCTCGCTTCTGCGGGCCTTTTCTCGTTGAAGCACAGGTCACTCCTGTTACCTTCCGCTTACGCCTGCCAGCTACCTGGAAAATTCACAACGCCTTCCACGTCCAACTTCTGAAGCCCTATCGGGACCCGAACACGATTTTCGTCGGACGCCAACTGCCGCCGCCACCGCCCGTCCTCGTCCAGAATGAACCCGAGTACGAGGTCGAGTCCGTGCTCGCACACCGCCGTCGTCGGAATGGCACCGTGGAGCTTCTCATCCGTTGGAAGGGTTATGATTCTTCTGAGGACAGCTGAGTACCTGAGTCCGACATGGGTAACGCCCGTCGTCCTCTGCCTGACTACCTTGTCAAGCAGGGTGTTACTTCTACCACGCAGCTTTGAGGGGGGGAAGTGTGTGAGTACGACCTCGTTACACCACTTGGTCTTTTCTTATTTCCTTCCTCTTTCATTTCTCTTTTTATCCCATCTCATTTGGTTTCCTATTCTCCATTTTCCATTAACCTTTGGTTTATCATGCTATTATAATTATATCACCGACCAGGCTTGGGATGTACTGGTGTGCTATATCTAGCGTAATCCTGCCGTAATCCCTTAAAGCCAATAGCCTCGCATGGCTATACGCAGGGTGATTCTATCTTCTAGAAGGGTCTATTCCCTTAGGATAAGATAAACCTGGTTACCTGATGTACTCTAGAAGTATAAAAGCGCCTTGTACTGATCGATAGTGCAATCTTCCCTCGAGTCATTCGATCCTGTGACAGCGGTGGTGCCATAGAAGCGACGGGTGAGTGAGCAATCGACACGAGCAAGCAGCGGCGACCTTGGTAGATGCAGGGCCCGGGGAGGACACCCCAGTTGGGGGGGGAAGCAGTGCCAAGTGTAAATAAGCCAGACACTGGGTCCCAGAGGAACGCTGCAAGGGGGGAAACCTGACGCAGCCTCGGTACAGACAGCGTATTGCTAGTGACGAAGGAAAGTAGTAGTGACGTCGAGGTCCTGAAGACAGCCGACACTCCTGGAGAACGAAGGGATATGCAGGCTTGTAAGGGAACCCGAAGGGACCGCTGGACAGGGAAGGGTAGTGTAGCTGTGAGCAACGACAGGACCAGAAGAGGGGTTAGCAATTGCGACAGCGGTAGGCACAGCGAGCGGCATGAGGGTGGCGTGGTCGCAAAAGAAGCAGGCAGACGCACCAGACTCGAGCGTAATGGACAGCGAAGTAGTAGCGGTGGACGACGGAGGAGCAAGTGTAGAGTCTAGGCTAGACAAGGCAAACGGTCCTACGCCTGACGCAGCAGGGTTTTCTGTACTACACACAGGTGCTACGCCTAAGCTAGAGAACACAGGGTAATAAGATCCAAACACACTAGAAGCGTCAGCATACAGAGAATGCAGGGTAGAAGTAATCTGATCCATGTCTAAGTCAAACACAGGTACACCATGACGCAGCAGGCTGGGCTAGTCGGAGAGGTCCGGGGCCGGGCTGAAGCGGCGACGGAAGAGGTCGTCGAGGCGGCAGAAGCAGTTGGCGGTCGGGTGTGGGTGGTGGCACACAGTGCCATGAAGGGGGCCGGTCTGGAGCTGATAGTGGCAGCTCACAGCACCGAAGCCGCCGGTAGACGTCGAGCTGCAGGGGCCGCCACCGCGGCCACCACCTCCAGGTGCTCCTGGCCACCCCGGCGGGAGGCGGGCCCATGACTGCTGCTGCTGCGGCGGCTGCTGCTGCTGCTCCTGCTGCTCCTAGACACCAGCCCCAACCCCCTCGTTATAACCACTATCCCCTCCACCACCATGACCACCAGCAGCGCCACCACTACGCCCTCCCTTGGGGCCGCAAAGTCCCCAACGCTGTTCCTGCTGCGGGAAGGCCACAGCAGCAG
Source organism: Closterium sp. NIES-67 (assembly GCA_027943415.1). Taxonomy (NCBI): domain Eukaryota; kingdom Viridiplantae; phylum Streptophyta; class Zygnematophyceae; order Desmidiales; family Closteriaceae; genus Closterium; species Closterium sp. NIES-67. Next base: position 276,924 of record BQMB01002392.1, read on the forward strand.
CCTTAGTGGCAGGGGCAGCCGTAGCGACCGCAGTGGAAACATCAGCGTACGTGCACTGGGAGGGGGCACAGCCCTGAAAGATAGGGACTGGCGCAACACCGCTCGACTGAGCAATAGTGCGCTGGCGAGTCTCTATCTCAGACAGGGCAGTGACAAAGGCAGTCACGGTGAGGTCGCATGGGTGCTGGCTAAGGAAGTGGTCTCGGGCAGTGGCCAAGCGGTCAGGCAAGCGCATGGGAATAAGATACAGGGTAGCGCTGAATGGTGGGAACTGGGCGGCAGTGCTAGCAGCGCGGTAGCTAGTCTCTAGTGCACGGAGGTGAGTAGTGAGATCAGCAACAGTGGGGAAAGCAAAAAGGTCAGGGAATAGCATGGGGAGGATCAAGCAGCCAGCGGAAGCGGAGGTGGGTGTGGAGTAGAGCGCAACTGCTGCATCTAGGAAGTCTTTGGCATTCGCTACAGCAATGAAGCGGGGGCGCTCAGACAGGGGAAGCGCATGGCTAATGGCAAGCTGCGCTACAGCATCGCGAGAATCCCAGACAGCGCGAGCGAGTGCAACAGTAGCAAAGGCCTCACTCTCAGCAGTGGTGGGGTCAGCAGGTAGGGGATCAGGCACAGGAGGGCGGGGAAGCAAGCCATCAATATGCATAGCCAGGGAGTGCCCATCCTGGCGCTGGCCTGTCAAGTGCCGACGGAGATCGACAAGCCAGGCGGCGTAGTCGATCGCGTGTCCCCCCGTGTCCAGGCAAAGTATGGCATCCGCCATCGTGCAACCTCAGCGGCACAGGGACACGGTTGTACAGCGGAACAGGGACACACCTGCAGAGGGACACGGCGACACAGCAGCACAAGTACTCAGCGGCACGGCGGTACAGCGGCATGGCGGCAGGACTCTCCCGCGAGGAGACCGAGTGGAAGGCCGAGAAGGGCCCAAGGCGCACAGGGCCCGAGGCGTGCAGAGCCCGCAAGGCGCAAGGGGCCGGCGGAATGCTGGGGCCCAGAGGCGCGGGAGGGCCGGTGGGCGCACAAGGGGCTGACGAGGCACGCGAGAGGCCGGGCAAGTGCGGGAGGGGCCGGCGCGTATGTGAGGAGCGGGCTAGGTGCGAGTGGTTGGTGATGCGCGGGAGGGGCCAATGATGCGCAAGGGAGCATCACGGCGCGCGTGGGGCGAGAGGGGCTGGCTAGGTGAGAGGGGCTGGCTAGGCGCGAGGGGCCGGCTAGGCGAGAGGGGCGGGCTAGGCGCGAGGGGCCGGCTAGGCGAGTGGGGCGAGTTAGGCACGAGGGGCCGGCTACGAGAGAGGGGCCGGCTAGGCGCGAGGGGCCGACTCGGCGAGGGGGGGGGTGGGGGGGGGGGGACAGTGGAGCGTCACACACCGTATGCGACAAGGCAGCAATCGACCGACTTCGGGAAGAGTACAAGTCTTCAGCATTCTCTCCAACGATGGTGGATGGCAGCAAGTTACTAGTGTACGGCGAAGCAGTGTTACACAAAAAATCGGACCACCGCGCTCGAAACCTGCACTCCCCATCACCAACATAAAAGGGCTTGACTTGATCTTCGTGCAAGACTTCCTAAAAAAATTCAACCACGTGTTCAACTGGGTAAATCATACCGCAAGCATCTACAACAATGGATGGAGAGTCCAGCTACCCAACTGGGACGATACAGGAGATATCCCAATGGAGACACTCGCTAGGTTCGAAGAAGGACGTCAAACAAACCAAAACGAGATTCCTAACGATAGCAACGGATGTGGAAGATGATGGAGAGAAAGCCTCGGAACCTCGTGAATAAATCATGGAATTTCTGAAGGAGTTCCAAGATAAATCCTCTACTCAAGGGACTCTTCACACACGGGTACACCATTGACCTCGTGCGACACATGTCAGCGGATGAAGAACAACAAGCAGAAAAAGGCAGGATTGCTACAGCCGCTTCCTGTCCCAGAATAGCCATGGCAAGTGGTTAGCCTGGACTTCATAACCAGGTTACCAACTACCACTAATGGTGATGCAATCCTCCTATCATTTACAGACAGATGGACAGACCAAGTGTCTCAACCGAATTGTAGAGCAACTCCTTCGCGCAGCATGCAAACACGAAATCTCTAAGTGGGACTTGCATCTCCCCGTCCTGGAGTTTGCCTACAACAACGCCGCTCAAGCCGCTACTGGACAAACACCGTTCTTCCTCGGTTACGGACGGAACCTGCTCATGCCACAAAAACCAACAGCATCAGCCACAGTCCAACCCGCACACAAATTCATTACGACCATGCATGAACTTTGGGATTGGACCCACAAGCGCCTTCTCGACATTCAACAGCAACAGAACCGCCAGGCCGATCGCCACCGCACCGACCACACCATCACCGTGGGAGACCAGGTTCTACACAACTCCCGCAATCTCGTCATCAGTCATCTCCCATCCAAACTTCGACCCCGCTTCTGCGGACCCTTCCTCGTTGAAGTAGAGGTCACTCCTGTTACCTTCCGCTTACGCCTGCCAGCTACCTGGAAGATTCACAACGCCTTCCATGTCCAACTTCTGAAGCCCTGCTGCGATCACAACACGGTCTTTACTGGACGCCAACCGCCGCCGCCGCCGTCGCGCGTCCTCGTCCATGACGATCCCGAATACGAGGTAGAGTCCATGCTTGCACACCACCGTCGTCGGAATGGCACCATGAAGCTTCTCCTCCGTTGGAAAGGTTATGATCCTTCTGAGGCTAGCTGGGTCCCTGGATCTGAGATGGGTAACGCTCGTCATCCTCTTCACGACTACCTTGTCAAGCAGGTTGTTACTTCTACCACCCAGCTTTGAGAGGGGGAAGTGTGAGTGCGACCCCGTTACACTTCTTTCTCATTTCCATAGTTCTCCTCTATCCCATTCTTCTTTTTATCTTGATTCATCTGGTCTTCATCTCATCTCATTTGGGTTCCTATTCCTCCTTTCTCATTACCCTTTGGTATAAACCTAGTATTATAATTATATCACCGACCAGGCTCGGGATGTATCGGCGCGCTATATCTAGTGTAATCCTGCCGTAATTCCTTAAAGCCAATAGCCTCGCGTGGCTATACGCCGGGTGATTCTATTTCTAGAAGGGTCTATTCCCTTTGGATAGGATAAACCTGGTTACGTGATGGACCTTGGAAGTATAAAAGCGCCTTGTATCAATTGATAGTGCAACTTTTCCTCCACCCATTCGATCTTGTGACAGTTGCGGCCATAGTGATAGTCGCGTTCGTTGCCAAACGCCATGCAGACACTGCACTTCATGCAGGGGCTTTTGTGTGATGTCATCATATGCTATCACATTCTGTCTGCCTCCCATTCCATGTTTTCAATTGCATGTATGGTTTGAACGTGTGCAAGAATTTGTGTGTGGTGTGTTCTGGAGTTTGGGAATGTATTTTATGTTATTTTTGTTTGAGCAGGTATTTTTTATGATAGATCTTGAGAAGATCTTTCCGACGCAACAAGAATCCCTTCAATCGGAGGAAGAACGTGAAAGCTATGAAGATTCAAAGTTCATGAGCTTGCGTTACGATTGCGGCGGTTACAAAGTGAAGTTGTGGGGTGACTCACTATGGAGTTGGGACCTTTGAGGGTTGAGGAAATTTGTCACTCTACTGTAGCAGCTGCAAATTGGTTGGAAACAACCAAACTAAGTTGGTAAGGGTGGCCAACTTGGATGGATTGGTTGGGAAGGAACAAAGGTCAAAGTTGGGGTTCCTATAGGGAGGGAACTTTATGCTTATGGGGTTTCCTTGGTTAGGGAATCTCTTGGGACCTTCCCTCTCATCCCTCTCTTCCCTTCCAACCTTTTTCTTGCTCCTCTAATTCCTTGTGAGATTCTTGAACCTTGATTGAAGTTTGAGATTGAGTTTAGTTCCTCTCCTACAGCTTACCCCTCCATGCGTCGAAAGGCATAGTGTCGCGAATACTCCATCAACCAAAGTGATTCGAATTGGGAACGGTATCTAAGATTACGAGCTACAACATATCCAAGTTTTGCAACATTCCAACGACTATTTTGTCGTCGACGATGTTTCTTGTGGAGACGACTTTTCTGTCCAGAATTTCGGATTTCTATTTGAGTAATTCTAGCTCCTAAGTTCACCTAGACTCCGTCCTTAATCACTAACAGGGGCAGCCCTCCTTCATCTTGGAAGTCAACCATGGAAAGTGACGTAACCATTGCTCCCTCGCTTTGAGTTGGAGCTCTTCCACCATCAGGACAAATGGCCCGTCGTCGTCGGACGGCGGGGAGCTGGGACCAGGATCGCCGCTGTTGCTGCCGAGCTAGATAGGAGTAGCCGCAGTGGAGGTGCAGGCATGCCGACCGAAGCTGAGTTACGCTAGATGTACTTCTCCTTGCTAGGCTTGCAGGCGGGCAAGATGGGCACTCCAGAGACGCGTGGTGGAAGGACAGTGGAGACGGTTTGCCTTGCAGGTGACGACGGACGGGAAGGCCTAGTAGCAGAGTTGAGATCGAAGCCTTCAGCACCAAAGATTTATCCATGGCTCCATGTACAATGGAGGCAGTGGGCTCAGAGGAGCCACTGTAGGGGAGGGACTAAGCACGGACGAGCGGGTGGCAGGAGATGGGCTACGCGATCGTGCATGCGCCGCGGGAGGTGGACTAGCCGCGGGAGAGCGTGCCGAGGGTGGAGAACTCGGCGCCTGCTTATTACTCGTATGAGGACTAGCCTCTAGACGACTAGTCGTTTGTCGAGTCGCGGAAGGAGGCGGTGAAGGTTCGACAGGCGGAGTAGGCTCGATGGGCATACGCATCTGATGCGGCTCAATGCTAATGGGAGGCGGCGCGGGTCGGGATCGAAGCAGGTCTAGCCTCGTAACCGTCGATGGTGCGGCATCTTTAGGAGGGGTAGCATTAACCTCCTCTAAGGCCATGAGATGAGACACGCGATATGAGCAGGAACTGGGTGGGAGAGCCAGCCAAGAATGAAGCACTAGGACGAGGGGAGGACAAGGACACTGCAGAGAGCACTCATGGCTGCGGGGAGTGGTTCTCTGAGACATGGTAGTCTGAGGTTGGGGGCTTCTGTGGGCTGATTATACACCATGGTGGCTCGACAAAGAGTGGCTTGGGGTTGCATATTCATTACGAAACCCTCAAGACGAGGGTGGCTTGCGGTTTCATCGGGAAATGCGCTGGCACATTGCTGCCCAGCGCTGCTTGCCTGGAACCTGGGTGGCAGCGACGGTGCTCGTAACAAGACAGTGGCGTGGCAGCAGCTTGCATCAGGAAGCTGTAAATTTATGTGCGCTGGACTGTTTTGCTGCTTTAATCCGTGTAGAATTGAATGCGCGTGCTGCGGTGGACATGGGACAGGGTGAGAGGCAGTGGCCCAGTGGGCATGTGGACTAGTGACCCTGCTGCTAGAAGGGCGGATTTGTCAGTATCAGAGGGAAAAAAAAACTGACGGACTGATAAATCAGATGAATGTGTACACCTAGTATGATGTTTCAGACGAATCTGTATAACTTGTCTGAACGATCAGACGAATACATTCGGCTCGTAAAAAAATCAGATGAAACATAAAAAACCGGTCTGATTTTCAAACCATCAGACCGATTTGGTCTGATAGCGGAAGCCCTGGCCAGAAGGCTAGTCAGCAAGAGTATCACGACAAACTGGTAAAACTCAGCGTATACAGCTAAGGATACCGTAAATCCCCGGGACGTAAAATGTGCCGGAATAGAGCACCCACTGGTGTTCTATTGAAGAATCCGCAATCATGCACCCACTTTTTGAGGGTTCAAGGAGAGCACCCCCCCCCTGCCATTTTAGCACTTTTATGCCTTGCAATAAGCGCAGAAAAAGTTACCAAGCTGAGCACTTCCAGGAGGCGAATTTTGAATTTATCAAGGGGGCTGGCAAGTTGCCCAGATGTCAAAGTGACAGAGGCTGACGTTTTACACCCGGAAAAGCGTCGTCATGCATACTTGCCCACTTGCCCAACAGTGTACATTGTGCACGAGACTTGTGCAACAACTTGTGTGAGGATCGCCATTTTCGTTCAGCCACTTACACGCGTCTGTTAAAATAGCGCAATAAAAAGTGGCACAGTTTTTAACAGTGGCACAAGAGTAAACTGTTCTTGTTCAAACCGGCAGTTTTGTGGATGATTGTTTTTTGTGATGAACCCCGTAGTCCAGGAGGCTCGGTGTGATTAAAATGATTGCTTGGATTTAAGCGATTTTCGAGCCAACTCTCGCAACTACTTCACACCATCCGCATTCCGGAATATCGGCCTACCGATCAGGGCCAAAGTGTTTCGGCGAATGTTGTCAAACCATTCTCAAAGTGTTCGCATCTAAGTTCTTTTTGTGTTTGCACCCTTGTATTTGCAGAACGTTAACCAAGCATTCGTTTTCTCACTACGTTCTGCGAGCATACATTTTTTACGATGTGGAGGGCTTGCCCACTGGTTGTTGAGACAGCAGGAGAGCCTCTGACAGTGGCTGTGGCAGTGGCACTGGCAGGTGCGATGAACGTAAGGGAGTGTGTGCTTGCTACACGCACTGACGAACACTCAGCTGCTGTTGATGCCTGTGCGCCTGATCAAATCCCTCCCCCATTCCTCCCTGCTCCAGCGCCCACTCTGTCACGGCTGTGCCAGCAGCCGGGGTTGCAAGCGCCCATCCTTGGTGCTCACTCACCAAGGGCGGGAGGGAAAGTGCGCAAGGGGCCAGGGAGGATGGCAGGGGAGCCGTGACCGCATTGGGGGTGGCCAAGGAACTAGGCAGCCCAACTCTGGTCCACAAAATCTTGTGCTGCGTCCAATGCAGCTGTTGATCTTCTCAGAAACAGAACCAGCCACAGAAGTCAGTTGGGAGGGTAGCGGCGATGAGAGCGCTGCACGCAGTTGGGCAGGCAGAGGCACTGACAGTGCAGTGCGTTGGTGGAAGGCAGGGTCCTCACTGCTAAATCCCAGCAGCACGTCCTCTGGAAGGCGCTCTCTGAACTCACGTGACCCCACATCACCCTCGTCTTTCGCTCTGGCTGCCGATGGTTCTCCAGAAGTAGGTCATCCAGAAGGGCTCCCTCTGACCCCATGCAAGGCCACACCACCTACTGCTGCCTGCTCCTCTCCCCTCCCTGCAGCACACAATGGATATCCAGCGACTGTGAATGCCACATCATGCAAAGGGGCAACCCATTGTCGACTCCACCCGGCAGCAGTTGTCCGAGCAGTTGCTCGGTGCAGTCCTCTCTGGGCCACTTCAAGGGCAGGGTGAAGGTTGCAGGGGTAGAGCAGATGGAAGTAGTTATCACAAAATGGAATATAGCAGTAGCTCTGGCGACAGCAGCGGCAGCACAGCGACCAGCTGCATGGGATGCAGAAGCAGGGCTAAGGGCAGCAGCATTGGGAGGGGCAGGAGGTATGAAGATAGCAGCATTGGGGGGAGCAGCAGGGATCAGACACCAGCATCGGGGGGGGGGGGGGCACAGGGATGAGATACCAGCATCGGAGGGAGCAGCAGGGATGAGACACCAGCATCGGGGGGAGCAGCAGGGATGAGACAGCAGCATTGGGGGGAGCAGCAGGGTTGAGACAGCACCATCAGGGGGAGCAGCAGGGATGAGACACCAGCATTGGGGGGAGCAGCAGGGATGAAGACAGCATCATCGGAGGGAGCAGCAGGGATGAAGGCACACCTGAGGTCGGCTAGGGCTGTTGCTTGGGCTAAAGGGCGGTGGGTATTGGGTGAGATGAATTTGTTCCTGCATTCATCAAATGACAGCCCACCACGAGTAAGAGCAGGTGATGTTGACCCGGGTGAGCCCACGCTAGCCTGCTGCTGATGAAACTGATAATGCTGGTGTTGCTGCTGCTGCTGCTGATGCTGGAGGGCATGGCTCAGCAGCTTGCTCTGTTCCATGGGCCATGCAGTGGGCATCCACTGCATTGAACATGCGCCATCCATAGGTGCTGCTGAAGGCATTGACTGAACCGCCTGCAGAAAAGAAGGGCACATAGTAATTGCCGGAATATACGTGCAGATTCTTGCCGTTTTTTGTCCAAAAAAAAAACCCTGTCCTTAAATCTAGCTTCTAGCCTTACTGGTGCTATTCTAACAAAATATAGCCTCGAGTAAAGCATGGTGGTGGGGAATTCACATCTCTTGATCACGATGACACTGCTGCTATTGGAACTTTCGAGGAATACACCTTGATGTCGGGCTAGTGAGAATTAGATTGTTAGTTGGAAAATAACCACGGCTTAAGATGATGTGTCCGATGTATGGAAACTGGCATGGGGGAAACGAGTATTGGAGTGCTCCAAAGGTTTACAAGCCTTGAAGGTGACTTAGGAATTCTTACTTGGACTCCGAGCCATTTGAAGCCTGTTGTTTCTTGGTCAATATTTGCTGCACTTCGTCGTTGTCTCCCAGACGGTGAACTGAGGGAGCATGGTGATTATGTAGCATTCTTGCTCACCTAGTACAAAGGTTCAGTTCATCACAATGCAGCTGGGGTCAAAGGTTCCATTTCACATCGCACATTTCACAAAAGTTCCGTTCATCACAATGCAGCTGGGGTAAGAGGTTCCATTTCACATCGCACATTTCACAAAGGTTCCGTTACATGTCAAAGGTTCCGTTCATCACAATGCTGTAGCAGTTGCCTGTTATAGGAGAAGAAACTTGGTAGGCATTGCATTTCATGGCGTGTAGATACGAGGACTAGTCGAAAAGAGGGAATGCAATCGGCTATACTCCAGCACCATTCTCCTGGACATACCGAAATGAAAGCTATGTCTTAAAAGTTTCAAGCCACTGTCAAACGCGTATCAAGCCACTTGCGATTATCAGGAGCGGTCGCAAAGGCTCCCCCAAGCTCACTTCCCTACAGCTCACTTCCCCACAGCTCACTTCCCCCAAGGTCAATTCCCCTTGGCTCACTTCCCTTAAGCTCACTTCCCCCTGGATCACTTCCCCAAAGCTCTTTTCCCCCAGGCTCACTTCACCGATGTTCACTCCCCCCCTGCTTACTTCCCACAAGCTCCATTCCCTCCAGCTCACCTCCTCCAAGCTCACTCTCCCCTGGCTCACTCCCCCCAGCTCACTTCCCCCAAGCTCACTTCCCCCCAGCTCACTTCCCCCAAGCTCATTTCCCTCCAGCTCATGCATGAAACACGAACCGGGTTTCATCGGAATAGTAAGCATGGCATGGGCCAATCTGGGAATCCCCACGAGTGTTCAGGGTTTGGGGTTATTGTTCTCAAAGGAACATCCCAGTTTTAAATTTATCCTGATTTTGTCACCCTACAGTCTCAATTGCAGATCTCACTTGCTCTTATCCCCCTCCGTACAATTGTCCCACCTACCATGTACCCTATATAAATTTCTTTGGCACTGAAACTCTGGCTCGGCATGTCCAACATTTTGAGTTGTTGGAAGGATTTGATCAGCTATTAATCCAGCTAGACAAATGGTCCATTTCTATGTGTCTGTTTCAACTTTCTTCATTTGAACGTCATTCAGCCAGCTCCCACAGTGCTTGTGCGAGAAGTACGTAACCAAGTATTAGACGTAAAAAGAAAGAACAAGCACTCAAATCTCAGGAGTCACTGTGAATTTTCTAGCTGAGTGTCCCGTTTGGCCAGGAAGATCAGCTGCCAACTTGCCAAGCCCCGTTTTGCCCTTCTGGAGTGGGGTCGGACTGGTTGCTATCAATGAACTGGTTGTATCATACATGCGAACTAAAGTGCGCGGTAACTGTGGTAGAGTGTAATATTTATATGAATGCATGCTTACAAAACCTAGTAGCAACTTGATAATGATGGCCATCACTTTTCTACAAAATCAATATGAATATGGCTAAATCCAAGAAACCCACTCACCCTTTTTCTGAGCATTTTGATCTATTGAGCAATGCAACATGCTGCTAGCAAAGATCAGTGCAGCCTCATGGTCCTGGCTGAAATGACCCCGATGATTTAGAAGGAACATATGCTGAGATGGTGGCATCCCACGATGTCGCACAAGTGCATTGAGATGCTACCTGTTTCATGCAAATGTTCCATTTATCCGAATTCCAAGAATAATCAAAGACGGCGTCTGCTGAAGCTTGATCGCGTCCCAAAGCCCTATTCATGCTTGGCAAAAGAGCAATATGGTTTGTGAGAGCTTGGTACACGCATTGTGGGAGAACATGCTTTGGCGTTGTTAGCAAATCCCGACTGAAAAGAGTCAAGAGATAGCAAAAGAGCCCGTGATTGCGGTCGTGGTAGCGAGGGGGGCAAGTACAACGAGCGACTGCGGTTGAGTAACTCCTTCCTTTAACCTCTCCCCAATCCCTCCCAGCTCCAGCGGCCACTCTGGCTGTGCTGCCTGGAAAAGGCCCGCCCCTTGAAAATCCTGTCATGCAGTGCTCATGTTGGCAAGGGACGCCCCTCCAATGCACTTGCTCATTCCCTGCCAGAACCAGCCAGAGCAGGGAGTTGGATGTGTGTAGCACTGAGAGTGCAACACTTGCTGGATCCACGCAAGGCCGCACCCCTGTCCTTCTCTCCCCCCCCCCCGGGGTTGCCGATGCTCCTTCATCATCAGGTCATCTAGAAGGCTCTTCCCAACTGTGTGCTAGGCCACAACGATGCCTACTCTCGCCTCCTCTTCCACCCTTGCCGCACACACAACTCGTCCAAAGCCTCAGCATGCCCCAGGACAGAGCACACGGACCCAACTTTAGCCCGACTTAGCAGGAGTGGGTCCTCTAGTAGCCACGTGGAGCTGTATCCCGGTCGCTTCAAGAGCAGTTGTGCCGGCAAAGATGGCTATATCCATCACCGGAGCAGAACCGAGGCAGCAACAACAGCACCTGAGAGCGCAACGGCATTTGGTATACCAGGGACATTGGACACTGACGACATCGGCAGCTACATCCAACATGCAGCATTGAAGATGGCAGCACTGGTGGCAGCAGCAGGTCGAGACAACGGCAAGGATCGAAGCAGCAGTAGGAATTGTAGCAGGAGACGTGATCCATCTAGACAACAGACTTGCTGTCGCTTCTTGGCGGGCATTGTTTGAGAGGAAGACGCTCCTGCACTCATCAAACGACAGCCCACCGAAAGGAAGAGCAAGCGATGGCGACTTGGCTGACCCAAGTTGCCACCCTTCTGCCCCTGCTTGTGGTGGTGGTGGTTGTGCTGCTCTTGCAGCTGGTGCTTCTGCTGTTAATCAAGGTATTGCTACTGCTGACAATGGTGTGGCAACTGATTATGACTCTCTCTTCTTCAGTAAATTCTGGTCAACACTTTAGAAGTTCTAAGACTTCGGCTGTCTTACTAGTCTACCATTCCAACAAAGATCCTTGGTTAAGTCTTGAAGTATCACAAGGCTGTAACACTCACTCAGGTGTTACAACTTGTTAATAGTGGCTGTTACTAGAGGTACTTCCAGTATTACTTTCTACTTCAAGTACTTGTGTCTGCAGATTCTATACTTAGTCTCCTGCACCACCTTTCAAATTCTTTCATGGTATGAGAGCTGTCTGGAATTAAGACTATCGTCAATTCGAATATCGTCAATTTTACATATGATTGGACCATCACTATCTCCAATGTCTGCTTCTTCAACAACTGGACCCACGGGTATTACAAATCCTACAGTCTTCACTGGTCAAGTAGGTGACTCTGCAGCTGAAAATTTTCCACCTGCTTATTCTTCAATTGGGATGCCGCAACAGCAGCGAGGTTTGCCTACTGTGCATCCACCGGGGACTTCGTCCTCTGCACCTGCAACGTCACAGCAACAAGCAGCAGCATCAGTAATAGCGGCTTTCAATGGTATGAATATTGATGGTTCCAGCTATGCAAGAGCTGCAGCCGCTCCAAGCTCCAGTTCTTCGTTTGCGTTTACACTTGCTCAGCATCAACAATTTCAATTTCTTCAACAACAGCAGCAAGCGCAACAATAGTTTCAGCAACAACAGCAACATCAACAGCAACAATAGCAACCGCAACAGCAGTTTCCGCAGCAGCAGAATTTTTTCGCTGGCCCTGTCTTTCAGGCTCCAAACCTTTTAAGCAATACATAGATCAAGACAACTATACCTTTCAATGGCACTGACTTCTACGCTTGGAGTTTTGATTTCGAGCTCCTCACGAAATCCGCTGGATTGTGGTCGTTCTTCAGTGGCGATTATTCGTATCCTGTTCCGGGAAAACAGATGGAACAACAAAGTTTTCTTCAGGCTTCACTCAGCGCTTACACCGTCCTTATCCGCAATCTGTCGCTGAAAGAGCAGCTTGGTATAAGCTCTCTTCACACAAGTTTGACTCCAGCAGAATCTGCGTGGAAGCATTTGACTCCAGCAGAATCTGCGTGCAGCTTTTTCTGCTTGCTCCTCTTCATCGGCTGACATGTGTCGCACGAGGTGACGAATCGCTGTACGTTGTCTGCCATGTGGGGCCAATAGTAATTCTTTTCAATACGGGTGATCATCTTGTTGCTACCGAAGTGTCCCGCGTATAGGACATTGTGGTATTCTTCGAGTATGATCTGGCGCAAAGAAGGGTAATTGGGTACCAAGATTTTTGTTGATCCTTTCCGGTACGCAATATCACTGTCCCACTGTAATAGGTGTCCCTTTTCTACCAAGGGAATTTCAGGGTCGATGGTGTACCCGTGTGTGAAGAGTCCATTGAGTAGTGGGTTTATCCCTTTGAACTGTATAGCGACAACATGTGCAGGCCGACTAAGAGGGTCTGCTTTGTTTTTGTGGCCGGACTTGTACACGATGTCATAGTGGAAGTGCTTCTCGAGGAAGTCAATCCACCGGACCTACCGCATGGAGAGGTTTGGCTGCAGTGGTCGGTGTAGACAGTTGTTTTTCGTCCTTCGAGGTAACATCTCCACGTTTTGAAAGTGATGATAATAGCAAGGGCTTCTTTGTCGTGTATCGAGTAATTTGTTCTGCCCCATGCAATTTTTGGCTAATTTAGGCGATTGATTGTAGTCCATTCTCATGGTCTTGCATCAAGGCTGCTCCCAATGCCTGGTCGGTAGCATCTGCTTCGATAACGTAATCGCATTCGGGATCTGGCAAGATGAGTACAGGTGCAGACGTGAGTGCTTGTTTCAGTTGCTCCAGGGCTTCCTCATGTTTTGGCTCCCATTTATAGGGCGTGTTCTTCTTCAGCAGATTCGTGACTGGTGTGATGATTTTCGCGTAGTGTGGCTCGAACTCGTTGTAATAGTTAACGTAGCCTAGGAATTTCTGCAACTTCTTCGTGTGTATGGCTTCGATCTTCTTAGGGTTGATGTGAACTCCTTGAGCGCTCACCATGTGTCCTAGGAATTGGAACTTCTCGAGGCCGAATTTGCTCTTGGATAATTTGACGTAGAATCGTTCTCATCAAAGAATATCGAAGAAGCGTTGCAGGTGTTCGACGTGCTGCTTCATGTCACGCGAGTAGATGAGGATGTCGTCCAGGTACACCACCACACATTCGTCTGAGAGTGGGCATAGAAACTGGTTCATTTCAGCTTGGAACGTTGTTGGTGTGTTGGTGAGTACGAACGGCACAACCAGATACTCGTACGACCCGTATAGAGTTCGAAAGGCAGTTTTGTGGATGGAATCGTCCTTCATTCTTATCTGCCAGTATCCGGACCGCAGATCCAGTTTGGAAAATACAGTGGTTCCCCGAAGCTGGTCAAGCAGGTCATCGATTCATGGAATTGGGTATTTGTATTTGATGGTCAGCTTGGTGAGAGCTCGGTAATCGATGCATATGCGCATGCTTCCGTCCGGTTTCGGTGTGAAGAGTACTGAGGCGCCATATGGCGAAGTGGATGGTCAGATGAGTCCTTTTGCGAGGAGATACTCGATATGTTTCTTCATGTCAGCTAGCCTTGTGAGGCTGAGCCAATATGGTGCTCCGAAGGTTGGCTTCGAACCTGGTTCTTCTACGATCTCGTGTTGGTGCATTCGGTATGGCGGTAGCTCGTTCGGAAGGTCGTCGGGAAGAATGTCTTGGAAATCCTTCAGTACTTACTTGATCTTTTGTGGAGGTTCCGAGGTTTTCTCTCCGTCGCTTTCCACATCCGTCGATATCGCCAGGAACCTGGTGTCGGTTCGTTTTTCGTCCTTCTCGAATCTTGCGAGTGTCTCCACTGGGATATCTCCTGTATCGTCCCACTTGGGTAGTTGGAATCTCCTCCCACTGTTGTAAATGCTTGCGGTACGATTTACCAAGTTGATCTCGAGGTTGAATCGTTCTAGGAAGTCTCGCCCGAAGATCAAGTTAAGCCCTCTTATGTTGGTGATGGGGAGTGCAGGTTTCGAGCGCAGTGGTCCGATTTGTAGGTGTAATACTACTTTGCCGTGTACTGGTAACTTGCTGCCATCCACCATCATTGCTGAGAATCCTGAAGGCTTGTACTCTTCCCGAAGTCAGTCGATTACTGCCTTGTCGCAGACGATGTGAGATGCTCCGTTGTCCACGAGTGCTTGGAGGCGTCGTCCTTTGCAGATGACCTTGAGTACGAGGGGCGGGCATTGCTCGGAATACCCAAAGATAGTGTTGTTAATAGGATCATAGGGTACATCCCAAAATTCCTTACATATATTTTTGTTACTATCTACTCTTGAGCTGGGAGCTGGCCGAGGCTGCTTAGAGAAAAGTTCTTCCCCAGGGCCCGGGGTTTTTTTGACGATTGTGTTTGTCGTTAATGCCAAATTTTCTGTGATGCATGCATCCGAAGGAGGAGTTCAGGAATTTTGCAGCTTCTTGTAGTCCCCTAGCTTTCTCTTGAGCTGCTTCAGCTCCTCTAACGTCTTCCTTGGGGAACGGGCAGTCGTTGTGGGCTGGTGTCGGGAGAGGACGTTGACTTCGTGAAAAGGTTGGCTTCTTTCCACACTCTTGAATTTCTTCCCCAAGTTTCTCCGGTACCGGTACGATCTCCACAATTTTGTGCTTCATCTGGAGTCCCTCTCAAAATTTCTCCAAGGCTCTAGCCCTTTGAGAATCATAAATTTCATTAAAGCATCTTGGTATGATAACTACAACGAATCCTTGTAATTTCTTGGGTCTTCTGGGAGCCGTGCGGTCGCCCTGTCGTGTACTGTCGATTTGTGCTCGTCATGTTCCGGCGTTGACCATGTCAAATCGCTTTGCTGCTGGAACGACGTCACTGTAGCTCGCGTAATATGTCGCTTCTACCTATCATTGGACTTTGGTCTTCAGCCGGGCAAGATACGACTGTACTTTTTCCCCTTCGGTCAGGTCGGGAATGCGGTTATAAAATTCTTCCATCTGTTGCATGTACTGCCATACACTCCCGAATTGTCGATGGCGATAATTTTTTCCCCGGGCAAGGAAACCGGAATTTATCGGCTCGAAACATTTCAGCAGATCGATGCGGAATTGCTGCTACGTGGCGTCGCCGTGGATGAAGGCACAATTACCGCTGATCCACTTGAGTGCCGGCCCTCACATCACTGTCACTACGAGTTGTACGCGTTGACCGTCCTAGACTGGCGAGCTCCATCCGACGGCGGCGAAGTAGATCTCCATGTCCGCGATCCATGTGCGGACGTCGGAATTTCGATCGCTCGGATTGAACGGCTCATGTGGGCGCGGTTTCGGAGCCTCGAGAAACTGCGGCGACTGCTGCGTCATCGACGTTGTGGTTTCGTATTGCGCACCGGCGAGTCGAGTTACTCGCTTGAACTCGTTTCTCCAAGCTTCGCGGTCTACTCGCATCTCCTCCTGTAGGGCGGCGATGCGCGCGAAGAGCCGCTGGGTAACCTCGGCGTTGTCGAAGTTCGGCATTCTGTTCAAAACACGCGCGGAGGGGTTAATTAAAAAAACGCGGAGCTCGTGCTTACCAGAATCAGTGTTGTGTGATGTGTGGTTTGAACGTGTGCAAGAATTTGTGTGTGATGTGTTCTGGAGTTTGGGAATGTGTTTTGTGTTATTTTGTTTGAGCAGGTTTTTTGTGATGATAGATCTTGAGAAGATCTTTCCGACGCAACAAGAATCCCTTCAATCGGAGCAAGAACGCGAAAGCTATGATGATTCAAAGTTCATGAGCTTGCGTTACAATTGCGGCGGTTACAAAGTGAAGTTGTGGGGTGACTTTATATGGAGTTGGGACCTTTGGGTTGGGGAAATTTGTCACTCACTGTAACAGCTGCAAATTGGTTGGGAACAACCAAGCTAGGTTGGCAAGGGTGGCCAACTTGGATGGATTGGTTGGGAAGGGACAAATGTCAAAATTGGGGTTCCTATAGGGAGGGAATCTTTGTGCTTATGGGGTTTCCTTGGTTGGGGACTCTCTTGGGACCTTCCCTCTCGTCCCTCTCTTTCTATCCCAACCTTTCTCTTGCTCCTCTAATTCCTTGTGAGATTCTTGAACTTTGATTGAACTCTTGAGATTGAGTTAAGTTCTCCTCCTACAGCTTACCCCCTAATGCGTCGAAAGCCATAGCGTCGCGAATACTTCATCAATCAACATGATTGAAATTGTGAACAGTAGCTGAGATTAACAGCTACAACATATCCAAGTTTCGCGACATTCCAACGGCTAGTTTTTCGTCGACATCGTTTCTTGTGAAGACGACTTTTCTGTCCAGAATTTCGGATTTATATTTTGAGTAATTCTAGCTCCTAAGTTCACCTAGACTCCGTCCTTAATCCTAATAATCAGCACTGAATTAGTCGCCCCCGGCGGTTTTTCGAGGCAGGTTTTCCCGCTGCTGCTGCTTAGCTAAGCGCGGCCGAGTGAGAAAAGCTCAGATTACCAAGTGTTACAGGATCGAATGGGTCGAGGAAAAGTTGCACTATCGATTGATACAAGGCGCTTTTATACTTCCAAGGTACATCAGGTAACCACGTTTTCCCTATCTGAAGGGAATAGACCCTTCTAGAAATAGAATCACATTGCATATAGCCATGCGAGGCTATTGGCTTTAAGGGACTACAGGATCACGCAGGCTATTGGTTCTAGAAATATAATCACCCTGCGTATAGCTACGCGAGGCTATTGGATCTAGCGCGCCAGTACATCCCGAGCCTGGTTTGTGATATTATTGTAATAATAGGATAAACAGAAGGATAATGGAAAATGAGGGATAGGAAGCCAAATGGGATGAGATAAAGACCAAATGAATCAAGAGAAAAAAAAGAATGAGATAGAAGAGAAAGATGGAAATGAGAAAGAAGTGTAATGCGGTCGTACTCTCACAAAATTAATGTGCATGTTAGTACCTCATCTTAGTGATGTGATTCTGAGGATTGGATTTCCCGTATAAGGAAGACACTTCAAACATTTCAGCGAACAGTGCATGTGCGCATGAACAATGTCTCGTCGAAATTCGTATCTACAGTAGGTGTGCCGCAAAATTATGCAATACAGAACTATACGTAACACCCAGATGTAGAGATACTAAATGTTTCTGTAATAATAAAATGCCATATAATACAATGTGAGGTGTAGATTCATACGAACGAAATCAGATTTTGTTCCATCGCATTGATTTTGTTCCATCGCAGTGTTCCGTCGTCGGCGTAGAGACGAAGTAGACTAGTGCCCGGTTTAGTTCTTCGAGATCTTCTTGTTCCGGTTGCTTCAGATGCATCGCCAGCTGGCTTGCGCTGTAGGATAGGTCAGGTCGGCAGGTTACTGCTGCGAACAGTAGGCAGCCGAGCTTCTGCTGATACTCCTGGATTTGCTTCGCGGGGAGTTTTGCGGAGGTGTCGTTGTTGTTTCCGTAGCGGTAGGGAGTCGCGACTGTAGTTGGTGTTAGTCCGAACTTCTTTGCGACAACGCCTGCGTACTTTCCAGCATATAGGTAGAATGCTGAGTTGTCTTCGACGACGTTTAGACCCAGGTACTGGGTTACGGTGTCTGACACCATGAGTGTCAGATCCCTTTTCAGCTCCCCTTCGAACCAGGTGGCGATGTCAGTAGTGGAGCCGATGTAGAGCAGGTCGAAGACGTAGACGATGAGTAGAATGAATTCCCTTTCCTTCTGTAGTCGGTACATGCCTTGGTCGTGTGGCAGTTGTAGGAATCCGATTCTGACGAGGCGACCGTGAAGGTGCTGCTGCCAAAGCCGCGGGGCTTCCTTGATCCCGTAAAGGGATTTTATCAGCTGGCACACTTTTGTAGGGTCGTCGATGAATCCGTGGGGCTGCTCGACGAAGATCTCGGCGTCCACAGGTGCGTACAGGAAAGCATTTGCAACGTCGATTTGGCGCAGTGGTAGTTTCTTCGTGGCCGCGACGGCGAGTAGGATGCGCAAGGAGGTGTGACGGGAGACTGGGGCAATTGTTTCTGTGTAGTCGGTTCCGTATCATTGATCGAAGCCTCGTGCGACCCATCGAGCTTTGAATCGTTCGATGGAGACGTCCGCGTTGGTCTTGATGCGGTACACCCACTTTCCCGAGAGGACGTTCTTCCCGTTGATGTTCGTTGCAGGTACCAACTTCCATGTGTTTCGGTCTTGCAGAGCTTTTAGTTCCTTTTCCATCGCCTCCTTCCATTTCGCCTTATGTTCCCCCCCCAGAGCCTGCGACAGAGTCGAGGGCTCGCGCGGAGATGGCGGCGGCGGATGCTGGACGGAGACCCATAGGCCGAGGATCTGCAGTCCCGTGGGTGTGTGTCGAGGGGAATTTTCATTCCCGGAATAAGCTGCTTCGTCACCATCTTCTGGATCAGGTAAGAAGTTTGGGCCGATGCGTTCTGAAACATTCGTGTCGACCGGGTGGGGTGTAACGTAACCTTGGTCAGCAAAGTGGTAAAAGGTGTCGAGGTTGTTGCTATCGAGAGGATTGTCTTCGTCGAGTGGAACAGGTACGGAACAGAAAGGGAGTGGTCCGGCAGCTTCCGAGGCTCCAGGTACGTCTTCTTCTGCTGCGTCAGCCTCGGCAGCACGGTCGGCGAAGGAACGAAGGCCCGCGAGGCCGTCGGTGGGGTCGTGTGTGTTGGCAATGTTGTCCAGGTAATGCTGCAGCGTCAGTCGCTCGTAGAAGATAACATCACGTGATGCCACCGTATTTTTGTCTTGTATGTCGAGGATTTTCCTGCGTGAAAATATTTGGCGATGCCAAGGTGTAGTCCCCACCGAGCTCGTTGAGTGAAGCGTCCTGCTCGGGCTGTGTGGGGTCTGTACTGTACCATGCAGCCGAAAACTCGAAGTAATTTTGTGCTGCCCCTTTTTCGTGTCCACAGTAGGTGCGGTGATGCGTTGTTGGGAAGCGATGACGAGGACAACAGGTTGTGCAGGTGGACTGCATGTGTCATCGCGTCTGGCCACAGTGTGGTGGGCAGTCTCATCCCCAGGAGCAGCTTTCGCATCGTCGTCTGCAAGGTCCGGTTCATGCGTTCTGCGACCCCCTGCTGCTGGTGAGCGTAGGGCAGAGACACCAGGCGTCTGATTCCTCTTTCCGCCAGATAGGTCCTGAAGCGTTGTGACTGGTATTCCAGTGCACTGTCTGACTGGAAGCTCTTGAGCTTGGTTCCTGATTCTCGTTCGGCGATGGGGAGCCATGTCGTGAAGGCGTCGAAGGCTTGATCGCGCGTCTTGAGGTTGTAGTGCCAGACGTATCTTGTTGCTGCGTCGATAAACGTGATGACATAGTTGAAGTCGGCTTCAGTGTCTTCTCGAGGCATGTTTAAAATGTCACTGTAGACTTTTTCCATCGGTGCGTATGTAGGTGCGCTTGGGTTGTGATGGGATGGAAAAGGCTGGTGGGGAAGATCGGCTTCGGGGCACGTAAAGCACCATGCGCGTGGTCGTCGAAGTTCTTGGCCGCTCGTTGTAAGGAGAGCGTTTCGTTCTAACACTTGGGCTTGGATGGTTTGCAGTATTGTACTGTTTGCAGGATGTCCGAGACGTTGGTGCCAGATGTCGTCGGGAGCGCGATGGCCGGGCGAGCGGTGGTATATGTCGGTGTTGGAGAAGAACGCGACGACCGTGGCGGGACTGCGGCAGACTTCTCGTGTGATGGGCATAAGTTGATCTGCTTCGGTTGGTGATCCTCGGATCGCTGGTGGTGGTACTCGGCTGGATCTTGCTGCTGCTACTGCCGGTGATGGTTGGGAAGGAACACTTGCTGGTACTTGTCTTTCTTGTCTGATGACTGCTAACGCTCGTGTTCTTTCTGCTGCAGGTATGGTGTTGGAGTACCAGAATCCATCGGGGTTGAATTCGGGGTCAAGATCCGGCGGCGGGAATTCTTCTTCGTCTGGCGCGTAAGTGGGTGGTGATCCGGGTGCGCAGTTGTCGATGTGTACCATGCAGTTGATGATGTTCGGTGTCCCTTGTGCAGATGTGGAAGAACGTCTTGGAGGGCTTTCTTGAGTGGAAGCGACTTGTGGGTCTACTGGACGATAGACACGAGGACGTGTGCAGTTGACTTTGGAATGTCCGGATGTTTGACAGTTGTGGCAGAACGGCGCCACGATGGTGAGTCCTCTGTTGTCGTGTTGATCTTGCTTGCCGCGTCGATTGTAGTTGTTGTCGTTCCTTCGTTGAGTGTAGAAAACTAACTGCTGCTGCTTCCTTGGTTGTCTTTCTTCGAACAGGTCCATCTCCTGTTGTTCAGCATGAAGCTCGGCGCAGAGGTGCATCTCCGAGATCCTTCCGTGGGCGCGAAGAAGCGAGCGTGTGGTTCTCCATTCTGGCCCGAGCCCGGCGAGGACAAGTGTCACGAAGCTTTCTTCAGTGATTGTTCCTCCGCACCGAAGCAGGCGGTCGCGGAGGGTCTGGCAGCGACTCATATACTGCATCGCCTTTTCCCCGGTCTTCATCTGTATTGTTGTCAACTGTTGCATGAGTCTGCTTTGTGTCACGCTGTCGTTTGCTTGATAGAGACACTTGAGATGATGCCATGCGAGTTCCGCGGAGTTTCCATAGCTCCGATACGTTCTGATGCTCTGTTGTTCTTGTGGTGACAGGTTCCGCAGGAGAACTGTATACGCCAGCAGTGACTGATACGTGAAAATTTCTTGCTCCTTTCCAGTGCCGTTGCTTGGGAATGGCAGGGACCCGTTGAAGTATCCCAAGAGATGCGCAGCCTCCATCAGCAGCTCAAACTCAAAGCTCCAGGTAAAGAAGTCGTGTTTGTTGAACGGTGAGGATGTCTGTAATTTGATTACGTGTGAAAACTGCGCCTGGAGACTCAAAATCTCGTTTGGTGTCTGTTGTGATGCAGCTGCTGTTGGTTGGGCACGGGGCGGCATGAACTCGAATGTCCCCGGTGAAGAGTGATAAGGCGCAAAGGTAGGCGCTTGATTGTGTCGCCCGAACGATGAATTGTCGAGGCTCATCGGCGCTAATCCCATGTTTCCTCCGTTGCTCTGTGTTGAATGCGCAGGTGCCCTTGTCTACTGCTGCTGGTCGAAGTGCGACATGAAGCTGAAGAACCTTTCCATAAGGTTCGGATCCACGCTTGAAGAGGGTGATGGAGTCACCATTTCCGGTGCTCTTCCTGTTGTTTCTTGAGCAGCGCCGGTCTCGGTTTGCAGTCCTGAAGTGTGCAATCCAGAGTTGCCGGGTTGAGTGTCTTGGGCGCTGGGTGAGCCCGTAGAGATTTTCTTGCCCTTGCTGTCCATGACTTGTAATCAATGAAGTCGTTTGAATTGCAGATTGTAGATAGAGCGTAGTTGCTGGGAGTTTGGTCTCTGACCAGCTCTCATACCATGTTGGGCTGATAAAAGCCCTTAGGATCTTTCCAGAGACTAAGTCCCAGTTGAGGATTGAGACTTGAGTAGTGCAGCGGAAGTTGAGTAGTTGAACCCTTGTACTAGTATATGAGAAGTGATTGATTAAAGTGAACAAGCATACAGCAATATATAGAAAGTAGAAAACAAGCAGTTGTAGAATACAGTTGAATGGCGGTTTATCGTGTCGCACAGCGACTCGATTGTCGCTTCGGTTACCATTCTTGCAGTTGTAACGGTCAGTCGCAACCTTCGGTTGCGACCCTTCGAGTCCTTCCGTGTTCTTTGTCCATCCCCTCATGTAACCTCCGTTGACTCGCGTACTCGTTACAATCTTCCTCGAGTGTGATGTTACACTTCAGAAACGCTGAAGTCCTTGAGATATTTCCAACACCTTGAGTATTATAGCTATTACATTCACATCCTTAAATACAATGCCATCTTATGTATGCCCAATGTTATCATGCCATGTGTGTATGTAATAATGGCATCCGACGGAACGCTGTGCTATAGCCTCTTCTCAGAAGCAGAGTTGTCGCTTACCACTAAGCTAAAAGGGCTTGTTAAGAAGTGGGATAGTGCGTCTATAACCCCCTGAGGCATAGCAGCCTATGTGTCAACACTCTTTCTCCTCGCTAACTTTCCCTCTAGCAAAAACCCCATCTCGACATGGTTTCAGAGCGGGTCCATCATGACAGGCCTGCTCCCCACACTTCCGCATCTTACTCTCTCCTCTCCTCCCACCATCGCGCCGCCATGGTGCACCTTGTCGCGCTGCCCCTAGCCCCGATGCGTTGCCCTGCATTGGCGCACCGCCTTGGCGGCCTCGTCGCGTTGTCATGACGGCCTCGACGCGCTGTTGTGGCGGCCTCGACGCGCCAGCGCACGGACGGCACCAGCCAGTGCGCTGGTTTAGCGGCAGCTAGCACGTCCGCATGCCAGCCAACGTGCCAGCCAGCGTGTTCTAGCCGCCCCCTGGCCCGATAACTGCACCAGCCACCGAAGCCCTCCTCCCCCCCCTCCCCACCCCCCCTCCCTCACTGCATCTGATGGCTGTCTCAAGCCGTCCTCCCCCGTCGTCGCAGAGAAGTGCCACGCCGCTGGGTGCCGCTGGCTCCGCTGCCGCCGCCACCGACGTTGCTGTCTCGCACGCCGAGGGGTCGAATCGCCTGTAGAATGTCACCGCTGCTGCTGGTTATCGGGGTGCTAGGTCTTGGGGGTGTTGGGCTTAGAGGTGTTAAGTGTGGTGTGTTCTGACATTTTCTTACTACTCATAACAGTGGATAGACTAGTAGTGCTGCTCTGGTCTCTTGCTTCTGTGAGTAGCACCTACCAAGTCTAGGGGGTGTGTCAACATATATATGTGTAGGCTAGATAGGTGTTCTACTCGTACTGGTTCTTACAGTAGAGGGGACAACTCTTCTCTTGTACCTCTCTCTCTTCTCTGGTCAACACTCTCTCTCCTCGCTAACTTTCCCTCTAACTAAAACCCCATCTCGACACTGTGGCCCTTCCGAGGATCTTCTAGGGCGATCCCCGTAGGTCTCTCAACACTTCTATGCGTACTACAATAAAAACCAAGTAACACACTCAGTGGGGAAACAGAAATGTACGTAAAATTTTGCACATATATTGTCGTGTCATCGCCGCAAGAAATGCTAGCAAGCAAAGCAGCCTGAAACGCATGAGCGCACAAATGACGTATCATTGAACTCTGTATCCGTGTGTGTTGTGAAACGATGCAATACATACCTATACGTAACGTCCAGATGAACCGCAACGTTTCTGCAGCAAAAAAAATGTCACGCAACGTAAAGTAAGGTGTAGACGTGTACGAACAATGTCAGGTTTTGCTCAATTGCATTATTCTATATTGTATTGTATGTATTGTGTTTTTATGTTGAAAATGGTTTGTTTCAAGGTCTTCTTTTATGTAATTGATTGGATGTTCGGTTTCTTAATGTTTCATATGTTTTTGTTCAATTATTAATAGTTTAAATAAATTGGTTTTATTAAAACCCTTTTCATGTTTTGTCTTTCCTTGTAACACAGGGCTGAGGTCGTCCATAATTCTGCTCGCTGGTTACTTTATCGCTCAGCGCTTTCCTGTTTCGCTTCGATTCGCCTGTTTTCGTGCCAGTTTTCCCTGCAAGAAATGCTAGCAAGCAAAGCAACATGAAGCGCATGAGCGCACGAATGACGTCGCATCGAACTCCGTATCGATGCGTGTTGCGAAACGATGCAATACATTGTTAAATTATATATTGAGTTATATAATTGTTAGGCTTGGTAGGTTACCGAAATTTACTGTAGAGAGTACAATCCCCTCCTTGTATGCCGCTCTCTTTCTATTCCAACTTCTTTTCTCTCCTCAACTTTTCTCCTTCCTAAACCTCACGCCACTCCTTGGCTCCTGCTAGCTAAACCTTATGTCTTTCCTAGCTTCCTAGCTAAGCTAGCCTTCTAACATACATACCTATATGTAACGTCCAGCTGAACCTTGACGTTTCTGCAACAAAAAAGTCATGCAACATAAAGTGAGGTGTAGACGTGAACGAACAACGTCAGATTTTGCTCAATTGCATTGTTCTATATTGTATTGTACGTATTAATTTTCTATGTTTTAAATGGTTTGTTTCAAGTTCTTTGTTCATGTAATTGATTGGAAGTTCGATTTATTAATATTTTACATATTTTTGTTCAATGGTTAATATTTGTAATAAGTTGGTTTATATTAAAACCGTTTTCTTGTTTTGTCTTTTCTTGTAACAAAGGGCTGAGGTCGCCCATGATTCTGCTCGCTGGTTACTTTATCGCTCAGTGCTTATCTCTTTCGCTTCGATTCGCCTGTTTTCCCGCCTGTTTTCTCGCAGGGGCAGATCTCGGCGCGCTTATGAAACACTCGCGTTTTCGTAGTACTACTAGAAGCTCGCTACTATCGAGGTCTGCTTGATCATTTTCGGCCACCCCCTGAAATCCACCAGTCCCGCCTGCCTCCCGAATCCCGCCTGCCGCCTCGCCAGGTCTACTTGAGTAGTACACTGACACGTGGCACTTCAACTATTGGCCATGAGGCAGCCTCTTCTTGCTGTGCAAGATGCGGAGATCGGAACTGCGAGCTCGTCAGAAGCACCGGCGCTACTCGTCAGCGCCGATGGTAGCGATGGCGGTAATGATCCGAGATCCAATCTTGGGGGAAGCCTGAGGCAAGGACATGGCATCGCGGCTCGTTCCGCATCTTTCAATAGAGCCCGCTCGTTTCGCGACTCTGACATAGGTCACTCTCACTACTCGCATCGCTCGCCATGGCTGCGCGCCGCGCTTCTCGGCTCGAACGACGGTCTAGTCTCCATTACCTCCTTAATGCTCGGAGTCGGCGCCGTAGAAACCTCCCACACCATGATGATTATATCGGGGCTTTCGGGGCTTATAGCGGGGGCGTGCAGCATGGCTATAGGCGAGTACATCTCGGTGTACGGGCAGCGCGACTCGGAGGAGGCGGATCTGCAGAAAGAACGGGAGGAATTCGAGAAAGGGCCCGAGGCGGTCGCGCGGGAATTGCGGGAGCTGACTCAGATCTACGTGGCGCGCGGCGTGCCGTACGATCTGGCGCGGCAGGTGGCGGAAGCGCTGCATGAGAGCGATCCGATAAGGGCGCACGCGAGAGAGGAGTTAGGCATCGACTTGGACGATTTGTCGGATCCGGGGCAGGTAAAAAGCGTGGGAGGTTGTACGCGAGCAGGTGAAAGCGGGCATGTGGGAATGAGACGCGGGTAAGGGGGGTTAGGTGTTATTCTAACTGGGGCAAGGGGGGAAGGGTGGGGAAAACGAGGGGGCTGGCTGGGAGGGGAGTGGGGGTGGAGGAGGGTGGATGGGGAGGCGAGGGTGGTTGTGGGATGAACGTGTGTGGGCCGGGTGAAAGAGCGAGGGAAAAGGGTTTCGAAGGAAGAGGGGGGATGGGGCACCTCCCAACCCCCACCCCCCCCCCCCTCCCCCCCCCCCCCTTCACCCTAAAGAGTCGAACAGAGGCCCGGCAATCCCTCCTTACCAGCAACGTTTTCACACCCCAATGCCTCATGCTCCCCGCCCTCCCCCCATCCCCTCCTCCCCATCCACTCTTCCCCATCCACTCCCTCCCGCACCTCTCCACGCGGCAGTCGTGTCGGCCATCTCCTTCTTCCTGAATGGATCATCCCCAGGCTGCTTCTGTGTTGACTCGAAAGTCACACTCGTACCCTTTTTTCACACTCTCCCTCCCTCCCTCCCCATTCCCTCCCTCCTCTCTGCAGGCCGCAGTCGTGTCGGCCATCTCCTTCTTCCCATTCACCTTTGTGCTTCCTCTTCCCACGTTCTTTACCTCCCCATCTCTCCACTCTGCAGGCTGCTGTCGTGTCAGCCATCTCCTTCTTTCTGGGCGGAATCACCCCCCTCCTCTCAGGCTGCGTCATTACAGACTATAACACGCGCATCACTGTACTCATCGCCCTATCAACCGTGCTCTTCATCGCATTAGGCGCCTTAGGCGCGTGGTTGGGTGGGGCACCTCAGGCCCGGGCGGCAGTGAGAACGACTGTGGGCGGCTGGTTAGCTATGGCGATTACCTACGCAGTGGTGTGGGCTTTTGGGGCGTCGGGGGTGTAGGGATCAGTTGGGGGGTTTGGGTGGGGGGGGAATCACGGCAGGCTCTGTGGCAGTGAGAAGGATTGTGGGTGGCTGGTTAGGCATGGCAGTTACCTGTGCGGGGGTGTGGGCTGGGTTTCGGGTTCAGGTTGCAGGGGGTCTGGGTTGGCATGCACTGCGGCCGAGGGCGCAGTGAGGACAACTGTGGGGGGTGGATAGCCATGGCGACTACCTATGCAGTGGTGTGGGCGTTTGGGGCGTCAGAGGGGTAAAGGTCTGCGCTACAGACCTAGACTCCAGGAATGGAAGTGAGGACAGGCTCCTCATGCAGTTAGCACGACTGTGAGAACGACTGTATGGGGGGGGGGGGTGGTGGGGGACAAGTGTTGGCTTTGTGGCGGGGCGCCGGCCAGGCCGCATGGTCATCGCATCACATACTTGGTGGTGTGTGGCCTTGTGGCTTCAGTGGGTGTAGCTGCCCCTTCAGCCTTTTGAGGTCTCAACTTCACCCTGTTCAAGGGGTGCCAAACGTTGGTTCAGGCTGACGGCTTGGAGTTAGGTGCCGGGGGCAAGAGTGTGGCAGCAGGAGCATGTGGAGAAACTGGCGATTACGTGTGCATATGTAGCACTCAGCTGGAGAAGGGGGGGGCGCTGGAGGAAGGGGGGAAGGGGGAAAAGGTTGAGACTTGCCCCTTGGCTACCACGTACCGTAATCCCCCGTATATAGCACCCTATGGTGTTAATAAAAATGCAGCAAAATTTTGGGCTGGGTGTAATTAAAGGCTAAAAAAATAAAACACCCAGGAGTTATGTACTGTGCATATGCTTTTTTTAATTGGAATACACGTGTGCCTGTTTCACCACATTCACTCGAGTCAGGTACCCACTTTTGGTCATCTCATTGCATACTGGACGATATTCCCGATCTGCATGCCACATTGGCAAAGAGCATGCAGCAAGAACTGTCAAACATGTTTAGTTATCATGCTTGTATAGACTGTATAGGGTCATCTTCTAGAGAGTACAACAGTTAGGTATATGTTTGTGTACTCTCTCTCTCTATTCATCAATTTCACTGTTTGATATGGTATCACGCGTAGGTAGGATCCCCCCCCCCCCCCCCCCCCCCTCACGCTTCCGCTCGCCCCCTAGCTGGGCCCCGTCGTGCTCCTAGCCCCGTCGCGACCCTCCCTAGCCCCGTCGCGACCCTCCCTAGCCCCGTCGCGCCCCTTCCTGGGCCCCGTTGCGCCCCTTTCTGGGCCCCGTCGCGCTCCTCCCAGGCCTTGTAGCGCCCCTCCTGGGCCCCATTGCGCTCCTCCCAGGCCCCGTCGCGCCCCTTCCAGGGCTTCGTAGCGCCCCTCCAGGCCCCGTCGCGCCCCTTTCAGGGCTTCGTAGCGCCCCTCCAGGCCCCGTCGCGCCCCTTTCAGGGCTTCGTAGCGCCCCTCCAGGCCCCGTCGCGCCCCTTCCAGGGCCTGGTAGCGCCCCTCCAGGGCCCCGTCGCGCTCCTCCCAGGCCCCGTAGCGCCCCTCCTGGGCCCCATTGCGCTCCTTCCAGGCCCCGTCGCGCCCCTCCCTAGCCCAGTCGCGCTCCTCCCAGGCCCCGTAGCGCCCCTCCTGGGCCCCATTGCGCTCCCCCCAGGCCCCGTCGCGCCCCTACCTGGGCTTGGTACCGCCCCTCCAGGCCCCGTCGCGCCCCTACCCATCCCCGTCGCCCCTGCTTGGCCCCGTCGCCCCTGCTCGGCCCCGTCGCCCCTGCTCGGCCCCGTCGCGGCCTATCGGCCGCGTGGCGCCCGCCCGGCCCCTGTCGCGGCTGCCCGGCCCCTGTCGCACCTGCCCGGCCCCTGCCCGCCCGCTCGGCCCCGTCGCCCCTGCCCGGCCCTGCTGTGGCCTGCCCGGGCCCCGTCCCTGCCGCCCGGCCCCGTCGCCGCCGCCCGGCCCCGTCGCAGCCGCCCGGCCCCGTCGCAGCCGCCCGGCCACGTCGCAGCCGCCCGGCCACGTCGCAGCCGCCCGGCCCCGTCGCCCCTGCCCGGCCCTGCTGTGTCCGGCCCGGCCTCGTCCCTGCCGCCCGGCCCCGTCGCAGCCGCCCGGCCCCGTCGCAGCCGCCCGGCCACGTCGCAGCCGCCCGGCCTTGTCGCTGCCGCCCGGCCCCGTCGCCGCCGCCCGGCCTTGTCGTGCCTGCCCGGCCCCGACGCACCTGCCCCGGCCCTCCATACTTCCTGGTACTGTCCCCCGTTCCCCGCACCACTTTGCACCCTCCTGCACTTTCCTGCCCCGCCTTGCATCGCATTGCACCTCACTGGATCGCACTGACCGCACTGCACCGCACTGGACCGCACTGCACCGCACTGCATCGCACTGCACCGCACTGGACCGCACTACACCGCACTGCATCGCACTGCACCGCACTGCACTGTCCTCCACTGCCCCTCATGGCTGCTGAGCTTCGTTTTGATGTTGAGGGTCAGCCTCTGGAGTTCGAGGCGTGGTTGGCTGACCTTCGCCGCCACCTCACTGGCCAGCGGCAGGACGGCCACCCGCTTTCTGCACACCTAGACGGTATGCTCCCCTGCCCTGACCCCCCTGCTGTGCTGCCCGCTGATCCCATGCCCGCTGAGCGCGAGTCCACTGCCGCTGCTGCCCTTGCCCGCTCTGTCTGGCTTTCCCGCGATGCCCTTGCTCAGCTCGCCATTAGCAATGCCCTCCCCCCCACTGAGCGCCCTCGCTTTAGAACCATTCCTACCGCCCAGGCCTACCTCGATGCTGTCATCAAGCGCTATTCTACCCCTCCTGCTGCCTCAGTGGGTCGCCTGATCCTTCCCCTGCTCTTTCCTGACCTGGCGTCTTTCCCCACTGTCTCTGACCTCGCTGCCCACCTGCGCTCGATAGATGAGGCCTGGCGCGCTGCCTGCACTGATGCTCAGCTTAGAGTCCACCAGCCTCCCATGACCTCTACCCTCTACCTCCTTGCCACCCGCCTACCTGACCGCCTTGCCGCTGCCCGCGACCAGTTCCTTAGCATCCACCCTGCTGCTCTCACCCTCACCGACTTTGTTGACACCCTGACTGCCATAGAGACTCGTCACCGCTCCATAGCCCTGGCGAGCGGTACAGTACCGGTCCCTATCTTTCAGGGTTGTGCCCCCGCTCAGTGTACCTTCTCCGACGGCTCTGTCGCTGTGGCTGAGACTGCTGCCGCAGTGCAGTCCCGCTCGGCGAAGGGCCGCCGCCCCAAGGTTGGGAGCGGCGGAGGCGGCGGGGGTGCGGGTGGGGGTAGTGGTGGAGGCGGGTCGTCCGGTGCCGGTGCGGACGTGGGGACCCTGCCCGGTCCAGCTGCCCCGCTGCCTCCACAGTTGCAGCAGCCGCAGCAGCAGCAGTCGCCGCAGCCGCAGCCTTCGCAGCAGCCGCAGCAGCAGCCGCAGACGAGGCAGGCGAGTACTCTCCCACCTGGGTGGCCTGGAGCTGGTGGTGGTCGTGCGCGTGGTGGTGCACCGGGTGGTGGTTCTGGAGGCGGGCCCTGTCAGTACCAGATCCAGACCGGTCCTCGCCGCGGCTTCGTTTGCGGTAAGATCGGTCATTCTACTCCTCGTTGTTTTCGTCGCCTGGACGACCTGTTCCGCCAGCGCTTTGGCCCGGCGCCCGACCTCCCGGACTGGCACAGCTTGCTTAGGCGTAGCATTAGGATTTTTGACTTGGACATGGATGCCATTGTCGCGGCCTTGCATGTGATGTATGCTGATGACTCTAGTGTGCTTCCCTCTTATTACCCCGTGTTGCCTAGTGTAGCGGTGCCTAGCGTAGACTCCCCTGCTGCGTCAGGCGTAGGATCTCCTGCTTTGCTTAGCCTTGGTGCTTCCACCGCTTCACTGCCGCCTCGCGCGACTGCTGCGCTTTCCTTCACCTTGGACTCTGGCGCCTCCCGGTGTTTCTTCCGCGACTCCACGACGCTGACGCCGCTGCCTGTTCCCGCTGCAGTTACTCTTGCTGACCCCTCCGGTGGTCCCGTCGTTGCCCGCAGTTCCACCTCCCTTCCCTGTCCGGCGGTTCCTTCGGGCACTCTCACAGGTCTGCATATCCCCTCGTTCTCCAGGAACCTAGTTGGTGTCGGCTGCCTCCAGGACCTTGGCGTCACCACTACGTTCCCTGGTCACGAGCGGTATGCTGTCTGTACCGAGGCCGCCACTGGTGCCCCCCTTACCACTTTCCCCCGGGACCCGGTGTCCGGCCTGTTCACACTTGACACCGCGCCGTCCCCGGCTGGGTCTTCCCCCCCGGTAGCTGCGTCCACCCAGGTTGCAGCCGCGTGCTCCTGTCGGTCCCTCACTCACCCGACTCTCCTTTGGCACCACCGCCTTGGTCACCCTGCACTCCCACGTCTGCGTCACATGTCCCAGCACGGTCTCGTCCTTGGTCTCCCCGGTTCGTTCCCCGAGTTTCCCTCCTCCCCCGCCCCACCGTGCACGCCTTGTGTCGAGGGCCGGCTCCGCCGTGCCCCTCACTCCTCCTCTTTTCCCCCTACCACCGCACCACTGCAGACTCTGCACATGGACGTCTGGGGCCCAGCCCCGGTCCATGGGCCGCGTCGCGAGCGCTTCTTCCTAGTGCTTGTCAACGACTTCACGCGCTACACCACCGTCTTCCCCCTGGAGCGGAAGGCCGACGTGCCTGACGTTCTCATCCCCTGGCTTGTCTCTGCTCGTGTCCACCGCGGTCTCCCTGCCTTGCGCCTTCACTCCGACCGGGGTGGCGAGTTTGCCTCAGGTGTCCTTGGTCGCTTCTGTCGTGCGGAGGGCATCACTCAGACGTTTACCCTGCCGGACTCCCCGCAGCAGAATGGGGTCGCTGAGCGACGCATCGGTTTGGTCATGGAGGTGGCTCGCACCTCCATGATCCACGCCGGTGCACCCCATTTTCTGTGGCCGTTCGCCGTGCGCTACGCCGCTCACCAGCTTAACCTGTGGCCGCACCCCCAGCGGCCGCAGGTTTCGCCGACCCTTCTGTGGACCGGGTCCCCTGGTGACGCGTCTGCGTTCCGCGTCTGGGGCTGCCTTGCTCACGTTCGTGCCTCTGGCACGGACAAGCTCACTGCCCGCACCCTCCCCTGCGTCTTCCTCGGTTTCCCCCTTGACGCGTCCGACTGGCACTTCTACCACCCGCCGTCTCACCGCTTCTTTCACTCTCGCGACGTCACCTTTGACGAGTCCGTCTCCTTCTACCGCCGCTTTCCCCACCGTGGTCCCCCGGTTACTCCCCCCCTTTTCCTGGTTCCTCCCTCCCTGGTGGTCCCTGCCCCTCCCCCCCCCCGCCCCCCCGTCCGGCCCCCTCTGGTGTGTCTCACGTCACCCCCCTCCCGTCGGTCGTCCCGGTCGACGAGTCTTCTGACTCTGGTAGTCCTCCGGCGCAGTCCTCGCCGTCTGTCCCTCCCCCGGTGTCTCCTCCTCCACCGCCTCCGCAGCCGCCGTCGCCGCAGCTGCTGCAGCCGTCGTCTCCACCGCCGCCGCCGTTGCAGCCGTCGTCTCCGCCGCCGCCGCCGTCGCAGCCGTCGCTGCAGCCGCCGCCCGCCGCCGTCGTCGCTGCCGCCGTTTGTGGACTCTGGGGGTGTCCCTTCTGGGGGTGCAGGTGTGGAGGGTTCGGGAGGTAGCCGTCGCGCAGCTTGTGGCCCTGGTGTTGGTGTTGTGTCGCCGCAGCAGCAGTCCCCGCCTGTGTCCGCCCTCCGTCTGCTCGGCCTTCCGTCTCCTGACCCTGCGCCTGTTCCT
Organism: Closterium sp. NIES-67; assembly: GCA_027943415.1. Classification (NCBI taxonomy): domain Eukaryota; kingdom Viridiplantae; phylum Streptophyta; class Zygnematophyceae; order Desmidiales; family Closteriaceae; genus Closterium; species Closterium sp. NIES-67. The sequence continues at coordinate 309,014 of BQMB01002392.1, forward strand.
CTCCTGCCGTCTCCCCCTCTTCCCGTCTACGGCCCCGTGTTCCCTCTGCCAGACTCGTCCCCGGCTCGTCTTCCCCCTCGTTCCCCTCCTGTGTCCCCTCCTCTGTCTCCTGACCCGACGCCGCCCTCACACGTCTGGTCTCGCCGCCCCTCTCGTGCTCGTCCTGTCTCCCCTGTCCCGCGCTCTCACCCTATGTTGCTCCGTTCCCACGCATCTCGACCTCCCCTCCTCCCGTCTCCTCCTCCGTCTTCTCTTGTCGTTGCGTCTCCTCCTCTGTCCGACTCCTTTCGTGCCGCTCGTCCTCTTGTTCCTCGGGTCCTTGCCTCTCTCGTTACCGACCCGTCTGTTCCCGTGTCGAGTCTTGACGCCCTCGTCGCTGCGGTCGCTGACTTCGCCTCTACCCGCCGCCTTGACTACGCCACCGCTCTGGTCTCTCACCCTGCCTGTCCTCCGTCTGTCGGGGGTGCTCCTGCCCTCGGCAGTGACGTCCTGGAGGACCGCCAGTTTGAGCTTGCTTTCCTGTCCGAGGCTGCTCCCCATCTCTGTTCCATGCTGCTAGTCCCTGAGGGTGACCCAGACGCTTTCGACATCCCGACCCCTCGTACTTACGCTGAGGCGGTTTCGGGACCCTGGGCCTCTCAGTGGATAGCTGCCATGGAGCAGGAGATGGCATCTTGGAGATCCACCGGCACCTTCGTCGACGCAGTTCCCCCACCTGGGGTGAACGTGGTCGATGGCCGTTGGCTCTTCAAGGTGAAGCGCCCTCCTGGAGAGCCGCCTGTGTTCAAGGCGCGCTACGTGGCTAGAGGCTTCAGTCAGCGCGAGGGGGTGGACTTCTTTCAGACTTTCGCTCCTACCCCGAAGATGACTACTCTTCGGGTGCTGCTACACGTAGCGGCTCAGCGTGACTACGAGCTTCACTCCCTCGACTTCTCCACTGCCTTTCTTCAGGGCAGCCTTCACGAGCAGGTCTACCTGCGTCGCCCTCAGGGCTTTACTGGCACCTTCCCCCCTGGGACCCAGTGGCTTCTGCGGCGGCCAGTCTACGGCCTGCGCCAGGCGCCTCGTGAGTGGCACGACACTTTGCGTGCTACCCTTGCTGACCTGCAGTTCTTTCCGTCCTCTGCAGACCCCTCGCTCTTCGTTCGTGCTGGCTCGACTCCGTTCTACATCCTCGTCTACGTAGACGACCTGGTCTTTGCCACTGCTGACAGGGACGCACTGGCCTCCGTGAAGGCAGAGCTGCTGAAGAGACACACCTGCACTGACCTTGGAGAGCTGCGCCGTTACCTTGGCTTGCAGATCTCCAGGGACAGAGCCGCGCGCACCATCACCCTGACTCAGTCACACTTGGTGCGCCAGGTCCTTCAGAGGTTCGGCCTTCAGTTCTCCTCCGCACAGCCCACCCCTCTTCCTCTGGACCACAGACTCTCCGCTCCAGTTCCTGAGGAGTCGGTAGATCCCAGTGGTCCTTACGCTGAGCTAGTGGGTTGCCTCATGTACCTGATGACTTGCACTCGCCCAGATCTCGCATACCCTCTCAGCATCCTGGCTCGTTTCGTGGCCACAGGCAGGCACCGACCTCAGCACTGGTCTGCCGCTAAGAGGGTTTTGCGTTATCTTGCAAGTACATCGGGCATGGGGTTAGTGCTAGGCGGACGCAGGCCAGTGGTCCTTACTGGACACACAGACGCTTCTTGGGCAGACGACGCCGAGACGCTCAGGTTTTCCCAGGGCTACTGCTTTAGCCTTGGTTCAGGTGCTGTCTCGTGGAGAGCTACCCGCTCTTCGTCTGTTGCCCAGTCCAGCTGTGAGGCCGAGATCTACGCCGGTGCCATGGCGGCACAGGAGCTCCGCTGGCTGACCTTCTTGCTCACTGACTTAGGTGAGCGGCCTAGCTCTGCCCCGGTCCTGTACGCTGACAACAGGGCCATGATCCTCCTGTGTCAGGAGCCTCGACTCGAGGGCAGAGCGAAGCACATCCAGCTGCGGTACTTCCTCCTGCGTGAGCTACAGCAGCGTCGCCAGGCTCGCGTAGTACACTTAGCCTCCGGTGCCAACACAGCTGATATCTTTACGAAGGCGCTTGCGCCTAAAGATCATCAGCGGCACTGTGTACAGCTTGGTCTGGTTCCTGTAGTCTCTCACTTACTCGGGCCTTGACTCTGTACTGTCCTATATATCTGTGTGTACACTCAGACTGGACTTGTGTCCTCTTACAGTGGTTGGACTAGTAGTGCCGCCCTGTACTAGTTCTTGCCTTGCCTGTACTCCTTCTGACTGGTCTTTTAGACCCTTGTCTCAGAGGCTGGACTAGTAGTGCCACCCTGAGCTGCTTGTCTAGAACATTCCCCTATGCAGTCCAGGGGGTGTGTCAAACATGTTTAGTTATCATGCTTGTATAGACTGTATAGGGTCATCTTCTAGAGAGTACAACAGTTAGATATATGTTTGTGTACTCTCTCTCTCTATTCATCAATTTCACTGTTTGATAAGAACAACCAATGAGCACACGTTTAATTTGGCCGTGTTGGAAATATCTCAAGGACTTGAGCGTTTATGAAGTGTAACACTACACATTATAATTTTTAACACACGTAGTGTTTTTCAAAAATTGTGTATTGTGAAAGCGAAGCTGATTGTACTGAAGCGTTGGGCATCGTCGAAGCGCGCTACTCGCCCTTCTCCAACTACATATACGTGGGTTGGAGCTCATTTACCTCCACCCACGTCTCTCATTTTTCAAACGGCCTATTGCAAAGGACAAGAAAGCAAGCTTTCTCAATTCGAGGATGGTCATATCGAGTTCGCGAGTCAACGGAGGTTACACGAGGAGGTGGGACGAAAGAATACGAAAGGACGAAGGGACTCGTAGGGTCGCAACCGGAGGTTGCGACTGACCGTTACATCTGCAAAGGTGGTAACCGAACCGACAATCGAGTCGCTGTATTCTACAACTACTTTACTTTCCTATTTTCTATATATTGCTGTATGCTTGTTTCTTTTAATCGATAACTCGCTCTCATATACTAGTGCAAGGGTTCAACTACTCAACACTTCCGCTGCACTACTCAAACACCTTGTACAAGTGGGACTTAGTCTCTGGAAAGATCCTAAGGGCTTTTCTCAGCCCTAACAGAAAGAATGAATTACTAGAGTGGTGCGATACAAGGCAATATCGTCTAGAGTGTTGTACCCCCTAAGGCACAAACACATATGGTCTACAGTAACTGCATAAGCTATATTTGACACACCCCCTAGACTAAATAGGGGCAGTGCCTAACAAGGGAAGAAGCAGCTCAGGGCAGCACTACTAGTCCAGCCTCAGAGACAAGGGTCTTAAGACCAATCAAAGGAATACAGACAAGGCAAGAGCAAGACCAGGGCGGCACTACTAGTCCAGCCACTGGGAGAGGACACAAGGCCAGTCACGCTAAAGAATATATATATATATAAAGGACAGTACAAGGTCAAGACCCTAGCAAATGAGAGGCTACAGGAACGAGACCTGGCTGTACACAGTGCCGCTGATGATCTTTAGGCGCAAGCGCCTTCGTAAAGATATCAGCTGTGTTGGCACCCAAGGCCAAGTGTACTATACGCGCTTGGCGGCGCTGCTGGAGCTCACGCAGAAGGAAGTACCGTAGCAGGATGTGCTTCGCTCTGCCCTCGAGTCGAGGCTCCTGACACAGGAGGATCATGGCCCTGTTGTCAGCGTACAGGACCGGGGCAGAGCTAGGCCGCTCACCTAAGTCAGTGAGCAAGAAGGTCAGCCAGCGGAGCTCCTGTGCCGTCATGGCACCGGCGTAGATCTCGGCCTCACAGCTGGGCTGGGCAACAGACGAGGAGCGAGTAGCTCTCCACGAGACGGCACCTGAACCAAGGCTGAAGCAGTAGCCTTGCGAGGACCTGAGGGTCTCAGCGTCGTCTGCCCAAGAAGCGTCTGTGTGTCCAGTAAGCACCACTGGCCTACGTCCTCCTAGCACTAACCCCATGCCTGATGTACTTGCAAGATAACACAAAACCCTCTTAGCGACAGACCAGTGCTGAGATCGGTGTCTGCTTGTGGCCACAAAGCGAGCCAGGATGCTGAGAGGGTATGCGAGATCTGGGTTTGGCCAGCACTAACGAAGAGCGAGGGGTCTGCAGAGGACGGAAAGAACTGCAGGTAAGCAAGCGTAGCACGCAGCGTGTCGTGCCACTCACGGGGAGCCTGTCGCAGGCCGTAGACGGGGCGCCGCAGAAGCCACTGGGTCCCAGAAGAGAAGGTGCAGTGAAGCCCTGAGGGCGGCGCATGTAGACCTGCTCATGTAGACTGCCCTGAAGAAACGCAGTGGAGAAGTCGAGGGAGTGAAGCTCGTAGTCACGCCGAGCTGCTATGTATAGTAGCACCCGAAGAGTAGTCATCTTCGGGGTCGGAGCGAAGGTCTGGAAGAAATCCACCCCCTCACGCTGACTAAAACCTCTAGCCATGTATCGCGCCTTGAAGACAGGCGGCTCTCCAGGAGGGCGCTTCACCTTGAAGAGCCAGCGGCCATCGACTACGTTCACCCCAGGTGGGGGAACTGCGTCGACGAAGGTGCCGGTGGATCTCCAAGCTGCCATCTCCTGCTCCATGGCAGCTATCCACTAGGAGGCCCAGAGTCCCGAGGTCGCCTCAGCGTAAGTGCGAGGGGTCGGGATGTCGAAAGCGTCTGGGTCACCCTCAGGGACTAGCAGCATGGAACAGAGATGGGGAGCAGCCTCTGACTGGAAAGCAAGCTCGAACTGGCGGTCCTCCAGGACGTCACTGCCAAGGGCAGGAGCACCCCCGACAGACGGAGGACATGCAGGGTCAGTGTAAGAGTACGACCTCGTTACACCACTTGGCCTTTTCTTATTTCCTTCCTTTTTCATTTCTCTTTTATTCCATCTCATTTGGTTTCCTATTCTTCTTTTTCCATTAACCTTTGGTTTATCCTGCTATTATAATTACATCACCGACCAGGCTTGGGATGTACTGGTGCGCTCTATGTATCGTAATCCTGCTGTAATCCCTTAAAGCCAATAGCATCGCGTGGCTATACGCAGGGTGATTCTATCTTCTAGAAGGGTCTATTCCCCTAGGATAAGATAAACCTCGTTACCTGATGTACTCTGGAAGTATAAAAGCGCCCTGTACTGATCGATAGTGCAATCTTTCCTCGACACATTCGATCCTGTGACACTTGGTAATCTGAGCTTTTTTCACTCGACCGCGCTCAGCTAAGCAGCAGCAGCGGGGATCCTGCCTCGAAAAACCGCCGGGGGCGACCAATTCGACGCCGATTCTGGTAAGCACCAGCTCCGCGATTTTCGAATTACCCCCTCCGTGCGTGTTTTGAACATGATGGCAACCTTCGACAATGCCGAAGTTACCCAGCAGCTCTTCGCGCGCATCGCAGCCCTTCAGGAGGAAATGCGAGCGGATCGCGAAGCGTGGCGAAACCAGTTCGAGCGAGTAACTCGACTCGCCGGAGCGCAGCACGAGACGACAACGGCGACGACGCAGCATTCGCAGCAGTTTCTCGAGGCTCCGAAACCGCGCCCACCTGAGCCGTTCGATCCGAGCGATCGAAACTCCGACGCCCGCAGATGGATCGCCGGGATGGAGATCTACTTCGCAGCCGTCGGATGGAGCTCGCCAGTCTGGGACGGACAACGTGTACGACTCGCGGCGACACTGATGCGAGGGACGGCACTCGAATGGATTGGCAGCAACAGTAACTTCATCCACGGTGAAGCCACGTGGCAGCAGTTCCGCACCGACCTGCTGAAACGCTTCGAGCCGATAAATTCCAGTTTCCTTGCCTGGGAAAAAATTCATCGACACCGACAGTTCGGGAGTGTAGCGCAGTACACGCAGCAGATGGAGGAATTTTATAAACGCATTCCCGACCTGACCGAAGGGGAAAAAGTACAATCGTACCTCGCCGGGCTAAAGACCGAAGTCAAACGACAAGTCGCAGTGTCAAACTACGCGAGCTACAGTGATGTCGTCTCGGCAGCAGAGCGCTTCGACATGGTCAACGCCGGAACACGACGGACGCACGTCGGCAGTACGCGACAGGGCGACCGCTCGGCTCACCCCACGTTCGCCGACCCGATGGAAGTCGACAGATTCGAGGGGCGGCCACGTTCGAAAAACACCAATTACGCGTGTGATTTTTGCGGGGTGCCGGGTCATCGAATCTTCGACTGCAGCAAAATGAAAGCCGCACGCGCAGAGTATCGGGCACGCAACAGTGGCGGAATTCCCTCAGCCAATCAGAAGCCAAAAAACGGGATTCGCCAGTAATTGCGGATCTAGCTGACGAACATAAAAAGATCCGAAAACTCCTTGAAGACCCAAGAAATTATAAGAATTCGTTAAAGTTATCTTATCAAGATGCTTTAATGAAAACTTATGATGTTCGAGGGGCTAGAGCCTTGGAGAAATTTCGGGAGGGAGTCCAAAAGAAGCAGACAGCTGTGGAGATTATACCGGTACCGGAAAACTTGGGGACCAAATTAAGGAGTGTGGAAAGAAGCCGACCCTTCCACGGAGACAACGTCCTCTCCCGACACCAGCCCACAACGACTACCCGTTCCCCAGGGAAGACGTCGGTGGAGCTGAAGCAGCTCAAGAGGAAGCTGGGGGTCTACAAGAAGCTGCACAAACCCCGAACTCCTCCTACGGATGCATCCAGTTCTTCGGCATCAGTGACGCGCACAGTCGTCAAGGAAACTCCGGGCCCTGGAGAAGAGCCGTTCTCCAAGCAGCCTCGGCCAGCTGCCAGCTCAGGAGTAGACAGCAACACAAAGGTGTGTACGGAATAATGGGATGTACCCTATGACCCAATCAATGAAACTATCTTTGGGTACTCCGAGCAACGACTCCCTCTCGTGCTCGAGGTCATCTGCAAAGGACGACGCCTCCAAGCACTCGTGGACAGCGGAGCATCACACACCGTCTGCGACAAGGCAGTAATCAACCGACTTCGGGAAGAGTACAAGCCTTCAGGATTCTCTGCAACAATGGTGGACGGCAGCAAGTTACCAGTACACGGCGAAGCAGTGCTACACCTACAAATTGGACCACTGCGCTGGAGACCTGCACTCCCCATCACCAACATCAAAGGGCTTGACCTGATCTTCGGGCGAGACTTCCTGAAAAGATTCAACCCCGAGATCAACCGGGTGAACCGCACCGCGAGCATCTACAACAATGGACGGAGAGTACAGCTACCCAACTGGGACGATACAGGAGATATCCCAGTGGAGACACTCGCACGATTCGAGAAGGACGTGAAGCGAACCGACACAGGGTTCCTGGCAATAGCAACAGAGGCGGAGAACGACAAGGAGGGAACCTCGGAACCTCCAGGAAAGATCAAGGAATTATTGAATGAGCTACCGCCATACCGAACGCATCAACACGAGATCGTGGAGGAACCGGGTTCGAAGCCGACCTTCCGAGCACGATATCGGCTCAACCCTAGGAAGCTGACCGGCATGAAAAAACAAATCGAGTATCTCCTAGCCAAAGGACTCATCCGACCATCCACCTCGCCGTACGGTGCCCCAGTACTCTTCACACCGAAACCGGACGGAAGCCTACGCATGTGCATCGACTACCGAGCTCTTAACAAGCAGACCATCAAGAATAAATATCCGATACCGCGAATCGATGACCTGCTTGACCAGCTTCGGGGAGCTACGGTATTTTCCAAACTGGATCTGCGGTCCGGATACTGGCAGATACGCATGGCGGACAACTCTATCCACAAAACTGCTTTCCGAACTCGGTATGGATCGTACGAGTATTTGGTAATGCCATTCGGACTCACCAACGCACCGGCAACGTTCCAAGCCGAAATGAACCACATTCTACGACCACTTCTGGACGAGTGCGTGGTGGTGTACCTGGACGACATACTCATCTACTTGCGCGACATGAAGCAGCACGTCGAACACCTGCGACGCGTCTTCGAAATTCTTCGACGAGAGCGATTCTACGTCAAACTGTCCAAGAGCGAATTCGCCCTTGAAAAGGTCCAGTTCCTAGGACACATGGTGAGCGCTCAAGGAGTTCACGTCGACCCCAAGAAAAACGAAGCCGTATGCACGTGGAAGACACCCGAGAACGTGAAGGAGTTGCAGCAGTTCCTAGGCTTCGCTAATTACTACAACAGGTTCGTGCCACAGTATGCGAAAATCGCAGCACCACTCACGAATCTGCTGAAGAAGAACACGCCCTACAAATGGGAGCCGAAGCACCAGGAAGCCGTGGAGCAGCTGAAGCAAGCACTTACGTCCGCACCGGTACTCATTTTGCCAGATCCCGAACGCAACTACATCATCGAAGCTGACGCCAGTGACCAAGCAGTGGGAGCAGTCTTGATGCAAGATCAAGGGAATGGACTGCAACCAATCGCTTACCTAAGTAAGAAGCTGCACGGGGCAGAACTAAACTACCCGATACACGACAAGGAGGCCCTGACTATCATCATCGCCTTCAAAGCGTGGAGATGCTATCTCGAAGGACGAAGAACAACCGTCTACACTGACCACTGCAGCCTGAAATACTTGAAGACACAACCCAACCTTTCCAGGCGGCAGGTCCGGTGGATCGACTTCCTCGAGACACACTTCCACTACGACATCGTGTACAAGCCCGGTCACAAGAACAAAGCAGACGCTCTCAGCCGGCCTGCACACGTTGCCGCTATTCAAGTCGAAGGGATGAATCCACTACTCAAGGGACTCTTCACACACGGGTACTCCACCGACCCCAAAATTCCCTTGGCAGAAAAGCGACATCTGCTACAGTGGGACAGTGACATCGCGTACCGGAGAGGATCAACGAAAATCTGGGTACCCAATTACCCTCCTTTGCGCCAGTTACTACTCGAAGAATACCACGACGTCCTCTACGCCGGACACTTTGGTAGCAACAAGACGCTGACCGGTATCGCAAAGCACTACTACTGGCCCCACTTAGCAGAAGATGTCCAGATATTCGTCACCTCGTGTGATACATGTCAGCAGATGAAGAGCAGCAAGCAGAAAAAAGCGGGACTACTGCAGCCTCTTCCTGTCCCAGAACAACCATGGCAAGTAGTTAGCTTGGACTTCATCACCGGGTTACCACCTACCTCCAGCGGACATGACGCCATCCTTGTCGTCATTGACAAGTTCTCCAAAATGGGACACTTCATCCCGACACACACGACAGCATTCACCGAAGAAACAGCACAACTCTTCGTTCGATACATCATCTCACAGCATGGCATTCCAACCACACTCATCTCTGACCGAGACCCTAAGTTCACCAGCAAGTTCTGGAAGGAACTTATGTCTCTCCTCGGGACCAAACTCGCCATGTCATCTGCTTACCATCCGCAGACAGACGGACAGACCGAGCGCCTCAACCAAATTGTTGAGCAACTCCTCCGAGCAGCCTGCAAGGACGACATCTCCAAATGGGACTTGCACCTGCCCGTACTAGAGTTTGCTTACAACAATGCTACACATGCCGCTACTGGACAGACGCCGTTCTTCCTCTGCTACGAACGCCACCCACTCACACCACAGAAACCGACAGCATCAGCTACAGTCCAACCAGCACATGATTTCATCACAACCATGCATCAGCTTTGGGATCGGACCCACAAGCGCCTACTCGACATTCAACAGCAAAAGAAGCGCCAAGCCGATCGCCATCGCAACGATCACACCATCACGGTGGGAGACCAGATGCTTCTTGACACCCGCAACCTGGACATCAGCCATCTCCCATCGAAACTTCGACCTCGCTTCTACGGGCCTTTTCTCGTTGAAGCACAGGTCACTCCTGTTACCTTCCGCTTACGCCTGCCAGCTACCTGGAAAATTCACAACGCCTTCCACGTCCAACTTCTGAAGCCCTATCGGGACCCGAACACGATTTTCGTCGGACGCCAACCGCCGCCGCCACCGCCCGTCCTCGTCCAGAATGAACCCGAGTACGAGGTCGAGTCCGTGCTCGCACACCGCCGTCGTCGGAATGGCACCGTGGAGCTTCTCATCCGTTGGAAGGGTTATGATTCTTCTGAGGACAGCTGAGTACCTGAGTCCGACATGGGTAACGCCCGTCGTCCTCTGCCTGACTACCTTGTCAAGCAGGGTGTTACTTCTACCACGCAGCTTTGAGGGGGGGAAGTGTGTGAGTACGACCTCGTTACACCACTTGGTCTTTTCTTATTTCCTTCCTTTTTCATTTCTCTTTTATTCCATCTCATTTGGTTTCCTATTCTTCCTTTTCCATTAACCTTTGGTTTATCCTGCTATTATAATTATATCACCGACCAGGCTTGGGATGTACTGGTGCGCTCTATCTACCGTAATCCTGCTGTAATCCCTTAAAGCCAATAGCCTCGCATGGCTATACGCAGGAAGATTCTATCTTCTAGAAGGGTCTATTCCCCTAGGATAAGATAAACCTGGTTACCTGATGTACTCTGGAAGTATAAAAGCGCCCTGTACTGATCGATAGTGCAATCTTTCCTCGACACATTTGATCCTGTGACAGTCAGAGACCAGAGCGGTGGCGTAGTCAAGGCGGCGGGTAGAGGCGAAGGCAGCGACCGCAACGACAAGGGCGTCAAGACTCGAAACTGGAATAGACGGGTCAGTAACGAGGGAGGCAAGGACCTGAGGAAGAAGAGGACAAGCGGCACGCAGGTAGTCAGACAGAGGGGGGGGAGCAACAAGGGAGGACGGAGGGGGCGACGGGAGAAGGGGAGGACGAGACGCGTGGGAACGAAGCAACATAGGGTGAGTGCGTGAGACAGGGGAGACAGGTCGAGCACGGGAGGGGCGGCGAGACCAGACATGAGACGGAGGAGTCGGGTAACGAGAGAGAGGAGGGGACACAGGAGGGGAACAAGGGGGGAAGCGGGCCGGAGACGAGTCCGGAGGAGGGAACACAAGGCCGTAGACAGGAGGAGGAGGAGGCACGGGCACGGGGTCAGGGGACGGAAGGTCGAGGAGACGAAGAGCGGACACTGGCGGGGACTGCTGCAGCGGCGGTGTGACACCGACACCGGGACCGCAAGCTGCCTGGCGGCTACCTCCAGAAAACTCCACGGTAGCACCCCCAGAAGGAACACCCCCAGAGCTCAGAACCCCTCGAGCACCGGTACCACCCCCAGGCCTGCTGGGACAAGCCACGACAGGAGTCCCAGGACTAGTAACCACCCCAACTCCAGCACCCCAAGAGGCAATGAACGGCTGCGGCGACGGTTGCGGCGGCGGCGGCGGCTGCAACGACGGGGGCTGCGACAGCGGGGGCGACGGCGGCTGCAGAGGTGGTGGAGGAGGAGACACCGGAGAAGGGGCAGGCGGCGAGGACTGCGCTGCAGGACCACCAGAGTCAGCAGACTCCTCAACCGGGACAACCGACGTAAGGGGGGTGACGTGAGACACACCAGAGGGGGCGGGACGGGGAGGGGGAGGAGGAGGGGCGGCAACGACCGGGGAGGGGCGGCGACGACGGAGGAGGGGGAGGAGGAGGGGGGGGTAACCGGGGGACAACGGTGGGGGAAACGGCGGAAGAAGGAGACGGACTCGTCAAAGGTGACGTCGCGGTAGTGAAAGAATCGGTGAGACTGCGGGTGGTAGAAGTGCTAGTCAGACGCGTCAAGGGGGGAGCCAAGGAAGACAAAGGGAAGGGTGCGGGCAATGAGCTTGTCCATGCCAGAGGCACGAACGTGAGCAAGGCAGCCCCAGACATGGAACGCAGACGCGTCACCAAGTGACACAGACCAAAGAAGAGTCGGCAAAACCTGAGGGTGCTGGGGGTGTGGCCACAGGTTAAGCTGGTGAGCGGCGTAGCGAACGGCGAACGGCCACAGAAAATGGGGTGCACCGGCATGGATCATGGAGGTGAGAGCCACCTCCATGACCAAACCGATGCGTCGCTCAGTGACCCCATTCTGCTGCGGGGAGTCCGGCAAGGTGAACGTCTGGGTGATGCCCTCCGCACGACAGAAACGACCAAGGACACCAGAGGCAAACTTGCCACCACGGACAGAGTGGAGGCGCAAGACAGGGAGACCGCGGTGGACACGCGCAGAGACAAGCCACAGGATAAGAACGGCAGGCACGTCGTCCTTCCACTCCAGGGGGAACACAGTGGTGTAGCGCGTGTAGTCGTCGACAAGCACTAGGAAGTAGCGCTCTCGGCGAGGCCCATGGATAGGGGCGGGGCCCCGGACGTCCATGTGCAGAGTCTGTAGCGGTGCTGCGGAAGGGGGAAACGAGGAGGAGTGAGGGGCACGGCGGAGCCGGCCCTCGATGTAGGGCGTGCAAGGTGGGGCTGGGGAGGAGGGAAACTCAGGGAACGACCCGGGGAGGCCTAGGACAAGACCGTGTTGTGACATGTGACGTAGACGCGGGAGCGCAGGGTGACCTAGGCGGTGGTGCCAGAGAAGGGTCGGGTGGGTAAGAGACCGACAGGAGCTGGCAGCATCAACCTGAGGAGACGCAGCCACCTGAGGGGGGGTCCCAGCCGGGGGGGTCACCGTGTCCAGTGTGAAAAGACCGGACACCGGGTCCCGTGGGAATGTGGACAGGGGGGCACCAGTGGCGGCCTCGGTACAAATAGCATACCGCTCGTGTCCAGGGAACGTAGTGTTGACGCCAAGATCCTGAAGGAAGACGACACCAACTAGGTTCCTGGAGAACGAGGGGATGTGCAGACCTGTGAGCGAGCCCGAAGAAACCGCCGGTCAGGGGAGGGTTGTGGAACTGCGGGCAACTACAGGGCCGGAGGAGGGATCAGCAAGAGAGACTGCGGCAAGGACAGGGAGCGGTGTCAACGTGGTAGAGTTGCGGAAGAAGCACCGGGAAGCGCCAGAGTCGAGGATGAAGGAGAGCGCTGCAATGGCGGCCGGAGGCGAAGCAGCAACGGATGCACCAAGGCTAAACAAAGCAGGGGATCCTACGCCTTACGCACCAGGGGAGTCTAAGCAAGGCACGCCTACACTAGGCAACAAGGGGTAATAAGACGGAAGCACACTAGATTCATCAGCATATGTAGTCTACAGTAACTGCATAAGCTATGTTTGACAAGCCCAACATGGTATGAGAGCTGGTCTGAGACCAAACTCCCAGCAACACGCCCTATCTACAGTCAAGCACATAAAGAGCTTCATCGATTACAAGTCATGGACAACAAGGGCAAGAAGTCTTCTACGGGCTCACCCAGCGCCCAAGGCACTCAGGCCGGCAACTCTGGACTACACACTTTAGGACTACAAACAGAGACCGGCGCAGCTCAAGAAACAACAGGGAGGGTACCAGAAATGGTGACCCCTTCACCCTCTTCAAGCGTGGACCCGAACCTTATGGAAAGGTTCTTCAGCTTCATGTTGCACTTTGAACAACAGGAGACAAGGACACCTGCGCATTCAACACAGAGCAATGGAGGAAATATGGGGTTAGCACCAATGAGCGTCGACAACTCATCATTTGGGCGACACAACCAAGCGCCTACCTTTGTGCCTTATCACTCTTCACTGGGGACGTTCGAGTTCATGCCGCCCCGTACTCAACTGACAGCAGTTGCATCACACCAAACACCAAACGAGATATTAAGTCTCCAGGCGCAGTTTTCACATGTGATCAAACTACAGACATCTTCACCGTTCAACAGGCACGACTTCTTTACCTGGAGTTTTGAGTTCGAGCTGCTGATGGAGGCCGCGCACCTATTGGGATACTTCAACGGGTCCCTGCCATTTCCAAGCAATGGCACTACAAAGGAGCAGGAAATCTTCACTTATCAGTCGCTGCTGGCGTACACAGTTCTCCTGCAAAATCTGTCACCACAAGAGCAACAGAGCATCAGAACGTATCGAAGCTACAGAAACTCTGCGGAGCTCGCATGGCATCATCTGAAGTGTCTCTATCAAGCAAACGACAGAGTGATACAAAGCAGACTCAAGCAGCAGTTGACAACAATACAAATGAAGACGGAGGAAAAGGCGATGCAGTATATGAGTCGCTGCCAGACACTCCGCGACCGCCTGCTTCGTTGCGGAGGTACAATCACTAAAGAAAGCTTCATGACACTTATCCTCGCCGGGCTCGGGCCAGAATGGAGAACCAACCGCTCAATTCTTCGCGCCCACGGACGAATTTCCGAGATGCACCTCTGCGCCGAACTTCATGCTGAACAACATGAGATGGACCTGTTTGAAGAAAGACAACCAAGAAACAAGCAGCAGCCGTTAGTCTTCTATACTGAACAAAGAAACGACAACAACTACAACCGACGTGACAAGCAGAATCGACGCGACACCAGAGGACTCACCATCGTGCCGCCATTCAGCCACAACTGTCGGACATCCTGGCACTCCAAAGTCAACTGCACACGCCCTCGAGTTTATCGTCCAGCAGACCCACAAGTCAGCTCCACTCAAGAGAATCCGCCATGCCATTCCTCCACATCTTCACAAGGCGCACTGAATATAATAAATTGCATGGTACGCATCGACAACTGCACACCCGGGTCACCACCCACTTACGCTCCAGACGAAGAAGTTGTTATAGTCACAATAGGCTCAGATGTGCCAATAATGAGAGATAGAGAGCACAGTCGGATTTCCGTAAGACGGCTTCAAATATTGATCACGATCTGCTCGCTGACTCAAATGGTGATTTGTAAATTGGATCTGGAGCGCGATGCTGTTGTCTATCAGTAGCAAATTAAATCATGAAATTCCATGAAGATTTGACGACGCTATAGCGGTTTGACTGGCAGGAGGTACAGCAGCCACTATAGTCTTAGGAGTACAAAAAAACTTAGGAAGAAGAATTCGAGAGGGAGATGGTTCCCAGCCTCTACATACCCCAAGAGCTGAGATCCTGATTGGTGGTACACCACCACAGAGTCCCCAACCACGAAGAGTCTCGAAACCAACCCTCCAAGGGGCTACACCAAGTGAAATGTAACACTACACGAAGTAGCGTTACTATTTTCACTATTTAATATTTATCCGCGTCCCTTTGGCTTGAAATCTTAAGCTCTTGGTCTTGGATCTGCAAGATAAATTCTTCTTGAGTTGATGGGGGCTTGCTGCACACACCTGCGACGTGATGGACACTTCATACTCGACAAAATAGAAAAAACACATGCGACACACAAACGACGACTTGACATGCGAGTTGTAAAAACTCGCTAATGTCTTGACCGACACAAACCACATTGTAATACACCATTCAAACACACACACAAGCAGTGGATAGCAATGACATAGACTCACAATTCATTCCATGCATGCACACACACAAACAAGGACGACAAGCCGAGTGCAAGCCATAGGGTTGCACCAACAGAAGTACTACCGCCGCCATGCTCACAAGGTCTCCAGGTTAACCCGACCTACGCTGCAGTCGCCAACGCCGAACCCACCGGGTGAAACACCTGGTTCTTGGACAGCTGCTGCGGCCAACACATGTGTTCTTCCGGGCGCTTCGTGCAATGGGAGCGATGCCTCAACTGCGATGTTATCATCACCGTCGCCAACAACGAGAACCTGAAAACAAATAGACAAGGCGTCGTTCAGCTTCAGTCAATGGAGACAAACATCATACTGCAACTCAACAAAGTTCTCATCGTCGACAACTTGGGATACAATCTACTAAGCGTCAGCCTGTTAATGGCGAAGGGAATTCACCTGGAATGCGACTCGGACGACAACGAGTTTCGTCTTTACCACGGGAAGGGCGGCCTCTTCATCGGTTGTGCTCTCCTGAAGTCGGGCGTCTTCGTGCTGGATTTTGTCCCCGACCGCGGTACTGCTAACAGCAATGGCATCGTATCGTTCGCCGCCTGGACGCACCCGCCAGATCTTGACCCCGACTTTACCCCAGACGGCTCTGGTACTCCAACACGATCCCTGCAGCAGAGAGAACACGAGCATTAGCAGTCATCCGACAAGAACGACAAGTACCAGCAAGCATCTCCCCCGACATCACCTGCAGTAGCAGCAGCAGGACCCAGCCGTGTGCCATCACCAGCAATCCGAGGACCACCAACTGAAGCAGATCAACTCATGCCCATCACCCGAGGAGTTTGCCGCAGTCCCGCTATGGTTGCCGCGTTCTGCTCCAACACCAACCTGTACCAGCGTTCACCCGGCCATCGCGCTCCCGACGACATCTGGCATCAACGCCTCGGACACCTTGCAAACAGCACAATACTACAAACCATACAAGCCGGAGTATTAGAAAAGGACGCTCTCCTCACAATGAGCGGCCAGGAGCTTCGACGACCCCGCGCACGATGCTTCACATGTCCTGAAACTGATCTTCACCACGAAACCCACGAGACATTCGCCCGTGTCTCCCGACATACCTCTTTGCGCATTCTGCTCGCCGTCGCGGCCACGAAAAAACTACCATTGCACCATATCGACGTCGCCAACGCCTTCCTGTATGCACCTGTGGACGCCGAAATCTTCGTCGAGCAACCCCACGGATTTTTCGACGACCCAACAAAAATGTGCCAGCTGATATAATCCCTCTACGGAATTAAGCAAGCCCCGCGGCTCTGGCAGCAGCACCTTTAAAGCCGCCTCGTCAGAATCGGTTTCCTGCAGCTGCCATACGACCAAGGGATGTACCGACTACAAAGGGGGGGGGACTTCGTCCTACTCAGTGTCTACGTCGACGATATGCTCTACGTCGGCTCCACTATCGACGTCATCACCTGGTTTGAAGGGGAGCTGAGGAGCGACTTAACACTCACGGTGTCAGACACCGTGAACCAGTACCTAGGTCTGAACGTCGTCAAAGAAGATTCGGCGTTCTACCTACACGCTAGAAAGTACGCATGCATTGTCGCGAAGAAATTCGGACTAACGCCGGTCGCAGTCGCGACTCCCTATCGCTACGAGAACAACATCGACACCTCCGCAAAGCTCCCCGCGAAACAAATCCAGGAGTATCAACAGAAGCTCGGCTGTCTACTGTTCGCAGCAGTAACCTGCCGACCGGATCTGTCCTACAGCGCGAGCCAACTAGCAACACACCTGAAGCAGCCGGAGCAAGAGGATCTTGAGGAGCTAAATCGGGCACTGCTCTATTTCGTTTCTACGCCGATGACTGGACTTACCTACAGCAAAGTAACACCATCATCCGTACAATTACTCGGGTACGTCGACGCCGACCACGCGGGAGACAGGGAGAATCGACGCTCTAGAACGGGCTACATCTACCTACTAGAGCCTATCAGAACTATCTCCTGGCAATCGAGCAAGCAGGAATTAATCGCACTCTGCACTGCGACCAAAGAAGGACTTTACCCACGGGAGCTGCTCGAGGAAGCGAAAATTGCGACCATGCCCGCCTTCTCGTTATTCTGCGACAATCAATCTGCGATCAAAATTGCGAACAAAGACGGCCAATCGTACCAAGCATATCGCCCTGCGGTATTTCTTCGTCAAGGATGAGATCGCGAAGAGGAGACTTCAACTCAGTTACTGCCCCACGACAAAAATGGCTGCAGATTACCTGACGAAGAAACTGGTGAAGTCAAAGTTCGATTACTGTATGCTGCTGACCGGGCAGATAAACGTCACCGAGTCCGGACACGTCAGCACTCCAGAAACGAAGGGGAGTGTTGGAAATATCTCAAGGACTTAAGCGTTTATGAAGTGTAACACTACACTCAAGGAAAGTCGTATCGAGTACGCTAGTCAACGGAGGTTACACGAGGAGGTTGGACGAAAGAATACGAAAGGACGAAGGGACTCGTAGGGTCGCAACCGGAGGTTGCGACTGACCATTACAACTGCAAGGGTGGTAACCGAACCGACAATCGAGTCGCTGTGCGACCCGATAACTGTTCCTTCAACTGTATTCTACAACTGGTTTACTTTCCTATGTTCTATATATTGCTGTATGCTTGTTTCTTTTAATCAATCACTTGCTCTCACATACTAGTGCAAGGTTTCAACTACTCAACACTTCCGCTGCACTACTCAAACACCTTGTACAAGTGGGACGTAGTCTCTGGAAAGATCCTAAGGGCTTTTCTCAGCCCAACAAGCGGGACGCGCGTAAGTCGAGTACAGTCTCAAACTTTCGGATTTCAATGTTCTCGTCGATTTTGTTTTCGTTCGGGCAGATTCGTCTCCTACCTAAAAGCGTGTTTCTACGAGCCTCTTCCCAGGGAACCTTCCCAGACTCGCGAGCTACAGTGTCGCGAATTTTGACGCGAAATGTTTCAGTGCTGTTCTGTAAGGTGCAACGTCAGGTTCAGCCTGCCGAGATTCATGGGCATGTTTCAAAACCTCTGTTTAGGCGACATTGTTTCCAACACGCGGGAATCTGTACAGTAAATTTTTTGCGCGAGCAGTTTTTTTTTGCGATTGAGCCACGGAACGACGCAACACGAAATTTTGGCAGTTCCTGCTAGAAATGGAGATTCTAGTGGCAGGGGGGTGTTCAAAAGTTTTCACGTCCGAGAGTAGGGTGTTGTGTATATCCAGAAAAATTAAACACCCATACCCGCTCAAGCTACCCGGGGGAGCACATACACTACCAAAAGTGTGTAATAGCTGTCAACTGATATAATTATCTAGGCTAGCTAGTCTATATTCGTTATTGCCTTAGTTAGGTGAGTTCTTAGAGTATATAGTCCTACCTTTGTAACCCTCAACATTTTCCCTCAGCATCATCGTTCTTTCGACAATCAGACATGGCACCTAGCTAGAGCTAGGACTCGCCCTGGACTCACGCTTCCTCCCTAGCACACCCTAGTCTAGCGCGCCTTGTTGCTCGTTCCCCCCCCCGCCCTCTCCTTTTAGTCGCGTAGCTCACGCCAGCCGCCGCTGGCCCGCGCCCGCCAGCGCCTTAGTTCGTAGCCGTACCGCCTACTCGCCAGCTCGCACGCTCGCCCGCTCGCCCGCCCGCCTGCTCGCTTGCTCGCTTGCGCGCCGGCCCACGTGCTCGCAAACCCGCCTGCTTGCCAGCCAGCCAACCCGCCTACTCGCCAGCTCGCACGCTCGCCAGCCCGCCTACTCGTCTGCTCACCAGCCCGCCTGCTTGCCAGCTCGCACGCTCGCCTGCTCGGCCACCCGCCTACTCGCTTGCTCGCTTGCCCGCCAGCCTGCCTGCTCGTCAGCCCGCCTGCTCGCCTGCTCGCCAACCCGCTAGTCCGCCTGCTCGCCAGCTCGCACACTCGCCTGCTCCCCAGCTCGCCTTCTCGCCTGCTCACCAGCCCGCCAGCCCGCCTGCTCGCCTACTCGTCTGCTCGCCCACCCGCCTACTCGCCTGCTAGCCAGCGCCAGCAGCCAGCGCCAACTGCCAGCAGCCACCAGCCCACTGCTAGCAGCCACCAGCCAGTGGAGGCTTCTGCCGCCCACTACCACTATCGCAGCTACTACTGCCCGCTGCCGCCTACTGCCGCCCACTGTCGTTGCACCCGCCACTACCGCAGCCACTACTATTGCCACTGCTGCCGCTGCTGCCGCTGCCGCTACAGTCACCGCTGCCTCTGCAGCCACCGCTGCTACTCCTGTCACCACTGATGTTGCCCACCGTCAGCAGCTGGCCACCAGCCGCCACACCAGTCACCAGTTGTCAGTAGCCGACGGCCGACCCCCAGCTGTCAGCCACCAGCTGCCACCACTCGCGGCCAGCCGCCGACCACTAGCCGTCAGCGGCAGTCGGCCGCCAGCCGCCAGTTGGCCGCCTGCCCCGTGAGTCCCCCGTTCCCTGTGGACTGTCCTTCGCCCTGTGCCGCTAGTCCTAGTGCCTCCTAGCTAGCTCCTCGGCGTACTACTCCTAGTACATCCTCTCGCGCATACTTTCTCCTCTTTGGCTCCCCACTTCTTCTAGCAGCTCCTAGCCTACCACCAGTCGCCAGCTAGCCGCTACTGCCGTCTTACTGTCTCTAGCCATTGCTGCTACTAGCCTCGTGCTCGCTGCCACTGCTACGGCTACAATCGCCTCTGCTACTATCTCCGATTGTACTCCTCTAGCACCTAGTGCCTCCCACTAGTCTCCTCCTCATTTCTAGAATTCCTCGACACCTCTCCTCTCGGCATGATGGCTTCGTTCAGGTCCGTCCCTCGGCCAGACCGCCGAACACTTCCCTTCGCTCTCCGATTTCTCGGCCACCGTCTACAGCTGGTGAGCCCGCACCTAGACTACACGCTCCTAGAGTATCACATTAGTTACCTCCTTAGCTTCTTCCTCCACGACCTCAACGTCTGCTTCTGGACTCTCTGGCCAATGCAGCAGCCGCAGCAGGAGCAGGAGGAGCAACAGCAGTAGCAACAGCAGTAGCAGCCGCAGCAGCAGCCGCAATGGGGTCTTTGGGGTGCAGGGCGAGGTGGAGGCTCTAGAGGTGCGGCCCCGGGGCGGTCACTGCCCTGGGGCCAGTGTGGTTTCTCTGGAGGACCCGGGGTCTTGGGGCCTAGGGGTCTAGGTCTCACCACTGTCTCTAGTCTAGGAGCCTCGACTATGTGTCCCCTAGGATCCTCCCCTTCCCCCCATGTTGCGGGCATCTCCTTTATCCTTAACTCGGGCGCGTCTTGTTGCTACTTTAGAGGCAGTACTATTCTCACGCTGCTTCATGCGCCTGTCCATGTCGCACTAGCAGACTCTTCCGCCACATTTTTAGCACGTCGCACCACCACTCTCCCTTGTCCAGCTGTCCCCTTGGGCTCCCTCACCGGTCTGCACATCCCATCCTTTGCCAGGAACATAGTGGGCGTCGGTCACCTTCAGGACCGAGGAGTCACCACTACGTTCATTGGCCGCGAGAGACACGCCTCTTGCACAGACATAGCCACCGGTCGGCACTTAGCCACATTTGAGCGTGACCCAGGGTCAGGTCTCTTTGCACTGCCCACTAAGTCCCCACTGACTGCTGCGTCTGCCGCGGTTGCCGCGTCCTCCTCGTGTCGCTCCATAGCCCACCCGACCCTTCTGTGGCACCACCGCTTAGGTCAACCAGCACTCATCCTGTCTCTCCCCGTCGTAGTGTCCACCCTATGGTCCACCGTTCTCGTGCTTCTCCAGTCTCCGTACTTCCGTTACCTTCTCCAGCGTTGCTCCCGCAGTAGTACCACCAACTTGGACCTCGTCTCTTGGGGTATGTAGAGGCTGGGAGCCATCTCTATCTCGAATTCTTATTGCTAAGCTTGTACTTCTAAGACTAGTGGCTGCTATACCTCTTGCCAGTCAAACCGACATAGCGTAATCAAATCTTCGTGAAATTTCATGATTCAATTTGCTGTTAATAGACGACAGCAACGAGCTCCAGATCCAATTTACAGATTACCATTTCAAGTACAGACCAGATCGCTATCAGTATTTGAATCCGTCTGACAGAAATCTGATTGTACCCTCTATCTCTCATTTTAGGCACATCTGAGCCTACTGTGATTATAACAACTGGTGCCAGATTCCATGAGGTAGTCGCATTCTGGGCATGACAAGATGACTACTGGTGCAGACGTATGTGCCAGTTTCAGCTGCTCCATGGCTTCATAATGTTTCGATTCCCATTTGTAGGGAGTATTTTTCTTCAGCAGATTCGTGAGTGGTGCGGCAATTTTTGCATACAGTGGCACGAACATGTTGCAATAATTGGTGAAGCCTAAGAACTGCTGCTACTGTTTCAAGCACAGACCAGATCGTTATCAATAATTGAAGCCGTCTGACAGAAATCAGACTGTGCACTCTATTGCTCATTTTAGGCACATTTGAGCCTACCGTGGTTATAACAAGTGTTATCAGAGCCCCTTGGAGTCATTTCAACCATTCCTAGGCCTGAGGAAGGGGGTGGCAGAGGTTCTAGAGGTAGAGAAGATGCCCGAATACAAGGCCAACACCAAGATCCACCCGTTGCTCCCGTGCAACCTAGCCTTGGCCCCTCTAGGGATGAGCCTACAGTGTTTGGCCTTGACAAGTTCAACGGTGACAACTTTGCTGAGTGGTCCTTCAAGATGGAGAACATCTTTGACCACTATGATCTGCTGGAGGTGATGGAAGGAACGAAGAAGCGCCCCGAGAATGACCCGGAGAAGAGCCCATGGGTGCGGAAGAGCGCACAAAGCTATCTTCTACTTGGGCAAGTGTTGGGGAGCAGCCAAATCCGTCACATCAAGCCTTTTCAGCGTGAACCAGCAAAGGGACCAAAGGCTTGGGCTGCTCTCAAGGGTGTACACGCTCCTGCAACAGCGGCGGTGGCTATGGTTTTGGAGCGGCAAATGGCGGCACTTCAAATCGACGAAGGCGAACTAGTGAAAGAAGGAATTCAGAAATTCTTCGACTTGCTGACACGGCTCGAATGAGCTGACCTGAAACTACAGTGAACTTCAAAAGAAGACCAAGCTGCCGGCCTTGCTTCCAGACTCATGATCATTGCTCATCATCAACCTGAATCGAGATCTGCCCCGTCTCTCACACGAAGATGTGAAGCAGGAAATCATACAAGAAGATTTCCGCCGTCGCGAATCGCGGGTCCCGATGGTGTCGGAGTCGCAAGCATGGGCCGTGGGGGCGGCCATGGAGGGGGCAGAGGGCGAGGAGGAAGATTTGGCAGTAGTAAATTTAATGGAGGCCATGGTGATGGAGGATATGGCAGCAACAACAGCAATCATGGCTACGGGAGTGGGCACGGTCGATTTGATGGCGAATGCCACTTTTGCCACAAGACCGATCACATACGGAGAGATTGCTTCAAATTGTCTGATGGTTGGACCCTTTCTCAAGACCAAGAGGGCAGAGGAGCAAGGGAAGGAAGAGGCAGAGGTCATGGAGGCTGTGGTGGTCATGGAAGTGAAGCCGCAAGCATGAAAGGTGGAGACTACGACAAGGACTCTAGTGAAGATCGATACCCGGGCCAATTCTTCTTTGTCTCCATGCAAGCGGCAGCTGCAGCAGGAGGTGTGGATGGCTTTGAGGAGCCAGCTACTGTGGGAAAGGTCACCCTTCACTCTCTGGACTTTTGGGTGATCGATAGCGGCGCCACCTATAGCATGACACCTCGTGCGGATTTTCTTACCGAACTCGAACTGTCGCCGGTCAAGCATGTAACATCGACTTTGGGGCAGCGAGCAGAGGTGAAAGGCATGGGCAAGGCCATGTTCAAGGGTGCTGATGGGAAGATGGTGGGCCTCAAGAACGTGCTTTGGGTGCCCAACCTAGCAGCCAACCTGATTTCCGTTCGGCGTTTGCAAAAGGCCGGCATTGACACATCTTCCAAGGGATCCAAAACTTATACTGCGAGGCTTGGTGAGCGGAAGCTTTGGGACCTCCATGAGGACAGGGTCATCTATAATGAGATGTGAGAAATCCCAGTGGTCCCCATGCATGCTAGGGCATGAAATGCTGCACGTATATGAGGGCTCCACACCATTGCTGGCATCTTATTACTCTGCAGGCGGTCTTGGTGCAGAATGGCCTTGGGCATTCTTCTCTGCCATCGGGAATCACATCGTACGAGATGCTCTTTGGCGAGAAGACCGATCTCTTAATGGCTCACATCTGGGGGTGTATGCTGCAATTTCTCATCTCCCATACCAAACATGGAGGAAAGTTGGCAGTGAAGGCTTGTTAGGTTCTCCACCTGGGGGTATTGCCATAGAACAAAGGCTGGGTGATGCTCAATTTGACAAGCAACCACCGTTCACAGATGGAACTCCTGCCCTTGTTGTTCCTGCTATGGATTCTTCTGCCGAAGGCCCGCCCATGGACGCTTCTGCAAATTCGCCCTTGGCTGAAGAGCCTAACGAACCCTCTCCGAGTGCTTCCTCACCAAGTTCGCCATCTTCATCTATGTTGTCCTCTGTTGAGGAGGGAAGTGAGGCGCCTCTCAATATGATCCCTAGTGAAAGACACATAGAAGAGTTGTTGAAGTGTGTTACAGAAGAAGCACCTGCAGAAGAAACATCTTCCAGCAAGTCATCTGCAAGGGAACTTCCTACGGAAGAATCTCCCGCGGATTTGCATACTCTACGGCGATTTACACGCTCCAATACGTGTGTTCTGCCAATTCGTTACCATGTGGCTCTAACTGTGTTCTCAACAAACGCCCTCGATGGCATAGACAAAGATGCAAAATTGAAGGATCTCGATTATGCATAATATTATGTCGAAGCTTCGGAACATCTGTGGGACATTTTGAAGATGCCTGGCTCTGTAGGAGTTGGAAGGGCATTGTAGTGAAGCTGGTGATGGATAAGGAAATGCAAAATCTGTGGGACCAAGACAGTTGGGAGCTGGTTTTCCCATCTCCTGCCATCAATGTGATGGGAAATTGACATTTCACATGACCTAAATGGTCGAGAGAAACGGTCGAAATTGACGAAATGGTCGAAGTTGCACTATTGATTGATATAAGACACTTTTATACTTCCAAGGTACATCAGGTAACCATGTTTGTCTTATCCAAAGCGAATAGACCCCTCTAGAGATAGAATCAACCTGCATATAGCCACGCAAGGCTATTGACTTGATTGCGCTAGATATAGCGCGCCAGCACATTCGGAGCCTGGTCGGTGATATAATGATAGTAATAGGATAAACCAAAGGATAATGGAAAATGAGGAATGGGAAACCAAATGAGATGAGATAAATACCAAATGAATCAGGAGAAAAAGGCGGATGAGATAGAGAAAAAATGTAGAAATGAGAAAGAAGTGTAACGAGGTCGTACTCTCACACGATGGATCATTGCTACCAAGTATCTTCCTGACGATATGGTGGAGAGAGAGAATGTTCGTCTTGTGGTCCAAGGATTCACGCAACTGCCCAATCTCGACTATGATATGTCGTATGCTTCCGTCGAGAGCCACGCAATAGCTCTTCTATAGTTGGTCATCGCTACGGTATTTGACTGGTAGCTAATGCAACTCGACATAACACATGCTTTTCTGAATGTACCCATCGACCGTCCACTCTACATGAATCATTGCTATATGACGATGGAACTGGTACAGTTTGTCTGCCAAAGGAGCGCCTCTATGGGCTCAAGTTGAGTCCAAAGGTGTGGTACAAAGAGCTCAATGATGTTTTGCGCAGTGGACGCTAGTCGAAGAGTCATGTCGACGAATCCTTTTATTTCCACAAATATGAGCATGGCATCAAGTGCTACCTGCTCTTCTACGTCAAAAATCTGCCAGCTGCGAGTGGGAGCACAGCGCATTTGGCATAGTTGAAGGCTCTGCTCGGAAACGTGTTTAAGCTTCATGAGATCCATGTTGCTCAGAAGTACCTGGGACTAGAGCCAATCAAGGACAAAGCTGCTCGAAATATCTCCAGAGGGGACACATTGACTAACAACTCGCCACCAAGGGACTCCAACAATTTTCTGCCCAAGAACTCGCCACCATGATCAGAGTGCAGAGCCTTCAATCAATTGCAAGCCCTCGGAAGCCACTGCCAAAAAACAAGCAATGCATTGCTCTTTTGCGCAATCGGGTAAACCCTCATGTAGCGTGTCTTCCGATCTTTGAGCAAATCACAGCTACCGTTTTGAGCGGGAACTCGGAAGGGCCTGCAGATATCAACATGAAATACTCGCAGCACTGTCTTCTCGTGACCCCCCTCTGCAAGAAAGTTGTGCTGAATGAGCTTCCCTTCGACACAAGAAACATATGGCTGATCTGTGCTCGAGGTCTTCTTGATCTCCAAGCCCATAACAGCTCTGTGCACTACAGCCTACTTGATTGTCTTGACCCCAACATTTGCCAATGCCATACATCTATAGAAGAGTGTGTCAGTCACCAAGGTGCATAGAGCAATCGTCTTGGATGCATTCTTCTGCCGTGGCCACAGCTGCAGATCAGTGTTGAGAAAATGTCCCTTGTAACAGGCACATCCAAACACATTGTTGTCTGTAGAGAGCATGAGGTTTTCATATTCTACATCCTTGAGCGTCACTCTACAGTCCTTCAACTACTTATCAGACAGTTTGTCTGAAACCCTGAGACAGAGTATGTCAGGAAACATGATCTTCTTCCCAGCCTCACCAAGCAAAGTGGTTGTTTGTCTTCCTAAAACAGCTTAAATGGCACTGTTAAATCCACTCACTTGCTGGATGACGTCGTCCTGGCACATCTCGACAAAGGCCTTGCCATCTCCCATGAGGTGGTGTGAACATTCATTGTCCAGCAGCATAATTTCAGGGTTGGCTTCTATAGCAGTCGTGATTGCCAGGAAAACATTGCCATCTTCTGGGTCCAATGAGATGCGCAAGTTTGCCATCTTCCACTATTCTGCAATTGGCTCAACCATCAGACAAGAGAGTCCTTTCGATGTGCAGAACTAGAGCTTGCACAAGAGCCTCCACTTCGCATGCCAGATTTTGGAGCACCTTTCCTCTTTTGTAAAGGATCCTCGGTCTTGTTGCCCTTGCGATTTGGGCACTGAGCAGCAAAACGACCGATTTCACTTCATAAGTAGCAAGGTTTATCCTTGCTCTTTTTGGCCAAGTTCTTCATATTGTCCCGGCTGTCCTCCTGCTCTACAGTGACGTACTCTATCAAAGAAAAATTTCTGCTTGTACCACCCTTATAAAAATTAGTGAGGGCCTCCATCCACCCTTACAGAAATAGTGGGACATGGGGGTCAGCCTGATTAGTAAGAGCTCTTCAAAACATTTCCATAGGCCTACTAATGACCCTCAGAGGTGGCCTTGTAAAGATTACCTTGTGCTTCTTAATCATTGTTCTAGTAGCGTTATAAGCCGGGCTGATTTTAGCAGACTACTTAGTCTGATTGGACTGAAATCTCATTCCGCTTTTTGGGCCAAATCTGAATTTCCAGATAACCCATTTTCCCAATCTTGATCACTTCAGAGTACGTTTTAGGGGATCTTAAAAAAAAAAAGAGGGAAGAACAAAACTTGATGCTAACCCAGTACTGAGTTTCCATAGTACAGTACATACGAACCCTGAAACATACTTATATGGGGTATGCAAACCTTAGAAATTTCTACTGCTAACAATGCTTCCCGCCCGCTTCACGTGCTGAATAAGCACTCTGCAGCCCAGCGCGGAAAAATACTGTCATGCTGAGCTACGAAGGACCGCACATCAGGCTCTGTTGTTGTTTGTGCATGCGTGAATCTCAGACCCATGCCTGCTCTGTCAATCAACCAGAGGTTGGTCTTCTTCCCGATTGGCTGCAAATGCTGCCAACATGTTGAGAAGTACGCGGTGTCGGAGTCTAGAAGGACAGCCCCAAAAACCCTGTGACGCCTTTCAAGAATGGTGGGGCGCAGGTTTGAGGTCGCCCTTCTCCTCCTGTCATTCCTTCCCCATCAGCTACGAATGCATAACTTTGGGTTTATAGCTGTATCTGATTGTTTTCCTCATTCTCTGTCTCACAGCTATAGCTCGTAGTCAAATCATTCCGCCGCTCGCCTTCTCTAAGACGTGTGCCATTGACGATGCTCCGGCTGACGGTGATGAGCCAAGCAATAGGAAGGAGTCTGCCCTAGCACGTAAGAGTGCCCTCCATATCTTGCGGCCCGTATCTGTGTCGACTACTCCTACCTTTGTCACCTCCACCGCTGTATATGAAACTCAGTGCGTCGTGCCACCGTCGCTCCGTAGTCCACCCTCCTCTCCCTTCATTCTCTAACTAGCAGTGGCCTCTTCTAGCAGAGGGCCAGTAGAACCAGGTGGACTACACCATCACATCGATTGTTTGTTACGGTCTGCCATGCGCATCTAGTGATTCTTCGGTGAAGAGATGGCGCACGACAAAGTACACGCAGCAGTGGATTAACATGGGAGACCAGATTTGGCCCCCATCACCACTGCGCTGACCTCCCCTCGTCGTCGCCGCAGAAGAACCGCCGCCACCGAAGCTAAGTGAAAAGGAGTTGATTAAGCAAAAGTACCTGGTCGCAGAAGCTAAGTACAAGAATGATTGGCTGCGTGATTTCCCATGGCTAGTACCAACCTGTACTAGGGATGGCTACCCTGCTCTTAAGTGTAGCATTTGCCGAGCCTTTGGCAAAGAGACGACGAAGTAGTCCAGTCCTGGCGATGGTGGGCGATATCTCTAGACGCAGACAATGCACATACACGAGCACTCTACCGTCCACGAGGAGGCAGTTCGCTAACAACTTGAGATCTAGAAGGACATTAAAGACAAACAGCAGAAGACTACACGTTTCGCAACCGTGGATGTCAAGGGCCGACGTGTCATTCCATAGTTGCGGTGCGTCGAATTCCTGTGCAAGAATGTTGCGCCAATTTCCATGTTTTGTAGCTGCTTCGCTTCATGGTAGAGCACACTCTCGACATTCCCCTCCAGTCCTACGGCGTGTATGCTACGGTTGAACTTCTATGTCAGTGGCCCATTTCTGCTTGATGTGCATATCACTTCCACGCCCTTGACTTGAACACTAGCGAGTCTCTTACCTTGCAATGCCCATTGTGGGTATGGCTTCCAGCAGATGGTTAAGTGCCTGTCAATGCATCTGCTGGCAACCCAACTGGAGCACATCAAGAGCTCCCCCTACCATATATGGCAATTTCATGCGACGAGAGCACGGATCAAATGCGAGGGAAGCATTTGATTGTATACATCACCTTCATGCGGCTATGCCGAGTTGTCATCGACTTCTTGGTCTTGCTAACCATTAAAAAGTGTGATGCTGCTTCTCTTCTGGCAATTCTCTTGCTGCAACTCGAGTCGTCCGGCATCAACCTACAATGCATCATCGGCATCAGCACTGGCGATGCGTCTGTGATGGTCGGCAAAGACAAGGGCCTAGTGGTGTGCCTTCAAGAACTGAACCTGCCCTTAATGTCGTCCCATTCCATCGGCCACATCTTTGTCCTCTTTATGATGTGCTCTAGGCTATTTTTCTTCTACTTCCGTACGCTAATCTATGTTTAATGTACCTGCAGGGAAGAACTTGCTGTCAAGGATGCTGCAGCATCCTGTCCAGACCTCAAGATGGTCAACAAGGTCACTCCTACCCATGCCAACCTTCTCGACCGTTCAAGTGCTTGGAGGGAGTGCTTCAAGTACCTACAGCGAACTACTATCCACAACACCAACCTAGAAGGCATCCATAAAGTTCGATGGTTGTCACGGAGTGAGGCTATTCGACACCTCTGTGTGGTCTTGGGAGCTGCGATTGTGCTGATGTATGAGTATGAGCATCTCCTATATGACGTGGTCATATTGTACAAATGCCACTTCTCTCTTCTACTTGGCAGACATCCTTGCAATCATAAACGACCTCAACCTCAAGTTTTAGAAGCGTGAGGTGAGTATTTTTTTACTGCAAAGTTTGCTTTGACATTGAATTTAAGACAAATTGCATCTGCTGTGTTTCCACTACCCCATCCCTCAAGTCGATATAACAGAGGTGACAAAGGACATTGACGAGACGATGGGAGAACTTTGGCACCGTTATGTCGAGTGCGGGGAGGCTTTCAGTGCCGGTGCTGAAAACACCTGGCTGTTGGTGTTCCTCACTGTGTATGGGCGCGGCAGGTTGAAACATGTGAAAGTGTGCGGCGTTAACAAGGAGGGCAGCCCGGTCATGCACACGTACAAGATGCACGAGCGGCAGATCAATGGGCACTAGTACGTGAGCGGTTACATGGAGTGCATCCTATTGTGCTAGAAGCACGCTAAGGATTGCATGTCCAACCTCCAGGAGCGGGTGCTGGACCTGCGGAAGCTGTCGCCGACGAAGCCCTGCGTCGCGGAAAAGTGGCCGAGACATCGGGCGCAGCACGAGAAGAAGACCAGGGATTACCTCATCAGCTGCAGTGGCATCTTCGACCACAGGCTGCCCGGATTCAACCTGAAGGCAGCCAAAATGGAGCTCGCGACCTGGGCGCCAATCATGCAGAATCATCACGAGGTGGAGGGGTTCCACCAGGGCCTTGCAAACTACCTGACAAAGACAGAGTCAAGCATCCAATCACTATGTCTCAGTTTCACCGTCTGTCATTCTATTTGTTTTTGCTGAACTTTGCCGCCTTGCTGCCTTTCTCAAGATCTTGAAGGTAATCTACCTAAACCCCAACTGTCTTCCCCTCAGTCCCATTCGTCCGCCTATGTTTCTTTTGTGTCAGGTGCTTGCCAAAGCTTTGTGGTTGTGGCAGGCATGTGCCATGCTGCCGTTATCAATAGTCGAGTGCGAGAGGGGCTTCTCTCGACGAAATATGATTAAATCCTAGGTCCGTGGCTCCTTCTACAACGCGAGCTTCTCTGGGCTCAAGGCCATATCGCTCCTCCAGTATTAGATCAAGCCCCAACGATCTGGCGGGAGAAGTTGAGACACCCTGCATGAAGCGTTGTCTTCACATCTGTGGAATGCAAGTGCAAGGGCAAGGCCCTGAAGCGTGAGGTGGCCGGAGAGACAATGGAGGAAGGAGGGGCAGAGGGGGAGGGGCGGGTGCCAGAGTACATGGGGGAGGGGTGGGCTGAGAAGGATGGGGGTTCTGAGAAGGATGATGCTCCAGCGATGGGCACCCCCCATTCCTCTCCGACAATGAGACAGCTGATGAAATAGCCTTAGATGTGCCCGAGTTCTAGGTGTTGGGATTTTGGGAGACTTTAGGTTGCTCCAATAAACATACTTATAGAAGTTAGATTATAGAGTGGGTAGTGTGAAGTACTTTGGTTGGATGGGTTGGGAATTCTTCTAAGAATGGGTCATGCTTGATTTGGTTCCTAAGCATCTTAGACTCTAGGAGGTTCTAAGGATTCATTAGTCTCTTAGAACACTTTATCATGGTGTCAGAGCAGAGGGGAGCCTAGTGATTCATTGGAAGAACGACCTACTGAAAAACACAGTTTCATTTCTTGGTAGACACAAAAGGGCTTCCACCGCTCCCGAAGGGCTGCCAAAATATCACTGTAGATCTTTGTGGCGGACCTTATCCGTGGAACTGGTGAAGGGAAGGAAAAACACGCTGGACGACATGTTGATCCACTTGGGAGGACGAGAAGAACGCGACAAGCATCGAAGACGATCCACATATTGCTGGAAAGAGCTCAATGCAATCTACAACATTTGCCTAAAGGTCGTCGTTATCTGATCTGCAGATCTGGAGAAAATCAAGAAATTTGATAGTTGACAGAAAATCGGAAGAATCTGAGAGAATGCAAAAAGCCGCAGATCCTGACAGGGAGAAAGGGAGTGGATCCCAGATGCCAATAAATGATGTCAAAGAATATCCAACAAGCCAAAGTTTTGAGGGGAAAGTGAAGGCAACATCAATAACCTCACTTCAAATGACCTTGCCAACTTGCCGACAACAAGTCGACAAACTTCGGAGAAATTAAGCGCAGAATCCGACCTCAAGAACAAAAGATGCAATACCTTGTTGGAAAGCCCTCAGAGTAAGGATTTAAAGCCACCGACAGATTGTGATTCACCTAGTTTGGCGACAAAACTGAGTTTGCGGATGCTGCTGCCGATGTGGAGCCGAGAGCTATCACTCGCATTCCTGCACAAACAGCAAAGGCATACAAACGAGTGTGGGATTTCTACCTGCAAAGC
Source organism: Closterium sp. NIES-67 (assembly GCA_027943415.1). Lineage (NCBI taxonomy): Eukaryota > Viridiplantae > Streptophyta > Zygnematophyceae > Desmidiales > Closteriaceae > Closterium > Closterium sp. NIES-67. The sequence continues at coordinate 340,563 of BQMB01002392.1, forward strand.
GGGCTGTGCAACAGCTTGGCCTCTAAGAGGAGCTTTCTCCCTTGAAAATGGAGGGAGAAGGTGTCGTTGCGTATTGGGCTCGTGTCGAGGACTTGAGGTCCAAGTACTTGGCGGCAGGGGGGAAAGAAGAGGTTGAGGAATGGATGTCAAGGCTACTAAAAAGGCTGCCGCATTGATTTTAGGTGCTTAAATTGATCCTCAGCAACCAGACATCCTCACTCTCCAAAGATAATCTGCTGTCCTCACAGAGAAGTGAGGAGATGTGGATTGGTGCGGCACCGACGAGTGATGGTGCAGCCAAAATTGGAGTAGCCACTTGGGGAAGGGGATACGGCAGCAGCAATTGGAATAGAGGAGGTGGACAAGGAGCCTACGGCAGAAACAACAGCATGGGTCAAAGGGGTCCGCCGACGAGCAAGTAGGTAGCACCCACTTTCCCTTGGGGGTCGACGAGTATGGCGCCTCGGGGTGTGAGAGTACGAATCCGTTACACTTCTTTCTCATTTCTATATTTCTTCTCTATCACACTCTTCTTTTCATCCTTATTCATTTTTTCTTTATCTCATGTCATTTGGTTTCCTATTCCTAGTTATCCAATATCCTTTTATTTATCCTACAACTATAATTATATCACTGACTAGGCTCGGGATGTACAAGCACGCTATATCTAACGTAATCGTGTCGTAATCCCTTAAAGCCAACAGCCTCGCGTGGCTATACACAGGGTTATTCTATTTCTAGAAGGGTTTATTCCCTTTGTATACGATAAGCATGGTTACCTGATGTACCTTGGAAGTATAAAAGCACCTTGTATCGATCGATAGTGCAACTTTCTCTCGACCAATTGGATCATGTGAGACGTGATAATCATAGCTTTCCCACTCGGCCGCACTCAGCTACAATAAGCAGCAGCAGCGGGAAAACCTGCCTCGGAAAACCGCGGGGGCGATTAATTCGGTGCCGATCCTGGTAAGCACCAGCTCCGCGTAATTTGAATTAACCTCTCCACGCATGTTTTGAACAGGATGGCAAACTACATCGAGGTTACCCAACAGCTTTTCACCCGCAACGCCGCCTTACAGGAGGAGATGCGAGCCGACCGCAAAGCTTGGTGAAACGAGTTGAAGCGAGTAACTCGACTCGCCTGCCCGCAGCACGAAACGACAACGGCGACAATGCAGTAGTCACAGCAGTTTCTTGAGGCTCCAAAGCCGCGCCCATCCGAGCCATTCAATCCGAGCGATCGAAACTCCGACGTCCGCAAGTGGATCGCCAGCATGGAGATTTATGTTTCATTAATAAAATGATGTACTACAAATATAACACACATGCATATTTAAATCCCCTCTCTCATAATTATGCTTGGTACTAAGTGTTAAACGGTTGGAGAGGGGGGGTTACCCAGACGGATGTGCGCGAAAGTCCAGGCTCGGGAGGAAGTGCTCTCATTGGCCCAGAACTCCAACTCTGGTGGCAAAAATACAGGCGACACCCAAGCCAACAGGTGGGGCAAGCGACAAAAATGTACGACACGAAAGTAATTTGCAGCGTGGGCAACACAACCAACTGTAAAACCAACCTACTGAATTATGAGAAACTGAGGAACACACAGAACACCAAGTGCTCTAGCAGGCCTGCATCGAGAGGTGCACACTCCGCACACCGAGCAGATTTGCACCTAGTTCATCCATCGAGCAGGTTTCGCACCGCACCAAATATCGTTAAGTTCCGCCACGCAACTAATATTGGGAGTGTTACGCACCGCACCTAATATTGGCGACTAACGCACCGACGCAAACATGCGCCACTTAGGGCACGTCTATCGCCAAGTAACGCACTGACTTTGACAACCCAGCCGCCTAAAGGTTGGTCTTTCAAGAGAAGCCCTCGCTCAACCAAAGCCTCAAAGTTGACGTGGGAGGCTAGCTCGGACGCACAAGTTTAGGGCTGCTCGGCTAAGAGCAGTCAAGTCTGGTACATGTTGCACAGCATATGCATGGTCGAACCGCGAACGGACGGTTTAGCCTCCTCTGGCATTCTATGCTCTAGGATAACATTGCGTCGAGGCAAAATCACGCTCCTGATTCAGCAGTTGCAATCCCATAGTTTGAGCTCGCGAAGGCAACCAGAGAAGAGGCAGGTGGAATCGCCACGACAAAGCGGTTCACAACAGGTTTGATGTACCTCGCACCACGTTTAGAGTGTCCGCTCTCCCTGCCCCGCGCCTCCTGCTGCGCTTTCCCCCTTGCGCGCATCCTGCTGCACTCTCCCTGCCGCGCGCATCCGGCTGCGCTCTTCTTGCCACGCGCATCCAGCTGCACTCTCCCTGCCGCATGCATCCTGCTGCGCTCTCCCTGCCGCGTGCATCCAGCGGCGCTCTCCCTTGCGCGCGCATCCAGCTGTGCTCTCCCTGCCTCGCGCATCCAGCTGCGCTCTCCCTGCCACGCGCATCCTGCTGCGCACTCCCTGCCTCACATATCCTGCTGCGCTCTCCCTGCATGAGGTATGGCGCAGCCATCTGAGGTTTGAAGGGCTGGATGGGTGAGCCATGCTGAGTGGGGTAGGTTGCATGCTGATTGGGTTACTGCATGCTTGTAACATATTGTGAGGACAACATCCCATCTTAGAGCGTACCTACCACACCCCTCCCACCCCTCCCACCAGGATGCCAAAAGCAGACCCAGTCCTGAGTGCGTTGGCACTCACGAGGACCCATTTGCGCTGCTGAGTGTGTGGACCTGCCTCTGGCGAGCGGGGCGGGGAGAAAGGACGAACGGTCTTGCACGTTGGGATGGCAGGCCAGCCTTTGCCGACAGGTCCGCCGACCGCCAACCTTGAGCAAGGTCGACCTGCCAGGTGCGTAACTGCTAACCCTAGATGTCAAGCAACCTGGTTCTGGATTCGCCTAACCACACATACAGCAGCAATCCGAACTGTACTAGACAGCCTAAGTGTGGCAAAGTGTTTCTCCATGGTCCATGATTTGATGAGGGGAGTAGGGAGGAAACCCGGAGCGGCAGAGGAACTGGGGGCAGAGGGACTTAGCTAAGATTCGACAGCTGACCACCAAGGAAAAGCCTCCCCCCCTGTTCCACAACCGTAGAACCACGGTACCCAAGCCAGGAAGAAGGCAATTCAGCTGCCCCCCAGGTGGCAAGCAAGTGGTAATGGGGGTGGCAGAATCGGTATACATTAGGTGCCAACGTTCATCTAATGATGCTGCAGCGGGGGCAGCTCTAAAAACCAGCTTGATGACCAATCAGGGGCGTGACCAGAAGCCAGTGTCGATGAGTGTCAGCTTGACAAGGGCCTTCTCACAAATGCGCATTGGGTTGACGACCAAACTGCCACCTGGAAAGGCGGCCAACCACAGCGACGTGCTCTGCGTGCTGGTAGAGGAGGCCGATGCTGCTGTGAAGTTGATGTTGGGAGCTGCAGAAATCATCGGTGAGTCTATAATGGCCATGCTCAATGACTCCTGTGGAAAAGGGATAGCCGCACGGCAGAGTGTAGAGAGTGCCCATGGGTTGCAACAACAGTGGCGACAAGCTGCTAGTTCGTATTACCTCATTGCTTGGGCAAGATGTTCCCACCCTGCATGCACGATGCAGGAACAGACAGCACCATCACGCGAGAGCAAGTGCAGCTGGAATTGGATGCGGCAGGGGAAAAGTTCAGGGAGGCGAGAGGGTTGGGAGAGATGTCAATGACAGGGCTGTTAGAACGAACACCACGGCCCGCGCCAGGGCTGACCTCCAATATGGACAAGAAGCATGTCACGAGGAAGGGCACACTGGAGCGTGACACAGGGTTTTCACACAGTGGGGCTCGACGTGGTGACAAGTACCAGCAAATCAAGGCGGCAGGTAGGCATGGGGTGATCGAAGCGGGCAGCTACATGCAAGGGGCAGAATGAGAGCAGCCTGAAAAAATAGAGAGATGGCTGCTAGGGCGAGAAAAAGGGAAGGCAACTGTAGAGATAACTAGCCTTCTCAGGAGAGAGGTGGCTGCTAGTGCGTAAGAGAGCAGGCCGCTAGAGCATGCTAGAGAGAGGTGGCTGCTCCAGGTTGAGAATGAGCAGGCCGCTAGAGCAAGAGAGAGCAGGTGCTAGAGCGAGAGAGAGGATTATGGTTAGAGTGAGAGAGGGCAGGCAGCTAGAGCGAGAGGGGGGTGGCTGCTAGAGCGAAAGAGAGGTGGCTGCGTGAGCGAGAGTGAGGAGGCTGCTAGAGCGAAAGAGAGGTGGCCGCTAGAGCGAAAGTGAGGTGGCCGCTAGAGCGAGGGAGAGGTGGGTGCTAGAGCGAAAGAGAGGTGGCTGCTAGCGCGAAGGAGAGGTGGCCGCTAGAGCGAGGGAGAGGTGGCTACTAGAGCTATAGAGAGGTGGCCGCTAGAGCGAGAGAGAGGTGGCGGCTAGAGCAAGAGTGAGGTGGCCGCTAGGGTGAAAGAGAGGTGGTTGCTAGAGCAAGTGTGAGGTGGCTGCTAGAGCGAGAGAGAGGTGGCTGCTAGAGGGAGAGAGAGGTGGCTTCTAGAGCGTAAGAGAGGTGGCTGCGTGAGCGAAACTGAGGTGGCTGCTAGAGCGAAAGAGAGGTGGCTGCGTGAGCGAAAGTGAGGTGGCTGCTAGATCGAAAGAGAGGTGGCCACTAGAGTGGGAGTGAGGTGGCCGCTAGAGCGAGAGAGAGGTGGCTGCTAGAGCGAGAGAGAGGTGGCTTCTAGAGCGAGAGAGAGGTGGCTGCATGAGCGAAGGTGAGGTGGCTGCTAGCGAAAGAGAGGTGGCTGCTAGAGCGAGAGTGAGGTGGCCGCTAGAGTGAGGGAGAGGTGGGTGCTAGAGCGAGAGAGAGGTGGCTGCTAGAGCGAAAGAGAGGTGGCCGCAAGAGTGAGAGTGAGGTGGTCGCTAGAGCAAGGGTGAGGTGGCAGGGATCCATACTCATTGCCGGCTAAAGAGAGAGGCCATGCATGCTAACCATGGAGCGAGAGATGCTGGCTAAAAAGAGAGGCCATGCATGCTAACCATGGAGTGAGAGATGCCGGGTAAAAAGAGAGGCCATGCTGCTAGCCACGGAGCGAGCGATTCCGGCTAAAGATAGGCCATGCTGCAAACCATGGAGCGAGTGATGCCGGCTAAAGAGAGAGATACCAAGGTATAGCTTGTTGTGTGCCCTCCCTCTTCAAGATCGGTAGGTGGCTAGTGGCATGGCAGGATGCCTTGGGCGATACTAGCTACATGAGGTATGTTTGCCATAACCTAGGGATGGCATGGCGCTTTCAATGTGGCAGGCTGTCTGAGGAGTTGTTGGCAGAGAGAGGTATGGCTGGATGCACAACCAAAAATGCTTGACGACCTGTGTACCTGCGCAGTTGGCGGCACCTTCCCGGTCGTGGAGCCCGATCACGAGACAGATACGAGTCCACCACATCAAGGCGCCACCACGGTGCACGAGGTTGCGGATGGGGAGATGGGAGACGAGCATACTGTTGGGGTACTAGACGAGGGCCCCATTGAGGATTGTGTGATTGCAGGAGGAGAAGATAGTGTCAATGCTGAAGGTGGCACACTGACTGGAAACACGAACGTGCTTGACACATGGGTGAATACACTTGACGAGGGCTTGGAAGGGCCATGCGTTGATGCATCCACAATCGGTGATGGTGCAAGGTTGGCATTGCAAGAGCCGACAAGAACAGTAACCGCCAGGCAAGTGGCAAATTCTATTGTGATGTTGCTAGTGGGGGGCTTGATGAATGAGGTATGTGGCCTGTAGCACGTGTGGGCTTATGGCATTAGCGTCCGTGCCAGGAGCACGTTGGTATTACTTGTTTAGTACCCTTTGCTGCCACTTGCCCTGGCTATCACAATGAAGCTGGGCAAGCACCACTGGTGCCCATGGTACTTACGATGCGAATGCCAGTGAAAGCTGGCTTGATGCTCGCGCAGGGCTTGCATTCAAACGTCCCACTGTGGTTGTCATTCTTATTGCAGTCCAGCGATGGCAGAGGGAGTCACACCACTGAAAGGCAACAAGCTTCCGAGTGTGTGGCATGAGGGACTGTCCAACGTGAGGCTAAAACCAACACGGTATGTTTTGTGTCCCCGGTGATGTTGCTGCAGTTCATGGCTGGGGTGGCGATGGTGTGCCAGAAGGGAGCCAAGTGTGGGGGGCGGATGGTGTTACGTTCTGTGAGGATTAATTGGGCGTGCATTGGGTTCTTATGGATGTGCAACACTTGTTCTCATGTGAAGACTTGGTGGACAACAGAGCATGGAAAAACAACGAGGTGTGAAAATCCACAGGGGTCGAAAACGTCATTTATGCTACCTCGGTTTCTCGCTGCATTCGCCTTAGCAACAAATCTCGGAGGTCGGGCGCACATTGAGTCTGAACAGTATGAGCGGTCAGACCTTTTACCGACATATGCACCGCCCTTATGGTCTTAGGGAATCCATCACTCTTAAAAGCGAGGATAATATGGCTCAGGTTAGAAAGATGATGGAGGCCCGTAGAACGCAGGAGTATGTTGCCGTCAATGGGAGATGGTCGCAGGCTAGGTAGGGCAAGTGGTGCACCGTCACGTTTTTTTACCCGAGATCTCGAAAAGTACTGCTACATGTAACCATTAGTAAGAAAACAAGTCAGTCTTCCACAGCCTTAGAGGGCATTGCGTTTAAGATCGGTCTCAAACGGTTGGAGTAGGCAAGTTTCAAAGTGTATGGCATCATATCGGATGAAGGTGGCTCTTTTAAATCTGCAATTTTGGGGACTGACATCCGTCACCAAATTGACGTATGGCACAAGGGGCGCGCCCTTACCAGGAAATTTGTAAAGGATTTTCTCGATGCACAAAAAAAGAAATGAGGGTGGCTGATGCACGAAGTTGTGCGGACCTTTGCATGTGTTCAACCGATGAGTTGTGGGATTGGTTGGAGAAATATCCCCTGAAGGGAGGCAAGGTCAGCAGGAAGTCTAGACGAGCCACCCTCATATGGGCTAACTGTACCACCCTCGATACATTTAGATACGACCCAAGCGCCAAGGCTCCTACAAGGTGCATATGAGGAGATGCGGAAGGTGCAGCACCAAGATCGGGCCCTCCCCATCTAAACGTCGTCGGATTCATATGGCAGGCAAAAACAAGGAGAACGACATGGGGGGGGCGCCTAGTGAGGTGGGGGAGGCGGGAGCCATCCAGGAAGGAGAAGGGGGGGCTTAGGAGGGTGGAGCAGGCAGCCAGCCACCTAGGGGTGGTGGTGCGACGGAGCAAGCAAGTGGTGGGCTGGGGTCTACAGAGTGGCTAGAGATTAGGATGGAAGATGTTCATGAGATTTTTTACTTTGACCCGATCCCAAGCCACCCCGTCCCTCATAGCGGCTTCGCGGATTTCATTCCCGAGACAGCGGATTCACTGGCGTTTGGTGAGGACACGCAAGATGGACCGCACATTGTCGACTGCACGCACGAGGGTGAGTTGGTAGAACATGCACGTTTTTTTGCATGATGTGTTTTGAGAGGTACTAATTTGACTCTCCATGTTCACACCTGCTCCACGTGCTTTTTTTGGTGTTGTGAAGAGGTCGTACAAGCACATACGGCCGAGTGCGCAGCGCTGCACGACGACGGCACCTGCCCATCACCACCTATGCCTGTAGATGGAGCAAGCAATGCAGTTGTTATTGGGGGAAACCAGGTGGGAGGGGGGTCGGGGCGTAGGTGGGTGGCTCGAGGAGAATCCAAGTGACAACATCCGGAAGGAAGCAGGGTTGGTGGTTCTGAGAGCGGAAAGATAGAGGAGGTGACCGTGGCATGGCATTTTAGTGTACACTTCCATCATGTTATGCTACGGTGTGCAGCGAGGCTAGTAGCAGGAATACCCATGACTTCTAGGGAGGTCGCCGAGGAGCTCGCTATCGCGGCTGAGCATTGGGCAGGGATCCATACTCATTGCCAGCGCGGTGATGTTCCGTCGCGTTGCGTCAGGGAACGGTGGGGGACAGAGAGCGCTCTGTATTTGCCATATTAAAAAACACACAAAGGCCTTTCGCGTCTGGTTGGCGGAGAACTGCGGGGAGGCGCAGATGGAAGCATACGTGCATGGGGCTAGCAACTGGATTAATGAGTCGTTTCATTCATTGATCACAAAGTATGCCCCAAAAAGAGTCTCTTATCTTGGTAGCATGGATGCGAGAATAGCACTAGCAGTGCTGCATTGGAACGCCACGGCTGATCAGCAGGTAGTGTTCGTCTTGCAACACATATCCGTCAGGGGAAGAAGGATCGAATATTGGGACCGATAGATTGGGGGTGGCAGGATCAGATATTGGTCCATTGGCAAGGGTTGGTGAATGGCACCAGTTCAGGTGCACAAGCCACTCCCGTGAGGGGCGCAGCCGGCGCCGCTGATCCCACAAGCGTGGCTCCATCCACAGCTGGCGATACGTGCAGTGAGGATCCCGGTGCCCCTGTTCCTCTGAGCACCCCCAACAACCAGCCGTTTGTGTTTTCCAGTCTTGGGGGTAGTGTTGCCCCAGTATCCGCGTTGCGGACCAGACGCCGCACGATTACCCGCTCGCGTCACGCCACTGCTCGTCGCTGCCTTCCTTTGGGTAAGTCATTATCATGCATACTTTCAAATGTTCGCAGACCCTCCTTCCTCCCCTCCCCCCCCGTTCCCCCATAGTTGGCTCTGGATGACCCCCACCTTTTTATCATTCCCCACAACCGATGGCACTCACATGTCTATGCATTCCAGGAGACTCGACCAACACCATTGCTAGATAGGCCTTGGGTCTTGCGGCCTCACGCTCCATTCAAACGTCCTCATAAACTACCCCCCTGGTGAGCACATAGCAAGGTTTGCTATCCTCCGCACGTCATTGTTCGCTCGTGAGTTGTAATGGGTGTGTGATCATCCACACACGAGCAAGTGGGTCCTTATTTCACAGAACTCAGCCCACTCGCGGTGCATGGTTGCCATTCATTCTCCATGCAGGTTAGACGACTACGATCTGCAAATGGAGTAGCACACACGCCAAGTTGCACACCAGCCATGTTTTCGCGCGAGGTATGTTGTTGTCTAGTCGATGCCAAATCCAACCATGCTGCTTGTTTCAAAACGTGCTTCCGCAAACCATGCAGGCTGCACCAAACCATACATGCATGCTGCACCCATAAATGCTTGCGGCAATCAGAGCCGGCTGTAGCAAACCATTCATGCATGCCACGCATCATTCCATTATAGCAGGCTGCAGCATTCCATTCGAGCATGCTGCAGCCCATCCATGCATGCCGCTGTCGGTACAGGCTGCAGCATTCCATTCTAGCAGGCTGCAGCATTCCATTCTAGCGGGCTGCAGCATTCCATTCTAGCAGGCTGCAGCATTCCATTCTAGCAGGCTGCAGCATTCCTTTCGAGCATGCTGCAGCATTCCATTCTAGCAGGCTGCAGCATTCCTTTCGAGCATGCTGCAGTCCATCCATGCATGCTGCGGACGGTACAGGCTGCAGCATTCCATTCTAGCAGGCTGCAGCATTCCATTCAAGCAGGATGCAGCATTCCTCCCAAGCATGCTGCAGCATTCCATTCGCGCATGCTGCAGCCCAACCATGCATACTGCGGTCGGTACAGGCTGCAGTATATATCAATCAGCCCATCCAGTAACGCCTGCAATGTTGCCCACCCGTGGCGCCCTGTTGGCCCCTTTCCCAAACGGTGCATTTCTCTCATGCCACAGCTGCACGCATACTCGTTCAATGATTTGCTGTCTTGCGTGTCTTGACTGGACCCATATTTCAGGTGGCTGTGCAAAGTGCTCCAGCGTGCGGGATGTTCTGGCCCCACGGTTTGAAGAGCTTACCAACCATTGTTTTTGCAGCTCGGCCTGCTAGGCTCATTACTCGGCGCACCCTAATCCGCAATCAGTACTTATGGTTCATAACTCTTTGCGTTTGTCCTCCACACTGGCGTGAAACCTTTTTCGAGTAGAGGTGACTAATTGGTTTGTCCACACTACAGACAGTAGTATGCAGCTCTAACAAATATAAGGGTATTTATTAGTGTTATGCTTATGATACGGCACAACCTAGAATGACTGCATGGCAAAATCTATTTCGTCAGGTAGTTTCCAATTGTGTAGGAAGTCGTCGACTGCATCCTGTGTGCAACACTCGTATCCCATGCCTGTATCGTCGCGGTATAATGACCCAATCACCACATGAATGAGCCAGGGCAGTTTAACACGAGCAAATGGGTGATCACCTAGCAGCTCCGAGTATTCGATGTAGCATCAGAATCGATGATTTGTGGCCGTTATGGAAACCCCGCTAGGATCCGATCGTGTTTTTTTACCTGTGCAAACATGGAGGATTGCCTCCATGGTTGGGTCCTTATCACTCGGGTCGTTGGGTGATTCCTGCGATAGGCCAAGCTCATTGCATGCCCACTGCTCTAGCACCGCACTCTGTTTTGGATAGGCTTGTGCGAACTCCTCTAAGGACCACCTCTCGCTGGGGGCAATCACCACAGGAGTTTTCCTGGTTGGCACGCTGACCCGATGTTTCGGAGCCTCTTTTGCTCGTTTTTCGGGGCCCCCCACGACCGCCCTGCCCCTCGCGACAGCCCTGCCCCCCCGACAGCCCTGCCCCCCCTGACAGCCCTCCCCTCCCCAACAGCCCTGCCCCCCGCGACAGCCCTGACCCATCCACTTGCCCTCCCAACCCCTTCACATTCCGTGCCCTGCACCCCTATGCTGCCCTCACTCTCCTCGTCGCTTTCCGCCCCCACCCTAAACCCGGGCTGCACTTTCCGCTTGCGTGCACTCGGGGGCACAAACATCCTCCCTGCGATCTGCTATTCGGATGGGGAGAGGGGAGGGGGGGCGTGGAACATCACTGGTTTAGTACGGTGGCGTAGGGTGACTGGAGACATACCATAGAGGTCGTCACCCATGGGCGTGTCCCTAACCTCGTTGTGCCTTTCTTCCTGCTCCCTCTATCACCATCAGCATGCTCCCTCTCTCACCATCAGCCTACTCCCACGCTCACCAACAGCCTGCTCCCTCTCTCACCATCAGCCTACTCCCTCTCTCACCACCAACCTATTCCCTTCTCTCTCACCCTAATACGGCTCCATCTCTCACCATCAGACTGCTCCTTCTCTCACCATCAGCCTACTTCCCCTCTCAGCATCAGCCTACTCCCTCTCACCATCAGCCTGCTCCCTCTCTCACCATCAGCCTACTCCCCCTCTCACCGTCCGCCTACTCCCTCCCTCACCTTCTGCTGCCCTCTCTCTCTCCGTCTCTTCCCCGCCTCTCTCATCTCCGATCCTCTCTCCGTCTCTCCCACCCTAAACCCTTTCCCTTCTCACCCTCTCCCCTTCCACTTCCCACTCTCTCCCGCTCTCCATCGCTCCGTCCCCATCATTCGACCGCTTTCCCTGTCAACCTCCCTATCCGCCCCTCTCCCGCCCTCTTTCCGTCATTCTCCCCTTCTCTCCCCCTCGCTCCCCGTCTCTCCCCGTCTCGCTCGTCGCCCCTCCCCCTCCCCCTCCCATCTTTGTAATTATGAGATGGGGGCTTTAATCTAGCAGCCCACCAAAAGCAAAAGCAAGCAGCCCACCCATCACTAGCTCGATTCACACTCCAAAAGCTTCAAGTGTTGTGACACAAGATCGTTGCCACAACAAACCATACTCTCGCACAATTGCACCTGCGAAATCTGCCCTTTTCACCTACTTATTTTATCTGAAAGTTGGCCAACATTCACTACACATTTCACGTGCGAGATCCCACGCACTTTCATATGCAAACCCCAAGTGCAAATACTGTTAAGAGTATATGGATGCGAAATTCACCTGGCATCACGCACCCGAACCTGAAACCATGCGCAATTCACCTGAGCATATCCCCCCTATGCATTCCCTTACGATACCGTCCCCTTTACTCACTTACCCATGCCTTATATAAGGCTTAAGATGTATATGGTAATTGCCTAAAGGCAAAAACCATGCAACTTGCTACACTCTTAAAGGGTTCCATAAAACTTCTACAAGACTCTTAAACCAACCTCATAGGTCCTCCATAAGTTCCCTATGGGATTCCCATGTGACTCCTATGTGACTCCCATGTGACTCCCATGTGACTCCCATGTGACTCCCATGTGACTCCCGTGTGACTCCCGTATGACTTCCATGGGACTTCCATGGGACTTCCATGAGACTTTCATGGGACTTCCCTCAACTCTTTATCAGCTCGTTCTCACACAACTTAACCCCACAACAACAAACCGCACTTAACCCAAAGTGTGTAACCATAACGCTTGCACCTAAAAAGCTACTTCTTCAATGCTTCTTCATCCTCAGCAAATAGGCGGCAGGTTGATGTGCAAAAGTATGTTTTGCACCAACATGGTTGGCACGGCAGTATTGAAAGTGCATGCATAAATAACGTACTGACAATGAGTCCGTTGCGGTAATACACCACATAAATTATCCATGAGTTGTTCATGCATGCGGGTACCGCATGTGATGCCAAGCTAGTCTAATACTATGAAAACGTGAGTGAGTGTCATCAGCGCGCCGAGCCCAACCCTTGCGAGAAAAAGAAAACTGGCTGGAAAACAGGCAAATCAAGGCGAAACAATTAAAGCACTGAGCGAGAAAAAATATGGGTGAACTCAGCTTTGTGTTATAATATAAAAACACAATACATACAATGTAATGTAAAACAATGCAATCAAACAATATCTGATTTTGTTCGTATGCATCTACACCTCACTTTGGGCTGCATGGTTTTCTATTCTTGAAGAAACATTCAGTATCTCTACATCTGGGTGTTACGTAAAGTTGTGTATTGCGTCATTTCATGGCACACCTAGATACGGAGTTCGACGAGGCAGTGTTCATACGCACATGCACTATTCGCTGAAATGTTTGATGTGTCTCCCTCATACGGGAAATTCAGTCCTCCTTAGAATCACATCACTAAGATGAGGTACTAACATGCACATTACTTTGGTTGTAGTATTGACGCTCATACAAATGCATCAGTGGTAGTTAAAATAACATGGGAGTTGCGCATAACAATGTTTTTTTTTTTTGCAAATATATGTTGGAATGGCATTATCATATGCATTCCAGAAGCTATGGACAGATTGATTGTACATCATGCTATACTCACATGGAGTACGCGATAACTGAACCGAATGGCAGCAGTCGTTAAAATCCGCGTATCAAATGTCACAAAATAGACTCAAGCTTCCTACCTTTGGTTGAGAGTTCCCTATGAGAAATACTCAACAACCAATCCCGTCCTCCTATCCAACCAACCTTCCTACCATTGAACTACTCTGCACACAAGGTTTAACCATTGACTGAGAAAAGCCCAATAGTCAATCTGAAGTTCAAAAGTGGACTAACAGGTGGATTGACACGACGGTAAGGACATCTAACTGTACCTGTTTTACAACATAGGCATTTACCGAGTCCTGTACGGCTACTAATTCGTAGAACAGCACCAAAGGTTGAAGTATACTTGACAGGGTTATCGTTCAAGCATTCTTAACAATGCTTAATAGCACGATACCTCATATTGAAGGACGCGCAAGATGATGTCAGGTAGTAACGAGTCAACGTGTGAGCTGTAAGTTCGTGTGTATAGTTAACCGAAGGGTCACGCCACTCTCAGTCAAACGAACAGTCACTAGACAAGTCACGCGAATAATCGCATTATCTTTGAATAGGCAAAATCCGAATAGGTATTCCCTATGCATTAATGTGTCTGTTCTATCCATTATTATTTTTCTTGTTATTTTAGAGACTTCCTTTGCAAGGTGTAAAGTCTTTTGCTGACTTCTGCCACTCTTTGGTTCCACCAACTCTAGATCCGGACCACCCTAATTACGTGGTTTACTTCAGTATGGTATCAGAGCAAGGAGAGTCACATGAATATGTTATAAGCTGATTCAGTACATAAGTTAGATTATGTTGGTACATAATCTCTCAATATGGTATGCAGTAATGACATTAGCTTAAGCTAGTACATAAGCTTTTATTATGTCAATCAATAAGACAGGAAATTCATATACGAATTCTCCCAAATTTGTTCTATCTACTCACGATCTAACTGAATTCGCTACTATAATGGCTAATCAATCAACCTAGCAGCAAGGACAACAAACTCTAGTGCATCCCCTTGATAGCTCCAATTCCACAAGAGCTGCAGCTGCTGCTGGGCCTACAGCCCCTGGAGATGAGTCGGCCGAATTCCTTTGCCTTCTATAGATGACTTGTACAAGAACAGCAACAACAACAACAGTTTCGGTATCAAATGGCACGAGAAACACCATTCGTTGCACCAGCTGTTGTCAGTCGAGCGGACTTTCTTACCATTTCCAAGCTGTAGACTTCCAGTTCTTTTTATGGCTGCGACTTCTATATTAGGGGATTTGAATTTGAACTCACACAATCTTTGGGTATCTGAGGATACTTCGACGGTACAAGCCGTTTGCCTGAAAAGTGACAGCCGAAAAACAAGCGCATTATTACAAGTATTCGCTTATGGCCTATTTTTTTCTGGTACGGAATCTCTCACTTGCTGAGCTGTTGAGAGTACAGTGCTTCGAACATTCAATTGATCCAGCCTTCTACGCCTGGGACTACCTACGCAAGTTATATCAAGCACAAGTTTCCATCACACAGAGCAAGTTGTTAATTCAACTTACAGCAACTCAAATGCTACCTAGAAAAAAAGCCGGCAGTACATGAGCAGATGCAGAAATCTTCGAAATCGACTCGGCATGCGCGGAGGAAACCTCAGCAATGACTTATTTGTCACTATCCTCCTAGCAAGACTTGGATCTGTATAATGCAAATGAAGGCAAGACCGAAAGCAAGTTAAGGTTCTATACAGGTGGACCAAGTCAAGGGAAATAGGCACGATGTGGACCAAATCAATCGGATTAGACAAGAAAACGAAAGAGATTCTGCAAATTCTGCAAATGAGCTGGTTATCGTATTGAAGAGTGTCGGAATCTAAAGAGCAGGAATCGAGAGAAGTCAGATGAAGTAGCCCCAGTCAAGACAGTCTCACTGCCTTCAGATTCTTCTACTCAACCTACAAAAGGCAAAGCGATCATTAACTGTATGATCATACCTCACTGGTCCAGTGGTGTTTGCTGCAGGAGACAACGACTCAATAGAGAAAATGACAATGACATTGAAGAACCAGAGGACTTACCTCCAGATCTTCGTCCTCGTCTTGAAACTCCATAACCAGTAGAAATGGATGATGATGACGAAGAAGAACAGCCCATGGCCGTTTCTCGATGATTGAACGTTCAGCCATACACCCACATCGTCAAGCGAGCGTATCCTCGCAACATCAACACATGGTTTCTTGATAGCTGTTGTGGTCATCACATGGCGTCTTCAAGCCAATATCTTCTCAACTGGTGAGATCTGCCAAGAGAAGAACAGTATACAATAACAGTGGCAAACAATTAGACGACGCAAGCTATAGCAATCGGAGATGTTCTGCTAGAATCTGACGACACAGGAGTATCACTCCGCTTGAACAAGGTCCTCCTCGTCGCGAGTCTTGGCTTCAATCTTCTATGGCAAGCCCAGCTGATGCAGAGAGGCATTTGTTCCATCAGCACCACTGACATGATGATTATGGAGCTGTATGTGGGGGACAAGAAAGAATACGAGTTATTGAATTGGCATCACAGAAATTAAGGATGGCGTCTCGATGTTGCGATTCTCACTTGAATCTTCCACCAGTGATAGTCAGAAGACTGTCTCATTTGCCCCTTGGCATCATCGCTCCGAGACTGATTGCCAACGCCAAAATCTTTGTGGACTCAACGTCTTCTTTGTCATGCCTCAGCCTTCCTGCACCACCTCCCTCGACGAAAATGCAGCAAAGACCGCAGCAGCAGGATCAGCAGCAGTAGAAATAGGCCAAACAACTTGGGCATCAGGAGATGACTGCTAGAGTTTTGCTCAACAAGAACTACTTCAGCAACAGTCGAAGAACCTATGGAACTAGAAGATACCTGGGAAAGAAAATAATTAATCGTACCTGATTCTTGGGCACGTGTCAACACCTCAGCATCCCTTGGGCTGAAACTGCAGAAGAAGCTGGGTTCATCCAGCCTTTGGCACAGGTAGCTACGTTAACCCTATGCCAACAATTCACTTCTCACCAGCCTTCTTTCTTCACTCCAACTTGTACTTGCGTTCAAAAGAGCACAGAACCATGGCAAAAGTAGTTAGGCCATCCTTCATTCGAATCTCTCAACAACTCCATCAAAGCCTCAAACTTTGACAAGAATGCAGTTCTACTAACCAGCGGCTAGGAAATTCGACCTAGCAGCCGCCAACCACCCTGTACCATCTGCCCCATCGCTCCATTCCCATCGCACTTCCCAAATGCCCCCAAATACTCACCAATGGACGTCATATTCAGCGACATCCTATTCATGCCGCAGGGAGCAGAGGCCATCAGCGGCAATGACTGCCGATACATAATTACATTCATCGATGGCACTACTTGATATGTCTGCCACAAGAATCTTTCTCACAAATCAGAAGCCCTCATCACCTTCAAACTGCGGTTGAAGATAGCAGAGCAGCAGAGCGGCATCAAACTGAAGGAGATACAAATTGACAACAGGGGAGAGTAGACTAGCGAGCAGTTTGACGAGTTCCTTGCGTGGAAAGGGATTATCAAGCACAAGACAATTCCTTATGCCCATCAGCAAAACGGGGTAGCTGAGTGGACAAACAGAACGCTGCAAGAGAAGATGTGTGTGCTTCTGAAACAGTCCAACCCGCCAGCCGACGATTGCCCATTTGCGATGACGCAAAATGTCAAGCTGCACAACTGCCTTTCCTCCACTGCCTTACCTCACTTCACTTCACCACGTTTCATGCAGTCAAACCAGCCTGCCAATACAAGACTTTTACAAGTTTGGGGCTGCATGGTCCAATACCAACCTCCACGCGCAATAGTGGGCAGATTCATTGAACGGGCTCGATGAAGAATACACCTTGGTGTACCAAAGGATTCCTACTCTTGGAAAGTCGTGGACTACGAAACTAGCAAATCTTTGTATGCCCATGACTGCATCTTACGAGAAACTCTTTCTCAATGACTTCGAACGCGACAAGAAACGCCAGTAGCGACATCCTGATCATCACAGCACCGAAAGAAGTTTCGGCACCCCTCAAGACAAAGCCGATGCAAGCAAAGAATACAATCCGCCCATCAGCGCAACAACAAAACCTTCTACTGCTCCATAGCCTTCCACATCAGCAACTGGACCTGATTCTTCATCACGTGAAGATCCACTATTCGATTCCTACATTCCTACGACACATACACCCCGCTGTTCACTCCACTCTATGACCCGTTGCGACCAGCCACCCTATAATTATGAACAAAATCCTTGACAACAGAAAGCTGACGCTGCATCATATGACAGTGCATGCCACATTACATCCGAAATTGACGATGACGACGTCATCGAAGTTTGCAGCCAACCTCATCCACGTGGTGACCAATCGGCTCTTCAAATCTTCGCACTCGCTGTCACTCTTCCGCAACCAATGGCCGGGATTGAACCGGATATGGTCAAGCAGGCCCTCTCTGGATCCAATGCAACCAAGTGGCAAGCAGCTATGGATGCAGAGGCAGCGACTCTTGAGAAGCGGAAAACGTGGAAACTGGTTCCACTTGCAGCAGCGCGCTGCAAGAAGATTCTTTCGGGTAAGTGGATCTTTCGTATGAAGACAAATGCAGTAGGCGAACCAGCCAGATGTAAGGAAGATGGGTTGTTCAAGGTTTTGAACAAACCCATGGCATTGTTTACAACCTGAGTTTTGCTCTGGTCAGTCGCCATACCTCGGTTCGAATTCTTCTCGCCATTGCCGCTAGTCGCCACCAGACCCTTTAACAGTTGGACGTTAAAAATGTGTTCTTATATGCCGATGCCAACGCAGACATCTACGTCAAACTACCCCACAACTACAGTGATGGAATTCACATATACAAACTGCTCAAATCTCTCTACGACATCAAGCAGGCTCCTCGCCTATGGTAGCAGCACCTTTACCATGTTCTTATCTCACTCGACTTCGTGCAGCTGCCCCATAATATTGGGATGTACGAACTCAAATTTTTGGGAAACTACATCCTTCTAGTCGCCTGTGTGGACGACTTACTGTACACCGGCTCGTGTAACCGTCTTCTTGCTAGCATGGAAGAACGAATCCAAGAGTTTTTCAACGTGACTATTTCCCCCAAGGTTACTCAAATTCTTGGGTTAAACGTCGACTGCGGCCCCGGCGTCATCTATCTCTCTGCAGGAAAGTATGCCGAGACACTTGCAAAAAACTTCGCAATTACTCCCATCGGCCTCACTACTCCTTTTTCCATATTCCTCCCAAGTCCACACCCAATACTACCCTACTTACCACCTTTGAATATTCACACGATGTGCCACATTAAAAAGTAGTTTCCCGATTTATCAGTCAGTGCAAACTGCTTGCCAGATTCAAGTGCGCAAGCCCCTGTACCCAGAGCCAATTTCATCTCACAGCACATGTTTTATTATGGTTTTAGATGGTTCGAGATGATTCCAACACTTGTGCTTGTAGGGGTACACACTATTTCAGTTTGGTGCACTCATCTGAGTTGGGGATTGCAAAACATGACAGCTGATGTTTACACTGTGGCAAATTGCGTCCGTTGAAAAGTGGGTCCACTGCCGAGCCTGGGATGGGGACTTTTGTTACATGTGACCATCCAGCATGGCTAGGGGATGGTGACGGATTGGTCAAACCCAATAATCCCTGATGGCGCTGGACTTTCGTCACCCGCACAAGTGGTTCAGATCATGTAAGCGACTATCGCTTCCGGCAAAGCGAAAAGTATGTAGAAATAATCTTGCAAATATCCTCAAGCGCCTTGCTTCATAATCTGATCTCAAAGTGGTTGCAAGTTGTCAATACATACAACCATTCCACTATTTCCAATGAGTTTATTGATTTATAGGCAAACAACACAAAACAAACGCGGTTCGTTACTGCCATGTGCGCTGCGAGTAACTTGCGCGCCTCGTGTTACGCCGAGTCGCACATGCCAAAGGGTCCGAAGCTGGAATGCTTGTTGAACACACCCCGTCCGAAACCCAACTTTGCCCCACGTCAATCTGTTTCTTGCCAATTCTGTGAGAGTACGCCCCCGTTACACTTCTTTTTCATTACTATATTTCATCTCCGTCTATTTCTCCCTTTTCTCCTAATTTATTCAAATCCTTACCTTATCTCATGTGTTGCATATTCTTTACTTTCCATTATCCTTTGGTTTATCCTATTATTATAATTATATCACAGACCTGGCTTGGGATGTACTGACGCGCTATATCTAGCGTAATCCTGTCGATAACACTTAAAGCCAATAGCCTCGCATGGCTATACGCAGGGTGATTCTATTTCAAGAAGGGTCTATTCCCTTTGGATATGATAAACCTGGTTACTTGATGTACCTTGGAAGTATAAAAATGCCTTGTATCAATCCATATTGCAACTTTCTCTCGACCATTTCGTTCCTCTGACAAATTCCCTTCCTTCCTTCCACTCAATCACCCCATCTCCTTTCTTTCCACCAATATTCCTTCAAACTTCTCTACAGCTTCCCCCTTCCCGTACGCAAGACGCTCACGCAACATTCATTGCTTTGTATCTCTTTCTCCTCCCAAGTCCGAACTTAACATTCTATTGCCCCAAGTCTTGAGTGTTCCGTTGTGGGTGGCGGAACCACTCCAACAACCTCCCATGTGGTTTTTCCAACCATGCACCTCCCATGTGGTTCACTCCTCTACTGCTTCCCTGTAGTCTTCATCCTTACACTCTAAGTCAACTCCATGCTCCCTTGCAACTGCTTGGCTTTCTGCCTCTGCTGACCGTGCTTATACGTATAAGCTCTCACTGCCAGACTCGAGTTACTCTGTGTCATACTCTTGCTGCTCACCTCTCTATCCAAGGAATCTCCTGTATCTCTTGCCCCTTCGGGTACCCCCTCGCTATCACTGAACCACTCATCTGCATGTCGTGGCTGCTGAACCACTCATCTTTGGGGTCGGGGCAAAAGTCTGGAAGAAGTCAACACCCTCGCACTGGCTGAAGCCTCTAGCCATGTAATGCACCTTGAAGACAGGCAGCTCTCCAGGGGGGCGCTTCACCTTGAAGAGCCACCGACCATCGACGACTACGTTCACCCCAGGAGGGGGAACTGCATCGACATAGGTGTCGGTGGACCTCCAAGATGCCATCTCCTGCTCCATGGCAGCTACCCATTGAAGGGCCAAGGTCCCGAGGTGGCCTCAGCGTAGGTGCGAGGGGTCGGGATGTCAAAGGCGTCTGGGTCACCCTTTGGGACTAGGAGCATGGAGCAGAGATGGGGAGCGGCCTCGGACAGGAAAGCAAGCTTGTACTGCTTGTCCTCTAGAACGTCATTGCCAAGGGCAGGTGTACCCCCGACAGACGGAGGACGGGCAGGGTCAGAGACCAGAGCAGTGTTTAGTCAAGGCTGTGGGTAGAGGCGAAGTCAGCGACAGTAGCGACAAGCGCGTCAAGGCACGAGATAGGAACAAACGGATCTGTAACGAGAGAGGCAAGAACCCGAGGGACAAGGGGACGAGCGGCACGAAGGTAGTCAGACAGCGGGGGAGGTGCAACAACAAGCGACGACGGAGGAGGCGACTGGAGGAGGGGAGGACGAGATGAGTGGAAACGGAGCAACATAGGGTGGGAGCACGGGACAGGAGAGACAGGACGAGCACGAGAGGGACGGCGAGACCAAACGTGGGACGGAGGTGTAGGGTCAGGAGACAGCGGAGGGGACACAAGACGGGAACGAGGAGGAAGACGGGCCGGAGACGAGTCCGACGGCGGGAACACATGGCTGTAGACAGGAAGGTGAGGAGGTAGCGGGGGAGACACCGGCGAGCAGTCAGGGGAGGGAAGGCCGAGCAGGCAAAGAGCGGAGACCGGCGGCGTCTGCTGCTGCGGCTGCTGCTGCTTGACCGTCGGACCAGCAGTGGCACAACGACCGCCGGCAGAACACTCAACGGCAGCACCCCCAGAACCAGCACCCCCGGAGCGAGAACTCCCTCCAGTACAAGCGTAACCCCCAGGCCCTCCGGAACAGGCCACGACAGGAGCCGCAGGACGAACACCCTCCTAAATGCCAGCACCCCCAGAGGCCAAGAGCGGCAGTGGCGACTGCAATGACGGCGACGATAGTTGCGGCTCTGATACCATGTTAGAAATAGGATACTAGGAGGTAGGAAGGGCCGCCATGAAAGTGGCGGCGGGGTTTAGCTAGGAGAGTAGGAAATTATCGAGAGAAAAGGGAGGTGGGACTAGGAAGAGAGAGGCATACTAGGAATCTCCCGTATCTCTCGCCCCTTCGGGTACCCCCTCCGTCGATGAATTCTCCTGTCCTGAATTTACCTCATTACTCTCACATGCCTCCTCCACTGTGCAATTCGGCGCTGCTACATGTAGCAGCACACCGCGACTACGAGCTTCACTCACTCGACTTCTCTATGGCCTTCCTTCAGGGCAGCCTACACGAGCAGGTCTACCTGCGCCGTCCATAGGGCTTCCCTCGTACCTTCCTCCCTGGGACCCAGTGGCTTCTCCGGCGCCCGGTCTACGGCCTGCGCCAGGCTCCCCGCGAGTGGCATGACACGTTGCGTGCCACGCTAGCAGACCTGCAGTTCTTCTTGTCCTCTGCTGACCCCTCGCTCTTTGTGCTTTCCGGCCAGACCCCGTTCTACATCCTTGTCTACGTGGACGACCTGGTCTTCGCTACTGCTGACAGGGACGCACTGGCCCCCATGAAGGCCGAGCTGCTGAAGAGACACACCTACAGTGACGTTGGAGAGCTGCGTCTCTACCTTGGCGTGCAAATCTCCAGGGATACAGCAGCGCGCACCATCACTCTGACACAGTCACACTTGGTGCGTCAGGTCCTTCAGAGGTTCGGCCTTCAGTTCTCCTCCGCACAGACCACACCTCTACCTGTAGACCATGGGCTCTCTGCTCCCGTTCCTGAGGAGCCACTAGAGCCCAGCGGCCCCTACGCAGAGCTGGTGGGTTGCCTCATGTACCTGATGATTTGCACTCGCCAAGATCTCGCATACCCTCTCAGCATCCTGGCTCGCTTTGTGGCCACTGGCAGACACCGACCTCAGCACTGGTCAGCCGCTAAGAGGGTTTTGCGGTATCTAGCAAGTACATCGGGCATGGGGTTAGTGCTTGGAGGACGCAGGCCAGTGGTCCTTACTGGGCACACAGAGGCTTCTTGGGCAAACGACGCTAAGACTCTCAGGTCGTCTCAGGGCTACTGTTTCAGCCTTGGTTTGGTTGCTATCTCTTGGAGATCCACTCGCTTGTTGTCTGTTGCTCAGTCCAGCTGTGAGGCTGAGATCTACGCCGGTGCCATGGCGGCACCGGAGCTCCGCTGGCTGACCTTCTTGCTCACTGACTTAGGTGAGCAGCCTAGCTCTGCCCCGGTCCTGTACGTTGACAACAGGGCCATGATTCTCCTGTTTCAGGAGCATCAACTTGAGGGCAAAGCGAAGCATATCCAGCTGCGGTACTTCCTCCTGCGTGAGCTACAGCAGAGTCGCAAGGCCCGCGTAGTTCACTTGGCCTCCGGTGCCAACACAGCTGATATCTTCAGTGGCACTGTGTACAACTTGGTCTTGTTCCTGTAGCTACTCACTTGCTAGGACCCTGATTGTGTTCTCTCTACTATATATACCTGTCTGACTGGCCTTGTGGCCTTACCTCCAGTGGCTGGACTAGTAGTGCCGCCGTGGCTTGCTCTAGTCTTGTTTGTACTCTTGCTGACTGGTCTCTGGACCCCTGCCTCAGTGGCTGAACTAGTAGTGCCGCCTTGAGCTGTGTGCTTCTTGCTTAGCACCACCCCTTCTCTAGCCTAGGGGGTGTGTCAACTTATACTTATACATCGGTGTGTGCTCCTAGTGAGTACAACCCCAACAGGTATATGTTATGTGTTTCTCTTACTAGTCATCCATTCGCGTATTCTAACACTCAAACCCTTGCCTCAGAGGTCGGACTAGTAGTGCCACCTTGTCCTGCTTGTCTCTCACTAGGCACTCCCCTACCCAGTCTAGGGGGTGGGTCAAACATATCTTTGTATGTTATATAGCGTGCATAGAGTCGTACCTTAGAGGGTACAAACTCAGCATATATTGCCATCTATGGTATGATTTCAAACCATTAGTTTATGCTAAGACTTAGTTCGATGTTTCGTATTCTCTTGTAAAACGTTATAAACCCTTGTACGGTATTGCCTTGCTATCATCAATCATTTGCTCTCATATACCAGTACAAGGGTTCAACTCGGATTTCCGCTATGCTACTAAGCACCCTATCTACTGAAGGACTTCGTCTCTGCCAAAGATCCCTGGCTGTTCTCAGCCCAATATGGGCTAGCGGTTGTGACGGAGGAAGCGGAGAGCAGCAAAGGACCCGATGCGGCACACGAGGCAGAAGCAGAGCAGGAAGAGCCAGTCCCAGTACACTGCGGAGCGCGCGGACCTGGTGGCAACGAGGAAATCCCAGAGGTACTCGGGTCCCTTGACAGGGTTGAGGTACCACTTGCAGGGGCAGCTGGCGCAGATAGGGGCGGCGCCGGGGCAGCCTGGGAGGGTGCACTCTGGTGCCGCTGTGTTGCAGTAGTAGGCTGCTGCTGTGAGCCCGTTGAGGGCGTACTGGAGGGGGGAAGGAGTGGGTTGGAGAGGGAGAGAAAGGGAGAAAAGGGGGAAGTGGTAAGGGATTGGGGCGTCCTGGGAGGGAGCACTCTGGTGCTGCGGTGTTGCAGTAGTAGGCTGCTGCTGCCAGCCCGTTGAGGGCGTACTGAGTAAGGGGAGAGAGGTTGGGAGAAGGAGAGTAAGGGAGAGAAGGGAAACGTGGTAAGGGATCGGGGCAGCCTGGAAGGGGGCACAGCGGTGCTGCAGTGTTGCAGTAGTGGGCTGTTGCTGTCAGCCCGTTGAGGGGCGTACTAAAGAGAGGCGAGGGAGGAAGGAATAGGAGAAAGGGGTGGGTTGGAGGGAAGGGGAAGTGTCAAGGTTTTGACACCAGCAGCCTCGGATTGGGCCAATGTGTTATCTTAATTGGTTCACCCTGATAGGATTTGATCAGCATTTGTTCCCTAAGCGGCTCTTGTACAGCCTCGGCGTTTGCTTCCCTGTATTCAGCAAGAGGTACTTTCACCTTTGGAGGAGCACAAGTGGTTTTGCAAATTAGTAATTTTGTACCAGTGATTTTGCACAAGTGGTCAATTGATTTGAGCGGGAATGGTACTGAGCATTTTTAAGCATCTAGCAAACGCTTGTACAGGCCTTAACCCCACAAAAGAACATGGCAATGCATGCTACACGAGTGCACGCAATGCCACGTTACCTGAATGGGGTTGGTCCAGTAGACTGCGAGGAAGAAGTGCTTGGTGAAGGCAAAGGGCAGGAAGAAGCCGCACGTGGCCACCCATGCTGTGATAAGGAATGAAATCACCACTGCTGCGTACTGTGGGTGTAGGGAGGTAGGTGTAGGGTGGGGGGGTTGGGGGTGGTTGGTTGAGTGCATTTGCAGCAACCCACGCGGTGATGAGGAACAACACCACCACTGCCGCGTACTGTGGGGGTGTAGGGAGTATGGAAGGGAATAGGGGGATATGGGTGCACTAACGCCTGCCATGCTGTGACGAGGAATGAAATCAACACTGGCGTGTACTGTGGGTGTAGGGAGTGAGTGGGGAGGGGACAAAGGGGATGGAGAGGGGGGGGGGGATGAAGTGTGTACGTGAGGCGACCCACAGTGCGCTGAGGAATGGTGCAACCACTACTGCGCACTGTGAGTGCAGGGAGTGGCCAGGTCAAGGAAGGTGAGCGCTAAATTAAGGCGGGGGCTAGAGGAAGGTGAGGCGGACGTTGTGACTTTGGCACTCCAACCATACTGTGGGCACGGAGAGGAGACTGCAATGGGATGTACATAATAGGGCAAAGGGAGGGGTGCAGAATTAGGGCTAGGAGAAAAAAGTTGTGACAGGAGGGAGGCAAAGTAGGCAGCGGAGGGGAGGAGGACCTGGCAGATCTTGGAGGCGTGTCAATACAATACCTCGGGTTTGGAAAGCACCCTGGGCTTATTCAACGCCCCATGGTAGGTCTAGAGAGTACCTTGAGTTGGGGCAGTACCTTGGCTGTAGGGTTGGGTTTCGGGTAGAAATCACATGTACCTTTGGATGCGGTCCCACGTTCACCTTGGGATGGGATTCAGGGTAGATTCCGTGTGTACCTTGGGTTGGGCTGTACCTTGGGTTGTGCTGTACCTTGGGTTCGGGCAGCACCTTAGGGTAGAATTGAGAAGCACCTTGGGTTGGGGCAGTACCTTGGGTTGGGGCAGTACCTTGGGTTGCGGCAGTACCTTGGGTTGGGGCAGCAGCACGGAGAGCAGGAAGCCAAAGTAGGTGACAGCGAGGGCGGCGAGGAACTGGGTGAGACCGAAGGAGAAGAAGGTGCCCGCGCTGCCCACCGCCAGGCCAGCCAGCGGCGCTGCCACGCTGACCAGCGCGAGGGAGGTGAGGAGCAGAGGGGGGATCTGGCGGAGGGAGGGAGAGAGCAGGAGAAAGGGAGGCTTTTGAGGCACTGCCGACCGCCAGGCCTGCCAGGGCGCTGCCACGGTGATGAGGGCGAGAGAGGTGAGCAGCAGGTAGGGAATCTGAGGGGCGAGTGGGGAGAGAGGGGGGATTGGGGGAGAGAGGGGGAGAGAGAGTGGAATGGAGGAATATTAGCCATAATGTTACCGTTTCAGGATTCATAGATGTACCTCACTTCTGGTTGATGAAAGTTTGCCTGACATGAGTGAGCCAACTAGACATGTGGGTCAGCGAGCTATGAGTTTACACGAGCTTGTTTCGTCAAATGCTGCACAAAGAAAATCCCAGAGCTCGTTCCGCGCGCCATTTACATCCTGCGAAAGTGCTGGTTGTATGCGCGATCCATGGCATGTCGTGTGATCGTGACTTCGTTTTGAGACGTCTCAAAGCCTGCACACACTCTCACCTCCACTAGCGTGTGAGCCACTGTATAAATCTGCAAAAAGTGCTGGTTGTAAACGCGCTCCTTGGCGAAGATCTTCTTCGTCTGGTTGATCAGCCCCACGGCTGTGCCCCCATGGCACGTCGTGCCAAACGCCAGCACGGCAAAGGGGAATGCATGGGCCGTGGTGGCCTGCAGAAGATTGTTCACACGGTACTGGAAGAAGAGCGAGCCTATGAGCAGCCCCAGGATGGCGGACTGCACAATGCGGTTGAGGGAGTGCGAGGTGTTGCGCCAGTAGAAGAGGTGGATGGTGTGGTGCACTGCCAGAAACTTGCGCAGGCGGCTGGGAGGGGTGGGAGGGGAGAGCGGAGAGGCGTGGGCGAGGAGGGGCTGGAGGGATGTGGCGTGGTGGAGGGCGGTGGGGTGGTCTCCTGCCTTATGCTCCCCTTGCTGCTGGTGTGGATCTCCTGCGGCTGTGACTCCTGCGGCTGTGACTCCTGCTGCTATGACTCCTGCTGCAGCATCCGCTGCTGCTTCGGCTGCTGCAGCGGCGACTGCCTTGTGCCGTAGTGCCCCATCCTCTTGCGCACCCCTCCTTGCGTCTCCCTCTTCCTCCTCGGAATTGCCACCCATAGCAGCAGCATGCGCCCGTGCCACCCCCGCCAGGGCCTCTGCCTCCTCTGCTGCGATGGCTTCCTCGACTTCCAGCGCGGCCTGGGACCACGCCGAGTCAGATGCGGCCATTGAAACGCCAGCACTCTCATAGTCCATGCCACCTCCTCCTCCCATGGCCCTCCACCCAGCAGCAGCAGCACCCCCATACTCAGCATTGCCACCAGCAGCAGCACCGCCGGCAGCAACAGCACCGCTGGTAGCAACCAGTTTCGCAGCCTCCAGGTTAGCAACAGCAGCCCTGGCAGCAAAAGCAGTGGCAGCAGCAGCCCCCCCTCGGCGGAGGGCTGAGAGGCGGTGCGCGTTGAGCATGGCGAGGTCGCTGACTCGGTATTCCACCGCGTAGTCGCACGCCGTGGCGCGCTGGTGACCGGCGTCGCCGAGGAGGTTCTCTATGAAGATGATTGGGTTCGTGTCGGGGGGACCGGGGGGGTGCCAGGGATGGCAGAGAAATACTCCTGCAGGGAGGGGGAAAGGGAGGGCATTGGGAGGAGCGAATGAACGGGGAGGAAGCGGGCGGTGGGTGCCTGGGATAGCATTATAGTACTCCTGAAGGAGGGGAGATGAGGGGATGTGAAGAGAAGAAGGGACGGGAGGAGATTTGAAAGGGGCTTGGAGGGCGGCAGAGGAGGAAACGAAATGAAGAGAGAGAGATGCAGGGTGAGGGCATGCAGAGCGGAGAGTGAGTGCATGCAGAGCGGAGAGTGAGTGCATGCAGAGCAGAGAGTGAGTGCATGCAGAGCGGAGAGTGAGTGCATGCAGAGCAGAGAGTGAGGGCATGCAGAGCGGAGAGTGAGTGCATGCAGAGCGGAGAGTGAGTGCATGCAGAGCGGAGAGTGAGTGCATGCAGAGCGGAAAGTGAGGGCATGCAGAGCGGAGAGTGAGTGCATGCAGAGCGGAGAGTGAGTGCATGCAGAGCAGAGAGTGAGGGCATGCAGAGAGGAGAGTGAGTGCATGCAGAGCGGACAGTGAGTGCATGCAGAGCGGAGAGTGAGTGCATGCAGAGCGGAGAGTGAGTGCATGCAGAGCGGAGAGTGAGGGCATGCAGAGCGGAGAGTGAGTGCATGCAGAACGGAGAGTGAGTGCATGCAGAGCGGAGAGTGAGTGCATGCAGAGCGGAGTGTGAGTGCATGCAGAACGGAGAGTGAGTGCATGCATAGCAGAGAGTGAGTGCATGCAGAGCGGAGAGTGAGTGCATGCAGAGCGGAGAGAGAGTGCATGCAGAGCGGAGAGTGAGTGCATGCAGAACGGAGAGTGAGTGCATGCATAGCGGAGAGTGAGTGCATGCAGAGCGGAGAGTGAGGGCATGCAGAGCGGAGAGTGAGTGCATGCAGAGTGGAGAGTGCGTGCATGCAGAGCGGAGAGTGAGTGCATGCAGAGCGGAGAGTGAGTGCATGCAGAGCGGAGAGTGAGTGCATGCAGAGCGGAGAGTGAGGGCATGCAGAGCGGAGAGTGAGTGCATGCAGAGCAGAGAGTGAGTGCATGCAGAGCAGAGAGTGAGGGCATGCAGAGCGGAGAGTGAGGGCATGCAGAGCGGAGAGTGAGTGCATGCAGAGCGGAGAGGAGAGTGAGTGCATGCAGAGCAGAGAGTGAGGGCATGCAGAGCGGAGAGTGAGTGCATGCAGAGCGGAGAGTGAGTGCATGCAGAGCGGAGAGTGAGTGCATGCAGAGCGGAGAGTGAGTGCATGCAGAGCGGAGGAGGTGAGAAAGTGAGTGCATGCAGAGCAGAGAGTGAGTGCATGCAGAGCGGAGAGTGAGGGCATGCAGAGCGGAGTTTGCAGAAGCCACAGTCAGACTCTCTGCAGATCCCATTGTCGGACTCTCTGCAGATCCCATTGTCGGACTCTCTGCAGATCCCATTGTTGGACTCTCTGCAGATCCCATTGTCGGACTCTCTGCAGATCCCATTGTCGGACTCTCTGCAGATCTCATTGTCGGACTCTCTGCAGATCCCATTGTCGGACTGTACTATAAGGCCTCCGCCATCAAACTGCTACAAAAGTAGGCGGACTGTGAGAATTCCTTGGATACCGCATCTCATTGCAGAAGGCGTGGTCATCTCTGGCGGGGTCATTGCCACGGCGGTGACATCACCACAGCACCACCGCTACAGTCAACATCACCACTACACTCAGCTCACCACAAGCGCGAGGCCGTTCCTCCCTCTCGGGCCAGGTAGGCCATCCCTTAGGCATGCGACGATTTAGGCGCCTCAAAAAAGGCCCGCCCCCACCCACTCACCACAAGCGCGTGGCCGTTTCTCCCCGCGGGGCCGAAGAAGACCATCTCGCCGCCGCTGCCCAGCATGAGCAGCGAGTGGAAGGCGTTCAGATGGAACGCGGTAACCGCGTTGGACACCACCACCATGGCCCGCCCCCACACGGCTGCCACATGCTGTTAGAGGGGAAGAGAAGGGGGCACGAGAGAAGGGGGCACGAGGGAAGGGGCACGAGGGAAGGGGCACGAGGGAAGGGGGCACGAGGGAAGGGGGCACGAGGGAAGGGGGCACGAGGGAAGGGGGCACGAGGGAAGGGGGCACGAGGGAAGGGGGCACGAGGGAAGGGGGCACGAGGGAAGGGGGCACGAGGGAAGGGGGCACGAGGGAAGGGGGCACGAGGGAAAGGGGGCACGAGGGAAGGGGGCACGAGGGAAGGGGCACGAGGGAAGGGGGCACCGAGGGAAGGGGGCACGAGGGGAAGGGGGCACGAGGGAAGGGGGGCACGAGGGAAGGGGGCACGAGGGAAGGGGGCACGAGGGAAGGGGGCACGAGGGAAGGGGGCACGAGGGAAGGGGGCACGAGGGAAGGGGGCACGAGGGAAGGGGGCACGAGGGAAGGGGGCACGAGGGAAGGGGGCACGAGGGAAGGGGGCACGAGGGAAACCCAGATGAGACTCTGGGGTCGCGCACAGGGGACACCACCACCCCCATAGCCCGTCCCCACGCCCCCTCCCCACATGCTGTTCGGGAGGAAAGCCGAGCAGACAGCACGCATTGGGAGGGCGGGTGTAGCGAAGGAAGCGAAGAGAGGAAGAGAGGGAATGGGGAGGATAACAGGGTGGTAGGGACCGACCTATGGCATGTTCAGACAACTGTCCAAGCATATACATCCTTGTCCCCCCCCCTCCCCCCTCCCCCCCCTCGTTTCAGCTCCAAGTTCCTGCCCCTTGTCTCACCTTGAGCATGCCTGAGAACTTGGCGACCTCAGTGGTGTCCATCCTGAGAAACGGTGCGTCAAAGAAGATCACACTCGGGTTGCCCGCCATCTCCATCGCAAACACAATGCGCTTCTCCACATATGCCGACCCCACCCCGTCCGCCAGAATGTCCTGCACCAGGCAGTCCGCCACGCCTCCCTTGAACTCCATCAGCTCCAGAATCTGCGCCACAAACGCACGCCGCCGCTTGTCGGGCATGTGCTTAGGCAGTGTGAGCGCGGTGCGGTACAGCAGGCTCTCGCGCAGCGTGAGGAGAGGGTAGTAGAGGTCGGCGCCCTCCATGTACGACGTGTTGCACCGGAAGGACGGGGCGTCCCTGGGCTTGCCGTTCACCAGCAGGCGGCCGGTCAGTTGCCCCGGCACCTTGCGACCTGAGTGGAAGAGAGGCAGCAGAGGAGGGAAGAGAGAGGGTAGATGAGATAGGTTGAGGCGGCTTCAAGCCAGGTCCGCACCCTCCATGTACGGTGTGTTGCCTGGACTGGCCGTGTCTTGCCTGGGCTGGCCGTTCACTAGCAGGCGCTTGGACAGGAGGCTGGGTGGGCCCCCTGCCACCTGAGTGAGAGCAGCGCATGCAGCACACGACAGAGGGAGTCACTGGCGGCTTTGGAGTCATCTCGTCTCGGCAACTCAAGTCTTGAGGAGGATGGATTCGTGAAGGAATCATACTGTGTTGGTAGCACACCAATCTCCGTGGAGGTTCCAACAGACCAATTGACTTGCCAGCTCGAGTGTTGGTTCATGTGTCGAGGCCGCTGGTGCACAGTCGAGTAACTCAGAAGCTCACCTGCCAGGCAGTTGCCGGGGCTCCTGCCCATCCCCTCACGCCCTTCACAAAACAGTGGCTCAGCTCACCTCAAATCCTCTCTTCTGAGCCGACACACACACTCTCCCTCTCTCTCAAGCGGTCCTTAGGTATTAGCCTTATAAGTTGTACATGTACAATTCAGAGATGACAGGCAACATGTGGTCCCAGCAGCAGCCTTCCGCTACTCTCCCTCTCTCTCTCTCTCACCTGCCAGGCAGTTGAGCAACGTAGTCTTGCCAGTGCTCCTGCCCCCCGCGATAGCCGTGATCTCCCCCGGCTTCACCCACCCCGTCACGCCGCGCACCAGGCTGCGGCTCACCTCGCTCCTCCTCGCCACACCGCTGCCGCCCCAAGGCCACTGCTGCCGCCCAGAGAGTTCGTCCAGGAGCTCTCTGATTGGCTGGGAAGGGGCAAGGAGCAGGAGAGGCCTTCAAAGGTGATGAGGTATGGGGTGAAGGGGATGTTGGACTCCATCACCGCTGCCTCTGCCTCTGCTGCCGCTGCTGCTGCTGCTGCTGCCGCTGCTGCAGCTGCTGCAGCTTGTGCGGACCCTGCTGCTCCTGTGCCACCAAGAGGCCCCCACTCTGGGCCGCCCTCACCAACCCATGGCAGGGATGCTCCGCTGCCCATCCCTTGCATTGCCACTGTCACTGCCGCTGCTCCCGCTGCTGCCACCGCCTCCCCTGCGGCTGCCACTGCCTGCCCTGCAGCAGCAGCAGCTTCTTCTGCCACAGACGCCACTTGAGCAACTGTTTCTGCAACCACATCCGCTGCCCTTCCCGCTGCTGCCGCTGCTGCTTCGGCTGCTTCTGCTGCTGCCTCCCCAACTCTCGCCACACTCGCCCCCATTCCTGTTCCCCCAGAAACCGTCCCTCCCTTGACCCCGTCCTGCCCCTCACCACCCTCGTCCTCCCCCCTGACAATCACGCGCCTCATCCCTCGCTTGCTCTCACTCAGCACCCTCACTGCAGGCGCGAAGCTCTTGTAGTGGCTGGGCTGCATGCACAGGAGCGTGCCCGCTGTCCACACTGCAATCCACGCGAGAATCACGAGCGGCCCAGCGATCATGTACGCCCATTCGAAGTTCCAGCTGAATTCCTCCATGTACGCCTTGCCAATCGGCCACCCCTCCCTCCCCACACAGTACGGCATGGTAGCAGGGACGCGGTCCGGAGCCGGGCAGAATGCCACAGGGACGAATGGCCGGTGCTCGTTAATCACAAGTAACGTCGCTGCCCACTGGATGGGGTTGATCCAGTATAGCCAGATCCAGAAACTCGGTATAAGCACCTTCGCTACAAGCATGTGGCCGAAGAGGAACATGCCGGG
Organism: Closterium sp. NIES-67; assembly: GCA_027943415.1. Lineage (NCBI taxonomy): Eukaryota > Viridiplantae > Streptophyta > Zygnematophyceae > Desmidiales > Closteriaceae > Closterium > Closterium sp. NIES-67. The sequence goes on from BQMB01002392.1 coordinate 372,710, forward strand.
GCCCATGAAGATGGCAGCAGCAAAGGCGGCGGAGCGCAGCGAGCGGGCGGCGAAGGCGATGAATCGGATCATGGCGGCGCCGTGGATGGCTACAAGGGCAAGCACAGCGAGGAAGATGAAGAAGTGCGCTCCATAGTCAGAGAGGCTCAGGCCCGTGAGGAAATACACCAGCACCGACCAGATGGTCGCCTGGCGGGGGGGAACGGGGCCAACGGGAGGAGGTGAGGGGAAGCATGAGAGCACGGCCACTCGAAAGCACAGCGCAGCATGAGAGCACGGCCACTCGAAAGCACAGCGCAGCATGAGAGCACGGCCACTCGAAAGCACAGCGCAGCACTTCCCGTTCCTGTTTTACCCTAGGCAAAGTCACGCCACAGGCCGTTCCTGTTTTACCCTAGGCAAAGTCACGCCCGACCCGCTCGAGCCGCTGCTCTTCGCTGCAGCTATTCACCCCGCCCTCCAGGCCACGGCGGATGCCCACCCCTCCGTCCTCTGTTTCGCCTACACCGACGACATCTCCTTCCTGGGCGACCCAGCCGACTGCTCCTCCGCCTTCGCGCACTTCACAGCTGCCCTCGCTGACCTTGGCCTGACGCACAACCCCGACAAGTGCACCGCCTGGTCGGCGACGCGACTGGCGCCGCACCTGCTGCCGCCGGAGGTCCCCTTCTGCACAGAGGGCCTCCGAGTACTCGGCACCCACATCGGACCTCCGGAGGGGGCTGCCACCTTCCTTAGGGCCCAGCTCGCCTCCATGGCGTCTCCCTTACCTGTCCTTGCCACCATGGACCCCCAGGTGGTGTCCTTACTGCTCCACCGGCGCATCTCTCGCCGAGTCTCATACCTCGTGAGCACGACACCCGTGAACCTGCTCCCGACTGCCGAGTGGTCCAGGTGGGGACAAGACCCCTTCTACACGCGCCTCCGGGCATGTGGCCTGCAGACGCTACGAGGGGAAACTGAAGAGCTTCGCACCTGGGCCCAGGCGTCACTATCACCTTCACTAGGAGGCCTGGGCCTCACGGACCCTGCGGTGGAAGGCCCGCACTCCTTCCTGACCAGCGCCACCCACGCTCACGCCCTTCTCGCCTCTCTGCCCGCCGCTGCTGCTAGCCCTCTGACAAAAGCCCTCCGGCCCCTGCGCCTGCGTTCACCAGCCCCACCATCCCTAGGTTGACAAAAACGCATTTGCAAGTTTGCGTTTTGAGTTTAAACGCAAAAGTTTTAACGCAATACTAAAAAACGCATCAAAACGCTCGAACGCACCGCGGAATTTTACCGGGCTGACCGAAGCGAAAAACGCACACAAAAAAACGCGCGATATCAGAAATCGAAATTGCATTTCGCCGCGCGTCGCGAATCGACAGCACATTTCTCGCGTTGCACATTCGCGAAAATTTTCACAGCGACACATAAACTTGTCAGTCTCTCCCTCCCTTTTCCCAACGTGTTTGAATTCCCAACCCATTCCTCCTTACTAGATCCAGATCTATATGTAGAGGAGAACTCGGCTCACCTTCCATGCACAGCACGATCTACTCCTACCCTTACGTTTTAACTTCCAGCAGCTAACCTATCCGATTTCCAGCCTCTAACATGGCGTCCTCCTCGTCGCCAGTACATGCTCCTCAATCGGATGAGGGCGAGGGTTCCACCAGTGTCACCACGTTCGTCGAACAGCCCGACCATGCGATATTCAAGCACTTTAGGACGGGTGTGGGCAGCGGACGGTAAGCTGACAGAGTCGCGAAAGTGTCACTACTGTCCCGCGACATTCGTTGGTGGCACGACGCGCGCCGCACAGCATTTGACGGAGTGGAACGGGATGAAGCATCGTGGCGTCCACCTCTGCCCCGCCGTTCCCAAGAAAGCTCGTGACGAGGTCAAGGCGCATCAGGAGCGAAACAATGAGTCGATGGACTGCAGGCGTCGTGCAGAGTCCTTGGCGCTGCAAGCTGTCGGCGGCGATGGGATGAGAGGCCGCATGACCGATTTTTTCGGTGATGAGCCCACGTGCAATCGGAAAGCTGCGGATGAGGCGATATGCCTCATGTTCGCGGCTCTTCGTCTGCCAGAGCACATCGCGGACAACCCCATCTTCACCAACGCCATCTCCTGCATTGGTCGTGCAGGCGCTTCCTATGTTGCCCCCAAGCGGCGGTACATAGGATAGGAGGTGCGGGGCTGCAGACGTGCCGCACGCGTGTGGAGACAGCGCTTGGCCCCATCGCCGCCAGCTGGGAGAGGGATGGCGTAACCCTAGCCAGCGACATGATGACTGATGTGAACGGGAGGCCGCAGGCAAACATACTTCTCATCAACGACAGTGGGGCAGTGTTTGTGGAGTCGATCGATACGAACATGGAGTGCAAAACGGGCGGGTACATCGCGAGCATCCTCCGCCCGATCGTGCAGCGCGTGGGCCCGGAAAACATCGTTGCGTTCTGCACCGACGGCGGCAGCAATTACGGCGCGGCGTGCAGGGAGTTGATGGCAGAATTTCCCCACATTGAGAAGGTCCCGTGCGCCACGCATGTTTTGGACCTCCTCATGGAGGACATTGGGAAGATGGCGTGGGCGCGGGCAATGGTGGAGAAGGCGGATTACATCATCGCCTTCTCCGCAACCATCAGTTCACGCGGAACTTCATGCGCAATGCAAGGTGGATGGGGGAAAGACGAAACAAGTTTTGCGGCCGGCCGGTACTCGCTTCGGGACCACCTACATAGCGGTGGGGCGCTTGAGTGAGGTGCGGCGGGCCTTGACGCAACTCCTCCTGAGCAACGAGTGGAAGGATTTTGCTGCTGTAGGGGCGAGGAGGGCAGCGGCAGAGGTGTTTAGCACGGCGGTCATGGATGGTGAGTGGTGGAATGTGGCTGAAGCTTTCACCCACCTCATGCAGCTGCCATTTATGGTGATGCGGGCCACGGATTCGTCGACGAAGGGAATGATGGGTAAGATTTACGACCTCATGTTGCAACTCACCGTGGACATGGATGACATGCTCGACAAGCGTGGGGAGGAGTTCCTGAACGAGGACGAGGCGGAAGAGATCCGGGGGTTGGTGAAGAAGAGGTGGGATCAAGACTTGGCTTGCCCCTTGCACGTGGTTGGCCGGATGCTCAATCCGGCCAACCAAACAGAGGGAATCTTCCGCAAGGATAAGGAGTGCACCACTGTTTTGAAAAAGTTCCTCTCCACCCACTTCGACCGGCGCATGGTCACCCTCCCGAATGGGAGGACGGTGAAGGAATCAGTGGTGCTTCAGGACGGCCTCACCGACTTCTTCACCATGCGCGGCAGCTTTGGCCTTGCCGAGGCAATCGCTGACCGTGAGTTGGTGAAGGCGGGAGAGATGGACATGGTGCGGTGGTGGACTTGGCATGGCACCGACCATCCTGCCCTCACCGCCCTCGCTTGCCGTGTCCTCACACAGCCGTCTCTGCAGCCGCATGCGAGCGCAATTGGGCGGTGTGGGACTCAGTCCACACCGCCAAGCGCAACCGCTTGGGGTCGGAGAAGTGCCGGGATTTGGTGTACGTGGCCCACAACTGGCATGTGGTCCACAACTGGTACAAGAAGGAGGAGGGGCTTGGGGTTGTTGCTGGGAACATCCCCGAGCCCCCATGCCAGAGGGATACAATGTGCTCGAGGAGGAGGCGGAGGAGGGGGAGGATGATGTGCTTGAGGATGAGTATGAGTAGGATAGATGTACAAGGTCGGATGGAGGAGGCATAGATGATGGACAGAAGATAGGTAGTCAGGAGATGTGGCGGCGGAGGAGGGGGAAGATAATGTGATGGATGATGAGAATGAGTAGGGGAGATGTAGAAGGTCGGATGGAAGAGGCATAGATGATGGAGAGGAGATAGGTAGTCGAGAGATGTGGCTGTGGATGTGTGTCCTTAGCGTGATGTTAATGTGAAAAGAAAATTTCTGCTGTCCCCTCCTCACCCCTCTCCTCCCCCTCCCCCCACCCCCCTATATCCCCTGCCCGGGCAAAATTTCCGC